>VZTI01004257.1:2225877-2269651 GCA_013397865.1 Struthidea cinerea
CTGTCGCTCTTCTTTGCTGGTTTATCTGCATTTTTTCCTTCCTTCCTTCCTTCCTTCCCCTTCACTCTGCAAAATTGAGTCTAGATTTTATGTGGGTGCCATGGGGTGTTACAATTACATGTTTATCTGCATTGTCCCTAACATTTAACGTGAAGGTCAGAATTAAGTACAAGTAATCAAAGTTTGATCAGATCTGGGGTTTTTTTGGTTTTTTTCGTTAGTGAGGTGTTGGATAGTTTTCGTTTTTTCCTGTTTTCTTCTTTTTTTCTCAATCTCTGGCACAATGGAAGCATTTCCCCCACCACCACCCTGAAGAAAGCCCAGGCAAAGTGCTTTATGGTAGCACTGCTGAAATGGAGAACACAGCCCCCAGATTTGTTCCCATAGGTCTCAGTGCTTGCAGCCAGGGAAGAGCTGGAGGGCTCTCCCAGCAAGCCCTGTGCTGCTCCAGTGCTTCCTCCAGCACGGATGTGAGCAAAGGCTGCGACCTGCCAGCGGCTTCTTTAAGCATCCACACGTGGAATGTGCTTGGGAGTGGTGTCAGCAAGACCCGAGGCTGGATGTGCCCCAGGCCTGGCAGACTGTGGAGGGAGAGGGGACCTGTGGGTCCCAGAGCCTGGACCCCTGGGATCTGGCAGCTCCTCAGCCCTCTGCTTCCAGGCTAGAGCATATGGTCAGGGAGGGCCTAAGGAGGCAGAAATGGGGCGGAATCTGTCGATCAAGATCTTGATTATGTAAATGAGTTTAACTTTCAGTTTTTGTAGGCTGCAACCAATGCAGTTAAAGGTCTGAGATGCCCTCCATGCCCTGAGCTGGATTTAGTTTGCTATGCTGAACTGTTACCATTTAATTATAGGCATGTTCAGCATGTGTATCTAAGATGCTGCTTTCATGGAAAAGTAGTTGGCAGGTAGTTGAAGATACTCACCACAAATAAACAGGGATTGTTGGATGGCAAACCTCATTTTTGGACAGCTATTAAATATTCCAGTAAGACAATGGTGCAGTAGTAGTAAGCCTGAGTTACTGCAGGCCTACGATTAATTTGTTCACCTGGGTTTTAGAATTTTGTTGAGTCCTGCTCTGGATAGAGCATGGTTTTCCATGGGGATTTTGAATTTGGTTTGTATGACCAGGCAAGTCTCTAATTCCATTTCCAGATCTTCAGTGTTCCAGTTGCAGAAGCACTTCTTGTTCTTTCAGTGCAAGTTCTGCCCCAATCTTGCTGTGTTATAAACAAAGACTTAATTACCACATCTGTTCAACAAGGAACACAAGTAGGTAATTTTTACCTGAGTAACCTGATTTTGTTTGTACTAAACCCAGACCTGAGATCTATCCCCACTCTCAGCAGTGCCTGCCACAGGTGTTTAAGAAGGCCTTTAAGACAGGATAGTCTGGTTGTGAGACTTCTCTAGAATACTTCGATGGCTTCCAGCACATCATAATCACAGTTTTCATAAATTTTAGGAGAGGACTTGCTATTCAATACCTGTCAATGGATTTTTCTTCCGTAAACTTGTCCAGCTGTTTTGTGAACTGAGGTAAACATTGTAAATCCTTTAATATCATAACATCTAATAGCGAGATATATAGAGAAATACCTTTTGTTCCAACCTGCTATGTGATACCATGTTTTGATGCCCCTTAATCCTTGTTTAAGAAGGCAGTGAACAAGTATTACCTATTCATTTATCATTCCAGATTTCTTAGATTTCTTTCCTGTCCCACTCCAGTTTTATCTTTTCCAGGTTCAGAAGTCCCACTGTATACAGTCTGTGTCGTCTGCTGTAATATTTCCTATTTTGCTTTATTTCATTTTGGGTTACTGTGCCTAATGGACTTTGCATTCATTCCATCAGTACTTTGTAACAGTCGATACGGTCATTGAGTTTCTTTCTCTGAAACCCTAACCTTGAGACCTTACTCCTTTGTGGTAATAACTATTTCAGACCCAACCACAGCATTCAGTTTCTTTCCTTACATATATCACTTTGTTTTTAGTTTATATTTAATTTTGTCTTTCCACTCAATGCCTTGAAGCTCTTCTGCAGCGTATCGAGTTGGCCTTTGTCTTTACTCCATGGAATAGCTTACATTATCCCTCACATTTGCTGCTGCACTGTTCATTCCCTCATCCAGACAGAACTTGCCCTTTTTCTATTTTTTTTTTCTTTTCTTTTTTGCTGTTCTGGCTTTAAATATGCAAGAGAAAATAAAATTGAGATCTCTCTCAGTCTTGAAGAGGTTTCCTAAAGCGTCATGCAAATTTGACTCAAGCCTGTGGATAAACCTTAACAGCTCTAGAAATAACAGCTTTACCTTCTCCTATCCCCGACAGGCTGTTCCACCTGCCCAACTAAGATAAACTCTCTGCCTAAAGGGGGCACAGCAAAGACAAGAGCAGATACCACAGAGGCATTTAGCAGAAGAGGTATTCACATCAGAAAGCACAGAAGAGGCAGATACCACAAACTTACAGGCAGAGGTAGAGAGGACTGGGGAAACTGCGGCCAGGATCAGAGCAGAGCACTCAGATGTGGTTTTTCCTCCAGCCTTTGCTGGGCCGACAGTCAGTTTTTACAATGTGTCTTTGCAAGGTTTTGAGGAACTCGGAGGCTACAGATGCCCTGGCTTTTTGCTAAAGGGTGGTGGTGGTAGTTACACTGCAAGGAATAGCAAGTGTGTCTAGTAAGTTACTTCATGTGACCTGATAGTGTACATTCATTACCCAGTCCTTGATTCTTTTAGACAAAATTATTGAGAGTGTGGAAAACACTTTCAGTTTGACGCTTTAAAAGTGCTTGAAAGATTTGATTAATGCATCCTTTTTTTCCACTTCCCGACTCTAGGCACAGCTCATTAAGCACACCTGTGGCCATACAACTATGAAATATTTTGTCATTGAAGATGCATCTCCCTGGTATTAAACTAGTCCTCATGCCCTACAGGGTTTGATTTCTCTATTAACAAAATAGCCACAAATGTGCTTTTTAAAGAAATATGACAGGGAGCTCTGCTGTTTCCAGCTCACTCACCAAATGGACATTGTGTACTGTGAGGAATGGAAGCAATCCAATTCACTGGAGTCAGAAATTTTCATATGCCTGTTTCACATTCACAAAGAACAACTCAAGTACAAATATTATTTATGTAATTTACTTTTCTAAAGGACCAGCAGAAATACTATTTCTACTTAAGGTAAAATAACCATTAAAAACAGTGTTTGTCTTAACAGTGAATTTACTGATTAAGCATTCAATTGTTCACTTTCAGGATCAGTTCAAGAAACATCATAGAAACATCATAGAATGGTTTGGGTTGGAAGGAACCATAAAAATAATCCAGTACCAAGCCCGGTTCCATGGGGAGTTCAAGTCCTTTTGCTTCCCAAAGCAGTTATTAATATGTAATTTGCTTTAATTACTGTTATTAATTACGTAGCCTGTGCTTATCTGTACAGTTTTGAATAACTTAGGCTGTATTTGGCTAAATAAAAAAAGTTATTTCTAAGTAGGTAAAGACCCCTACACCTTTATCCCAAAGGAAGCCAAACACTGTGTGAACTCGGAATATGCACAGTGCAGTGGTTTGACTTAGCTGACAATTTAAAAAGGGTCTGTCATCAAGTACAGCAGCTGTCCTTTACATATAATTGAAAGTATTGTTATCATGAGGAAACAATGTAGAACGATTCACTTTTCCATTGAAGGTCTATTCTTTGTGGGTTGGTTTGTGGGTTGGTTTCTTGCTTTCTTTGTTTTGGTTTTTGTTTGTTTGTTTTCCCTAACATACTCAAAACAATTCAGTCTGAAAAAGAATTCTTGGTACATTTAAGTAAAAGAAAATTGCCAAGCTTTAATTTTGGTGGATGCATCCCATACTCACATGTCACAAAGCCTTAAAGTCCAGCAGGTCACGATCTCTTGTTGCTCAAACTATTCTGATAATCTTTCTCTGTCACATCCAGGAGGTTCAGTTTAACATTGTTGCTTTCTTCTATTAGAATCTAGACAATCCAAATTCCCCAAACGCTGGCAGTTACTTTTTTACTGTTGCCAATAATCCTAGAAATATGAAAAAACAGAATATTATTACAAGATTGATTACACAAGTTAATAATCTATGAAAACTTCAGCAAAGCTTGTAAAATAAAACCTGTTAATTAATCCTGTGTGCCTGAACAGATGTAGGAGCATGTGAGCTTCTTAACCAGGGCAGTAGTTTACCATCCACAGTGAACTATTTAATAACATTTGCTTGATGTTATTGTAGATTTTCCAGTATTTAGTCCTTTTTCAAAATCAGTGGTATTTGTCTTACTCAATAATGCCTTTAAAATTAGTAAATTCATCTGTACTAAAAATATATTCAGTTTTTAAGGGTCAAAATCCTGCCCTGGTTGCATCTATCTAAAACCAGAAGAGAACAAATACCCAGTTTTCCTAACAAAGCCTCTTAACATGTGTCTGGCAGGGCTGCTGGCAGCAGCCCAAGGTATTCCTAGAGCACACTGTTAAGACGTTGCACCAGGTGACAGGCAGTAAAGGTACCAAAGCCTACAGGTAGCATTTAGCTCTCAGCAGGCAATTCCCAGCTGTGCTGCTTTGTGTGTCAGCCGTAAAATCTGTGTTGTCTTTCTGAAGCCTGACTAAGCAGCTTTGGATATTACAAAGGCTCTGCTGCATGTTTTAATTTGCATAGATTAGTCTTTCTCCTTTTTTATTACATTGACTAATCAGGAGAATATCTTAGCCCAGACATGTTTATAACCTGGTGTGGCTGTGTTTGGCTACATAGATAAAATATCCTCTCATTTGCATGATTATTGCATGAAAGCAGTACTCATAGAAGGCCAAAACACTAATTTAATAGTTCTTCCCTGCATCTCTTTTTACTTCCAGAACCCAATTGTCCAAATCCTCACCTTTTTCCACTTCCTCGCCTTGGTGAAACCGTTTAATGGCACAGGCTGAACTACTTGTCTCAATTCTCAGGCTCAAAACCAAGTGGAAATATTGGATGTGGATTTGGCAGGGATGGGGTTTGCTGTGGCTGGAGGTGGCACTGCTCAGCATTTGCCCTTCCCTGTGTCATGCTGGGCAAACAGGACAGTCCAGGTGCAGGGAAGGAGGTGAAGCCATGGTGGAAACAGAGAAAGGGAAACGTGGAGCAGTGGTTTACTGCAGAGAGCATCTTGGGAAAACTGAGGGCAATCTTTTGGGCATTTTTGAAGGCCCGCCATTGAGTGGCTTTTGTGGCTGGCTGCAGCTTCTTCGCAGGCCACGGGCTGCCAGGCAGGAGGAAATACCTCAACTCTGAACTGCTTCTCCATGCTCAAAACATAAACTGCTCTAAGTATAAAAATAAACAATTGGTTTCACATAAAATTCAGTAAAATATTAGCTTAATGTCTTTTTATTGAAGGAAACAAAATTGTGTTGAAGTGTTACCAAATCTGCAGAAATACAGCTATAGTAGTTGACTCACTGAACTTTACAAATGTGGGATAAATTCTCAAAGAAACATCTGGCCTTTCAATTTTTCAAACAGATGGATAAGAGAATGACACAAATTGAGGCCTGAATATTCTTTCCAAGTTTTCTTTGAGATCTGTATTAGCAGATTTAAGCTTTGGTATTTCATATCAAGTGTTCAATACCTCTGTAATGAAAACAGAAGACATTGGCTGAGATGCTCATAATAAGGAGTGAAGCTTAGAAATTATAAATCAGTCAAAAGAAAAACATATGTAAGGATGTCACATCTAAACCAATCTGTCATCTTAGTTTTGTAAGATTTTCAAAAAGCATATTGGATAAACTTCCAGCAATGACTACTAACACAGTTCTGAGAGATGAGAAAATGCCATTTGAAAATGTAGGATTTTTTTTAATCTTGTTTGGAAAATGGGAATTTTTTTCTGAATTGATTATTGTGGAAATAGAAATCCTGTGTGAGTTTAACCTGAACTCAACAAATAATTAAGGTAAAATACTTGAAAATGTTTTGGGAAACCTTTGGAAAAGTGATAACTTTTAAAATTAGGAAATTCTGAAATCTATGGGAATAGATATGAAAAATTTCAAAACAGAATTTAACCTAAATGTTGTTTAAATTACTTAATTTCAAACTTTCTTTTTTCTTATTTCACCAGAAAATGTAAGACACTCTTCTTCCCAATGAGTGATCTAGTTACAGCAACTGCCTCAGCAACTGGGAAGAGCAGCAGTGAGTCAAGATCTTAAGTGTTTTGGGGAGACACATGTGTCACAGCCTCAGCTTATCTAACCCCATTACAAACCAGCATTGGCGGCTTGCTCCCAGTGCTGTCGTAAACAATTCACTTAGTTTTCTTATACAGTCATCTAAACATTGTTCCTAGCAAAGAAAACAGAGTAAACTGTCTTCATAGATGGATGACTCTGCACTCTGATTTATTCTATTGATCCTGCAAAAACAGCTGTTTGACTCAAACCAGGGACCGTGAACTACAGGCCAAGTGGCCATCAGAGAGCAAGGGAGAATGGCTGATGATTTCAGAGACAGGTAGAGTTGTCCTTGCCCTTATGCTGTTCACAATAAAACCAGTCAGGACAAGGTGGTTTTGTGCACTCATGTACATTTGTGCTTTTCACGTCGGCTTTGACATTTATTTTGTTGCTCTATCAATTTATGTGTTACCAGTTCCAGTGCTGACACGTTTATGCCTTCAAAGTTAAAGCATCGGATCATGGAGCCCTAATTTGTTCCAAATCTACTTGTATTTGAAATAACTACAGTGCACAGTAGAAGGGTTGACTGCAGAACTGTAACATCACTTGTTGTTTTCCTCTGCTTTTCCTTCTCTCTTGTCTTTTATTATGGGGAGCAAAATGCACATTTTACCAGCCTAACATCTTTCCCTTTTTATACCTATTACCTTTCACAGTGGGATCTCAATTCTAAGTTGAGCATTTGTGCACTGCCAAAGTACAAGTGCTTCCAGACATGTCCTAGATGAAAGTGTATCACTGTACCATAGCAGAACACCCCTTAATAGCACTCTTAATAATGGTTTCCTGAAAATGTTTCCTAATAGCTATAAAGATCCATTCTTTACCCTTAGGTTCACCTACATTCAGAGCCTTTTTGCTAGAGCTTGTATGGTAAAGTGTGTGGTACTATTATTAATACTTATTCAAAAGATGGTGTTATGAGAAGCCAAATGTATAATTTTGTATTCATGGCTTTTAACAAATTTCTGATCTGTTTTCTGATCTTAATTCCTCTGTCTAGTATTGTACAAATCATCTGAGCTTGTCTGGAAAACTAATTTTGTATTACTTCTTGTTCAGAATAGTAAGTTCTAATTTTTTTTTTTTTTTTAGTATGCATGCAAGTGTAGTTTCTTGTTACCACAATTTTAGGGAGAAAAATTAGAGAGCTGGGGTAATGATTCATGTCTGGATTTGCCATGCTTCTTGTTTTTTAATTTCCTTAGGATGTGGTGAATTGTGGAGAACACTGTAATGACTGGGACATGACAGGTTGGTTTTTTTTTGTTTTGTGGTTTTTTTCCCCACTATATGTAAATTATAGGAATGAAGACAGCTTTTTAAGAGTAGGGAACTGTCAGTCCAGGCTGGCAGTCAGTGCTACTTTGAAATGCAGACTCACATTGCTATGACAATAATAACTTCAAAGTGACTTTATTGGAAGTTAGTCACATGAGTATCAGTTTCTGGTAAGAATTAAGTTTGATGAACATGTGAACAATTTTGCAGTTGATCAGTCTGTCTGTGTCACCATGAAGTTGAGTATTTAACAAGTAAGCTTACCTAGGACTGGAAATCTTTTCCACATTCTGAGTCTTGCAGATTATTCCATTTTAAATCACATGAATATGTTGCAGGATCGAGCTCTCAGTTTTCTGTTTCATTTATTGTTATGAACTGTGTACTATTACAAGTAAATCAGAATATTTAAGGCAACACCACTTGGGGTTGTCTTAAACTGCTTATATTTCAAATCAGTTGATTTGCATAAACCTGGCTTGCTTCCTTCTTATTCAGCAAAAAATAATGTTTATATTCCTAGAAAGCTTAGATAGGACTGGGAGGTACTTCACAGTAGCTGAATAGTGAGTGGCTTTTCACAAGTTCCTGGTTTTAAGTTGAAGTAATTTGAAATTTTGTTGTACATGACCCCTTTAAGCACCAGCACAAAGGTGATAGCCAAGGCTGCCGTGACAGAGCTGTGCACATGCAGCATCAAGCATTCTGTGTGATAGCATTCGTTACATAAAATTGATTTACCTTTGTCAAAATAAATGATACAGTCATCCAAATAAATAACACAACTAATAAATTAGAGTTTGACAATATTTCCTAGTCAGTGATTCAAGAAAGTAATTTGCTTATGATTCATTCATGTACTTGTGTGATGGCCTATCAAACCACCTGACTCTAAAAATGACTCGTTAAAATATAGAGTTATGTCAAATGCATCTCAGTGAATTGCATTCCTAAATGTTGTCATTTTGGTCTCTTGGTTTCTGCAATGTGTAAGAGGTGTTTGCTACCTTCCATGTGGCTGGAAGCCACTCTGATGTCTTGTTTCTTCAGTATTGCCTTGAATACTGTCAGATGTAACTTTTAGTTCCTTCCTGCTTTTGGCTGACTTTACACAGAGGATGTTGTGACTGAAGTGTTTATGTTGTTCTCTGGGTTGAATCCCTTTATTGAGTGGAATTTTGCAAATCTGTGTTGTGCAGTTATTCTTTTTTCTATCACCAACTTTAATCATGACTGTGACTAATTAGGGGCAGGATGTCAGACTAGATTTCCACTTAAAAGGTGTGCCCAGTAATCATGCTGATCTCAGATGATAAAAAAGATTAATTACTGTACTCATCCTGGCTACTGCTGGAGATTTTGCTAGAAGGAACACCAAGAAAGAGTGCAAAGCAATTAATTAATTGCTCTGTATGCATTCCACTGCTTGTTCTCTTACTCCTTTTAATACTTTGGAGTGCTATTACCTTTTCTGAAGCTTTTATGAACTCTTGAGAATATTTAAGCACTTTTGAAAAATTACCTAACAAATATAATCTGTGGCCCTCAAATCCATTACCGTCTTTTCTCCTTCCAGATTGTGTGAGATTAGTAAAGCACATTGTAAAGAAAATAAAATAGCTGTTGGTCTTTTCCCTCCACATCAGATGTGGTATCTTATTTTTGGCAGCAGTTGAGTGCAATTTTACCTGGAAATATAAATCCATAAGCAAACATTAATAGAGAAAGCATTTACAGTGATTTATCAACCTTTTTATGAAGAGTAAAACAGGTGCAAAACATGCCCAAGATTTTGTACATGACTAATTTTATTTGACTAGCATGTCTCCCTTTACATTAAACCCACAACATAATTCTATTCATGAAGGCATAGATTGCTATCATTTATTAATTGTTACAGTATGGCAGATAAGCCCTAACCAACATTATGGCCCCACTATACAAGCCAGTGATTCAGCACAAAGCCAGCGTGTTGTTCTGTCCAGTAGTTTTACAGTTCTTACTTTACTGTTTTATAGAAGGGAACTCAAGGCAGAGCATGAAGATATATCCTTTTTAATGTCACACAGCAAGACAAGGACAGAATCTGGAATTTAAGACCTTATTAATCTTAGTCCACTGCTGTAACCAGAACAGCATTTCCTTGCCTTGCAGTCGCTGATATTATTTACTTAGGGTAGCTAAGCTTTCTCGCTTGGTTGGTAAGAAACACTATTAAACTGTGGTATAAGAGTACCATAAATCTAAACCAATTAACATTATATTCACTCAGGCAAAGACTTTAGTGGTTTTAATATTTAGAGGATGTAAAGGGTATTTATTTTTGCTTTAAAGCAAAAATGTGTGTGCATGTTGTGTGCAAAAACTGTATTTGCTTGTGTTTTGCTTTTTCCCTGAAGGAATGAACCAATTACTGCTCTCAAACAGAGCATGACATACTGGAGTAAATGTTAAGAAAAAAAATTAGTCAAAGTTAGAATAAATAGTTGTGGTAAAAACAAAACAAAAGCCCTCACTGAATTCAAGAAATATGAAGTGAGACAGTGTAGCATGTCAAGAAGAAAATTACAATAGGAATTTTCTGTATTATAAATGATGCTGCTCTGCAAGCAAGGATTATGTAGATCTTTCTACTTCATTAGGTTGCATTCACCTGTGAGATTATGGGATTCCCTGCAATCCAAACAAGGATATACCCTCCTGTAGGTGTCTGAAAAACAACTCCGTGGCAGTGCAGGGGGAGAGGAAGAAATCTAAGCAAAATAATATTGATTTTTATTACTTGCAATTTGTTTGTAGAGGAAGAGGAGTTGAATGCTGTTTCTCAGGCCTGGTATTTACTATGCTCCTTGAATGTTTTGCAGAGACCCAAGCCATGTAAGTGCCCTTGCTCTTAGCAATTCAAACCCAGCACACAGCTCTGTGAGGTGTTAGGGTGTTCTCAGGTCCAGCAACCCCCTACAGCCCAGCTCATGACTGGGGCTCACATTGCAGGGCTTTGCTAAGCTTTGCAGACTGTAACTGTGTTTTGTTAGCAGTCTTTGTAGAATGGTTTGGGTTGGAAGGAACCTGTAAAGGGCCATCTAGTCCAACCCTCCTGCCATGAACAGGAACATCTTCAGCTAGATTGGGTTGCTCAGAGCCCCATCCAACCTGGCCTTGAATGTTTTCAGGAGTTTAGAGTCTCTGAAGTCCATTATACGCAAACATTATTACCTCTGTCAAGTTTTTGTGTCAAGAAGGTCTGGTATTTAAAGAGTTTGAGAGGACACTGTACATCATAAATAAGAAGTTAATACCTCAATAGTATTTTCATAATTAATAAAATATTTAGCTAAACTAAATACTCTAATAAAACTAGAATTTTAAATGTCATTTCCCTGCTGATAGGCTGACAAAAAATTTAGACCATGCAGTGAAAGATTTTGTGGAAAAAAATCAAACCAAACCAATGAACAACAAAATCCACAAAACCTTATTCTGCTGACTACCAGGGAAAGTTATAAGTTTTTAATTTTTTTTTTTTTTAATTTTACTCCCCAGCATATGAAGTCACTCTCCAAATCCGACAGAAATGAAGGGTAATATACTTGAAACTCTAGAGAATAGCTGTCTAGTTCAAATTCAATGCTATAACTGAAAGTAATTATTTTAAGGACCTATTTGAATGAATATAGCCAAGATTAAATGGCTGTGGTACTTACACTGTAAGCACAGAGAACCAGGAGTCCTGCTAATAAGCAAAGGAAGTTTGTTTATGAAAAATTATGGATGTTTTTCTGTACAGTTGAATTCTGTTGCCTATATTCAATTTAAAAATGAAACGTTTTGTACTATAGTAGCCAAACTTGCAACTTTTGCTAAAACTACCAGTGAAATCAGTCACTGAAGTTAGTGTAAGTTTTCCTCTGGATAAAGGCTGCCAGTTTCAATTCATAATTATAAATGTATTCCAAATGACTGTCATTACAGCTCCATTATGGAAAGACCATACACTGTGGCTCTGATTCTGGTATTAAGATGGGGTAAATTAGGCATGAGGTGAGTGAAGTTACAGGTACATAAAACACAAGAGTAAAGCCTGTCCTGCCGTCTCTGAGCCTGGCAGGATCAGCCTTGAAATGATCCTTCTCGTGACTTAGCTGTGGCTTCATGGCTTATGCAAAATGGTAGGAAAACATTAATGGCCAAGGCCTAGAGTGACTTTGATCTTGATTCATTGCCCCCTGCCAGGTCTGTTGCTTGCCTGAGGCCACAGACTGCAGAGCTGTTTTTTAGTGTGTTAAATCCTTGGAGATGAGAGCAGTGCACACTCAGCATCACGATAATCTTTCCAACTGTCCTTGCACTCTGAAAGTTAAAGACAGAAATCTTTGAATTTCAAACTCCTGCAGAGCATGTGGACCAAAGATTAATGGAAGATATTTCATTAATTCCCTGGGACGCTTTGGCAGCATTGGCCATTGTTTCTGTGGAAGCTGGTGTTCATTCAGGAGACCAGTGGCTGTAATGCTTGTAAGGATATCTGCTGAAACCTGTAGGATTTCATTATTCTAATAAGTTACATGTAAGCTTATATACAGAGGAAAGGCTAAAAAAATTCAGTGTTTCAAAGGAAAATAACAGTACAAAATTCTTAAAGTACCTCTTGGATCCTGCTTTTTAAATAAATAACTCCTGCTTTATTTCTGGAACATTAAGAGGTAATGTGAGTAGTAAATTAGGAAGCAGGAAACTTTCATTCTGCAGTTGCTTCACTGGGTACTCTTATCTCTCATCAAGTTAAAATATTCGCTAACTTGTGCAGGCACATGTTTAACTACCTCCTTATTAAGATGAACAAGACTTGTTCTGTGATAGCAGGTGGCAAATTAGTTTTTTAACAATCTTGCCCAGCAAAAAAAGTAATTATTTCTGTGCCTTTTTTAAAGGTTTTGTTTTAAGCTGTTGCTTTTCATGCTGCCTTTGTTATTTTCCAAGCTTAATACTCCTTTTGTTAGCTATAATCTGTGATTGCCAGACTTCAGGCAGCCACTTGTTTGGACAAATAAAATATGGTATTTTTCAAGTAGGTATCTATTAAAAGGGGATTTGTGTCTCCCAATTTTGTAGTCATAGGATATAAATGAAAATTACAGTTGAATTAAAGCAGAATTATTGTTGTTCATAACAATCTCTGAATATTTTAAAACTTTATTTTTCCTCAAAATTATTTAAAATTTAAAAAAAAAACTCTAAACCTGTGTAGTCAGAGTTCAGGTGTGTATCCAAAATCCTTATCTGCAAGAAGCAGACACGCATGATGAAAATCAAGATGAAGAATAAAAATTATTTTAATTTTTAAAAAATCAAATTTATGACATAATTGTAAATATAGATAAATAAATATCAAATTTACCAAAGAAGGAAAAGCCAAATTTCTCTGGCTGAAAAACGTTATTTTCTAAAGTAAAGGAGATGAATTCTGAGGTGTCTGAGTTAATATTTGTTTATACCAGACTAAGTCCTCTTGCAATGAAATTCTCAGATATGTAATTAAAAATTTAACTTTTTTATGGCCAACAATCCAAGGAATGGCACAAATAAGAGCTTACAAAAGGGGCATGAGTCAAACTGTGAAGCTCTGCGATGTTCATTGTGAGTGAGGAAATACTCATGGTGTCCAAAATAGGAAAATGCTTTTTGTTACCAAAAAAAGCTCAATTTTTTTCAGAAAAATTTCCACCAAATATCAGTTAAGAATTTTTTATGACTGTCAGTAAGTCTAGTTGATGGACTGCTGTTAAAGATATTTCTGTTGTGTACTGCTGACCTCTATTGGCTTATTCCCACTATATGCTGATGTTGTGGCAGTGCTGTTTTCCTCCCCTGGGAATTATGAGCTTATGTTTGATTTAATTTAGGAAGTTTTGTAGCAGAATGACAAAAATTTGAGCATATATGTATATGTATTTCTTATCATGCACAAGTACACCCATTAAGTTACTTTTCAGTCTCAGGTAAGCCAATGGAAAAGCGATTATCTTGGAGTAGTGATCTGGTAGGGGCTTCTTGTATCCATGAATTTACAAATATGCTTAAATGGTTTTACTGAGGCGTGGCCCTAGATATACAACACGATAAAAATTAAAATAAATTCCATAGTTGCAGTTTTCCTTTGCCTCTGTTAGTCAAAAACTACTTTTGTTTTAAAAAAGGTAATTTGGCAAATCATCACACTGTAGCATAGTCTAATTGGTTTTGAAGCCACAACATAAAATTTAAATTGGAGAAGATATTTAACTGTGTCAAATATTCTGTTCATTCCCTCACAGAAGTCAATGCCATAACGTCTTTTTCTGTGCATTTGCTCTAATCACTTTTTAAGTCTGTTTCTGGTTGATGAGAAGCTCAATATGACCTGGCAATACACACTGGCAGCCCAGAAAGCCAAAGAGATCCTGGACTGCACCAAGTGTGACCAGTATATCAAGGTTTGGATCAGATATTAGGGACAAATTCTTCCCTGTGATGATGGCAAGACACTGGCACAGGCTGTCCGGAGAAGCTGTGGCTGCCCTATCCCTGCAAGTGTTCAAGGCCAGGTTGGGTGAGGCTTGAAGCAACCTGGGATAGCAGAATGTGTCCCTGCCCATGAAAGGAGGGTGGAACAACATGATCTTTAAGGTCCCTTCCAACTCAAACCATTCTACAGTTCTAAAATTCACATACTTTACATCATCTTTCTGATATTTGTACACAGAGGCATAATTTTATTTGCTTTTATAATAACAGCAATGTCTTGGATCAATTCATAGCCTAAAGCCACCTGCACTGACAAATGCAAGTATAAAGACATTCTAGCTCATGCTGAGCCTCCCCACCCCCGCCTCATCCCCAAGAAAAGACTTTCATAAGACCATTCTTTTGATCTTTGAGAAGTGCAGACTGTAATGGAGATTTAATTTCCAAGTTTGCTTTTGTCAGAGAGGGGGCCTGTGGTTAGCTCTGTGACAATGTACATAGCCCTGTGGAGTGCATGCAGTAGGTAAAGTGATGCTCAGTGTGCGCTTTTTAGAAGAAACCTTGGTTTGGAATTATTTTTGAAGGGAATATTTGCTTTAAAAATTAATTAAAAAAAAATTTAAGCATGTCTAGGATTTTGCTGCTTAGAGTGCTGTACTGGAATTTCAGATCTGAATGACTTCCCTGTGTGGAGAGGACAATTCAAGGAAATAAACATCTAAGAAATAGGTTTTACATCATGGCAGAGTGTGCATGGGTTATAAGTGCAGCCTGTAAGAGCATGATTATTCTCCATGTAAACCTTCTGTAATCACTCAAACCAGTGGGAGCAGATGTAAGAAACAGGCTTCAGTGGTTACATTAGGCTCAAAATTTCAGAGAATCAGGTCCAAAATAGTTTGGGATTTTCTTATTTAATTCTCTCCAGGGAAACATAGGAAACAGCACTGAGAGGACAAATAATAAGGCTTAGGAAATGCCATGTCCCTTTGGGTAAATTATACAACACATGCCCAAATAGGAGGCATTTTTTCTTATTCTGTCTGTCAGAGAAAGACTGAGAAATTTTTAAACCCTTGGGATCCCTGCGGATCTAAAACTATCCCATTGTCATGTAGTCCTAAAACAAGCAGGGCATTCTTTTTGAAAAGGAAAGTGCTGTTCTGGCTGTTTCCTATTGAAATTTCTGTTGGGTTCTTGCATTTCAAAGGTCAGTCACACTTCTAGAGAAATGTTTCATATTTCTTGGCTTTCCTAGCCATCAAACCTTTGCTAGTGCCTACTAAGTCAAAAATGTCACATTTGTATCAAGCTGAATTTAATTGTATCAAAATTCTTTATAGACCATGATTATTAGTGCTCTTGCTCTATACTGAAGATTTCTCCAGCCAAGTAATCTAAGCTAGTGAAACTCTAATGATGGGGCTACTTACAGTGAAACCTAGGATTTAGGCTTTGGGCATGTAGCCAGGATAATGAATAGCAGTGATCAGAAAGAGTTGCTGTGGTTGAGGCAAGGCACAAGGTCTGGCACACGAAACATGCATTCAGCAAGTGGAGTCAGACAGGGAGAGTAGGGACAGCTTTGAACCAGGCAGAGAACAACGCTGAAAGAGACCCAGGACTTAGATCCAGACTGATGTGAGGATCAGAAGCAAAAGTTGAGCAGCACTGACTCCATACTGGGCTGGCTGCCTCTGCTTTGGGAAACCTAATCTCCCAAAGAAGGGTGTTACCTACCTACCCATCTCCAGCAATCGCTGCAGGCACTGTGTAATGTCTGCCTTTCTGGAGCTTTCTGAAATAGGTTTGGGATATGAATGACCCAGAGCAGGGGAGGTTGTAGTGTAACAGCCTCTGTGGCTGCATTACAGCAAGTGGACAAGAGCCACCAAGGCGGGAAATCTGGCATTCTTTTTTCATGGGCTGCATCCTTGACCAGCTGGTATCTGATGACCGAAATGTCCAGGTAGTTCAAGAGTTCTTTTAAATTCTGCATTAATAGCTAATTATCTCTATTCACCAGATCACTATGGATGCACCTAACCATATTTTATCGTCACAATGAGGACTTTCAAAGTGTCTTGTTTAATTTTGCCTCATGAGGTATTCTGTGACAGTGCTACGCATATGCTAATGACCTAAATATTGTGTTTTCTGATTTTGTTTCTTTTGTCTTTTTTTTTTCCCAGAAGAAGTTTTATATTACTATTATTTTTTTTTTTTTAAAGTATTAGAGAATTGCAGGAGAAATTTACTGTTTACCCCTGAAAACATTATAAAATTAAAGCAAGAAAAGTCATTCTCCCATTTCCTTTTCTTATTTGAGTAATCAGCCTTGAAAAGACTGCATTTTCAACTCAGACTGGTTTATCTGATTCTCACAAGAATTTTACAACTTAGATTTCTCAATGTGTCTCTGTGACTATGCGGTTTTGTAATGATAAATACCCCTGCATTGGTTTCAGAATAAGATCAAACACAGTACTGAAAAACATCTGATAGGCTGGTACAGCTCAGCTTGCAGGTGGACAGAAGTCTGTTTTGAAAGGCTCTACCCATTTCTTAATGTTTTTTTGTGGAAAGGCAATGAGGTATGGTGCTGTTAAGATACAGTTCTAGAAAGCTTTAATTGTAGTTGCCCTTCAAGCTTACATTCTTGTTTAGTGGTATTCCAGAAGTTTAGAAAAACTATTGTGCACTCAGTCTCTGTTAAGCCTTTGTCAGGAGTGTTTGATATTTTAATCTGGTAGAGAGCAGTGAGTGAATTGTGTTAATTCTTAACTACAGTTCCTCTGTCTCAGTGGCAGCAAGAATGTTTCTTAAGAAAAATGTCTCTTATAGAGGTATCGTTTATGCATCTAATGTGTAAATTTATCCTCTTAAAATATTTATAATAGAGGGATTTTGCAACTGCTTGGAGGTGGGTTTGTAAAGAGGACAGAGCCGTGTGGTATGTGCAGTGGATAATTGGCCACTGGTGAGAGGGGCAGAAAACTCTTTGTGTTTCCCTGTACAACTGCCAGAGCAGTGTAGTTCACAACAAAGGCAGTCTGAGGAAAAGTCTTCTGCATTCTGTAGGATTCCGTCTTGTGTATGGGATTAAGCTTTAAGAGTACGTATCATAGCAATAGACTTGCATGGAGGTTTGAATTTAGAAAGTCTGTCCCTCAGATACCAAAGAAAATTCCAAGTCTTAAGGAATAAAAGTCATCCTTTCCCAAGATCATCCCCATCGTTTGGCATAGCACTAAACAAGTCACAAGTCACAAAACACCCACAAACCTGTGTGACAAGAGATGTTTTCTTTTTCAAACAGACTGGCACTCAAAGAAATTTTCTCCCAGCATTGCCCCTCACACTGAGGGCATGTGAGCCCTCTGAAAAGTTCCAGTGCTCCATGTGTTTGCTGCACTTTGTGGCTATAGGGGCTGTTTTCCTCACACTATGCAGAAGGCTACAAGTGTCTGATGTTTTCTTGAAAAGCCCTGTTTTTCCAGAAATAGATTGAATAGCCATTTGTTCTCACACCTTCACAGTGCACATGCCCTACATTCAGACAGTTCCTTCTTCTTTCTACTTCATCTGATCATGGGTTAAGTGTTGACTGGGCAACAGTGGGTGGCACATCCAGGAAGCAATTAATTAGCATTAAAAGTTCTCTTGTCAGAAATACATCCATCTGACTGGGTAAGAACATGTCCAGACTCAGTTTGTTTTATTTTTCAGTGCCATCAGTCTGATGGTTGTTTGCATCCAGTTGGAGTTGTAGGAAAGTGGCTATTTCCTTGGCAGCTTTCACAAAGATGAGAACAGTTGCAATGAAAGGCTGGCTATAAAGTACTTATTCCTACAGGATTTCAGGCTTATTGTCTTAAGTTTTAGGATAAGAGCAGCTTTGCATATTTGTTTTAACAGGCCTTTCCTCTGTAATAATAATAGCACTTAGCACTTTTCAGCTTCAAAATGCCTTACAAATGATCATTCCACAACCCCCCAGTGATACAGTAAGTATTTCATTTGCCCCAGGCAATGAAGGGAGTCATCATCAGCACTAGGATTAAAGTGAAAAGGAGAAGAATATAAATGGAGAGAACTAATTTTAGGAAAACTCTGCAACGATTCTTTATTTCCTGTGGACTCCTCTTTTTCCTTTGCCTTTTCCAAAATACACATTTTAATACTGAAGTGCTGAGAGCAGTAGAACAAAACTAAAGGAGAAGATTTGAAGTTTGGATTTGTTCATGGGCTTAGCACATTCCACAGCTCATTGCAGACAGAGATTTGACACTTTTCTGTATGATTTCAGTATCAGTCTTAAACAACCAGGCCAAGGTAAATGTGTCTTTTGGGGAGGCAAGAGGGAAATCCAGTGCTTGAGATTATTTTATGTACTGAAACCAATGTAATACTGCATGTCCTTTAGTGAATAACCCAGGGTGTAAAAGTTAGAAAGCAATTGCAGTTCCATTGTCATTGTCCCAAATTTCCAGTTTTTGCTTGTATCTAGAGAGGGCAGCAAAGAGCTGCAGTTTGAAACTTCTGCAAGCAGGTAACCTGCCCTGTCTGCTTTTTCTTTGATTACAGCCTTAAAATAACTCATCATAAAGATATTTTCAAAGTGTTTCAGTTTTCTGACTCCAAGTATAATGACAAGTTTTTTGTGGGTAGCACAAAGTTATGAGACAGAATGGTCAGAATTATCTAGTTGACCACAGGCAGAGGACATTGGCAAATCAAGACAGGGTCTCATAATCACAACCTAAGCTCAGTTTATCAGTCTCAGTGCCTCCAGGTAATTTAGGATATTAGAAACAGAATTTTTATTAAACCTGTGGAAACCTATTCATTGTCAAATGCATTGCCCTGAAAGAGCAGGCTGGATGTGTATCCCAGACAGTTAGCAGACATTAAACTGAAATTCACTGGTTTCATTGCTCTTCAAAAGGAAATCCTGCTCCCTCATGCACAAACACTGCAGGAGCAGATGAACTGCTGGCAGAGGGGACAAGTCTTTAAAAGTGAAGGAAGGGAGGTGATCTATGGGATATTTGGAGGGCAAATCCATGAATGTCACATCATTAAAGAAAAAGGAGTGGATTTCACTGGATTCAACAGAGATGACTCCTTTGGAGCAGAGATGTAAGAACAGACATTACTCTGAAGTCCAGACACTTAAAACATCTGAACTTTCCCTCACGCTGTTCATTATTCCCAGCTGCCTGGCTTAGGTACAGATTTCTGTCCTAAGTGATGTTAGCGGGAATTCTGCCACTAATTTCAGGCAGACTGGCATCTGAGATTAGCAGAAGTATCCTTAGTGAATGTCCTGTGTTCCCCTGTGCTCATCTACAGCATGGTTGGAATATATCATGTTCACAGCCACCCCTGATTACCAGCTTGTACATTTGTGGTGTGCAACTCTGCCTGTCAGCCTGAACAAACCATGGTTTTATACGAGTTGTATTTTTCTCATATTCTGGGACCTAAAAGGACTCTATTTTTACTGCAGTGTAAGTAAAATCATGTACTGTGATACTTTAGAACAGGCTAAGTGCTGGCCCCGACCACATGCGCTGATTAGAATTTATTTCCATAACATCCCTCTTGAAAGAAGGGATTTATATCATCTTTAAGTGGGAATTACCTGAGGGAGGGGGATCAGTGGGACGTTATTTATGTGTACAAATATCAGATGGGGTGTATAGAAGGCAAAGTCAGACTGCTCAGCAACAGGGCAAGAGGCAACAGGCACAAAAAAAAAATACAGGCAAACCCATTCATGCATAAAAAATAATATTTTGTTGTTGTTGTTGTTGGGATAGATGGACACTTGACATGGATAGCTCAGAGATCTTGTGGAATCACCTCTCATGGAGACATCTAAGAGCTGATTACGACCCAGAGCAAGTGGCTGTAGATGACCTTGCTTTGAGCAGAGGGGTTGGGTGGGAGGCTATCTGGAGCTCCCTGCCAAACTCAACCATTCTGTGATTCCCCAAGTAGATCTTCTTGTGATACCCTGCTGGAAAACAGTTAACAGTTGTGCAAATACAGTTAAAGCTGCATGAAATGTTTATTTAAATACCAAAAAAAAAAAAAAAATCACTCACTGTATATTAGTTTGATTCTTTTCCCAATAGTCTCAACAAATCAATGCATTCTTTTTAAAACATGTAGTACAGTATCTGTTTAAAAGATGATCTCCTTATCCTACTGTCTGATTTCCATAAAAGTTTTTTTCTAATGTCTGCAATTCTGTATAAATTCCCTTTAAATATTCCATTTGATAATCTTCCTTCCATTATAAAGTTTTTGAACTTCAAATGTCATTTGAAAGTCCTGAGCAGAAATAAAATATAAATTATGATGGAAATATGTCAAAGATATAAAGAAAATGGGCATGCTTTTTCTTATTCTGTTTGTTTTATAAATGTTGTGACATTTTGACTAAGAAAAAAAATCCAGCTTTTACAGAACTGTGGGAAAATAATGACTGAATTTTTGGTAGCCAGCAGAGACTGCTACAACAATTTAGAGTTTTGACATGCATGCAATTTTTTTTCAAAAAAGGGCATTACTAAGAGCTGTTCCATATCTGACCCTTAACTTGGATACTTTTCAAGCCTTAAAGCTGGAAAGGAGATCCTGGCCCTTGTGGTGCACATGGTTATTTGTAGAAAGGAAAAGCTACTCTTTTGTGTTCCTAAGGAGTTAATGTACTGTGTCAGACTGATTAATGCTGATCACGGCTGTCAATTGTGGATTGAAAGGAGAGATGGCTGATTATGTCCTCCTGGTAAGATGTTTGCCCTCCCTCCAATGGCCTGAGACAGTTGACATGTTTGACAAGTAGGTGGTAGAACCATGGAAATACCTGTGCCCTTTTGTACCAGCAATTCAGTTACATCTTATCCTTAAGAAACTCTGGAGGAACTCTGTTTACATTACAGATCATTTTCCTGCTTCAGATCCCCTCCTATGATCACCTGGAGTAAAAGCTCTTTTTTTTTAAAGTGCACTTCCAGTTTGTTAAGATTTAGTGATGCTCTTCAGGGTTCTGGCAGTTCCTCCCAGCTTTCCTAAAAATTTACTTTCTGTTCTATTACCAAGGTCCTTGCTGCTTCTGGTGATTGTTATTTTTAGGAAAGGGAAAGGAGTAATGTTGACTGTAGAGTATACACCCATCCATAATTTTCTGTGTATGGAGAGAATATAGAGATCATCTGCTATCTCTGTAGCTGTCCTTTCTTCAGCATCCATATTTCTATCCCAGATACACAAACAGCATGACTGTGAACATCTCATTTACATTAAAATCTATTATTGGATGTGGAAACTTCTGTTTTGAAAGGTGGTGGGTATATCCACTATTATATGCTATGAAAGTTTTTCCATGTGTCTGCTTGATCAATAGAGCCACAAAAGTGCCTGTATTGTTGTAGCTTGCTTGGAGAAAAGGAATTGGGAGAGAGTTGCAGGTCATTGACCCCCTGGGGTCACACCTCTGAAATGGTGTGACGTGTTTCTACAGGGCAAGGGTGTAGGAGAAGGGGCAAATACGCTGCCTCTCTGGGCAGTCAGGTCAGCCTGATCTCATTAGCTCCATTCCTGAGATAGAAGAGCAAGGAAATCGGGTAGTAGTGAGAGACAAGTAGGTGAACCTTAAATGTAAACTTTATTTAAAGACCAGCCCTGGGAGCAATATTCAAGCAGTATATTGTTATGTTCTTAATTGGCAAACAGAAGGCAAGTCAAGCAATGAGCGTGTTAGGTTTGCTAGTATCAGTGGGCTTGTTTGTGTTGAAAGTGATTTTTAAATTTTAGCTATTCACAGTTCTCTGTTTGTTTTAGTTTGTTTGAAAATAGCTCAATTTTAATGAATTAGAACACCTGAAATATGCCTAAAAGAAATCATAACAGAGTGAAACACTGTATAAGAAAACCAACTCAAACCTTCCTGAGTGCTTATTCTTGCCATGCAGAATAGAAATTAATTGAAGGTAAAGGATCCCAGCAGAAACTCAGAGACCTTAGAAAAAGATAACTTTTTGTTTTGAACAAGTGCTGTTTTTCATGTGACATCTAAACTCTCTCAGAAAATTGTTTTGACCCTTGTTCTGGCCAAGAAACAGCTACAGAACCAGAGGGGAACAGACAATATGAAAAAAGATTGCTTCAGTCTCAGATAATTTTTTTTTAACTTCCATGTTTAATGCTGCATAAAGTACCATTAAATCTCCCTCTAGGCTTTATGAGTCCTGCTTTGTAGGGGACAGATCTCAGGCATTGATAGGTAGTCAAGGATTGGTGAAACTGAATGTCATAGAAAAGTTTGGAGGAGAGAATATGCCCTGATGACACAACAACAACAACAGAAAAGCATTCATCCCTGGTGAAGTTTAGTACCTGCAGATTTGGGGCCAGCTATGTTTCCCTGGCTTTCCAATACATCTCTAGTACCACTGATTTCCCAGCAATGTATTCTGGATGGTGCTGCAAGTAAGTGTTTGCCACAATGTCTTAATTGCACCTTTTTTTTCCTTCTTGATGGGATTCCACAAAGCCACAAGCATGCATTTTAAGGTGAACTATTAAAAGGAAAGAAAATAGTCACCAAAGCTTCCCCAGTGACTAATGTTGTGTAAATACTGTCATGGTACAGTTGGATTTATTCTTAATTATTAGGCCAGCCTGGGGAAGTGCTGTCAGAGAGCAGTGATAGCCTGTCCATTGCTCATTTGAGCAGAACAAAGGGCTTGACTTGGAGCAAGTTGCAATGCAGATAGTGTTGTCTGAGTTTGTTCTGCCTTTCTTGTTCTCAAGCAGCAGAAATGTAATCTAGAGCTGCAATGGAATTTAATGCTAGGATAGACCCCTGTGGAGTTGTAACTCAGCTATATATTTCTTAAAATAACCATAGTCTTCCATTTCATTTTTTTATATGATTTTGACCATAGTTAGGAAATCATAACTCTGGTCTATCAGAGGTGTTAGTCTCATTGATCTGTTCCCTCCTTTACTTGATTTTTTTTTAACTTTGACTTCTTTTTCTTCCAAGAAGTGTCTCATTTTATTCAAATCAGCATTGGACCCGATAAAATCTTAGGACTTTTTCCTGTACAGATTTGTTCACGTTTTGTTGCTTAGGTTTGCAAGGTCTACACATACGGAAATACTGTTAAAACAGAATTGGCATGAGCTGAATGGGAATAAATAACTTACACAATGCTTATCTTAATGTATTGTCTTGCATACAGTGTGTTGTCTTTTCTTACCCTTTACTACAAATGTTCTGTTTTATAAACCCACTGTTGTCTGACTCAGTGCTGCTGCTTTTCAGAAGTAGATGTGCACTAAAGATGGTGATTATTTTTTCTGTTACAGAGTTGAGACAGCTGCAATTTTGAAAGGACTTTATTCTATTTGTTTGAAGGAAACAATGACACACAGGAGTAGCTTCTGTTGAGACAGATTGATATTTGGGGGTAGTGGAAACAACCTGAATAATCCCACAAACTCAGAGACCGGTAAATATCCCGGATATAACATCTGGAGTAGGACTCCATTGCTTGACTATGGACACCTAATGCAATTTTAGATGTCCTGCAATATCTGAGGTATTTGCAGAGCATATATTGACATAGCACAAGAGCTGATGAAGACCAGTGCTGCTCTGAATGTTCAGCTTGGTGGTCAAGTGTCCAAGAACCACATAAAGTTGCCCCAGTGCCTTCTTTTTTTTGGTAGGAAATAAAAAACTGGCCCTGCACTCTAAGATAGCACAACAGTCTTGCAGTGAGAAGTGGATCCCAGATGTTTTGCTGTCTTTATTTCACCTCCTTTCCTCTGCATATTGCCCCTTTGTGGGTTGGGTGGGTTTTGTTTGGTTGAAGTTTTTTTTTCCCCACACAGAAGTACTGACACTCCGGAAGCCATTTGTGAGGGAATACTTTCAGACCATGTGAAACTTAGGCTATTTTTGTGTATGTGTTTATATAGAGAGAGATTATAGTAGGTTTTAGGAGCCTAGATATGGACTCCTTAGCCCACATGTAGGGTCTCATGTCCACACCCTTCCTGCAGAGGTGAGGTACTGCTTTATGCAGGGAAGTTCAGCACATTGAATGTAGCAGTACACTGTGGCATCTGTGGGTGCTGAGATACTGGGACAGCCAAACTCATCTCTAGCTCATTGATTTCAGAGGATTACTGTGTCATAAGCTGTGTTTAGTGTCTAAAGGAGCTGTGCCGTATTGAAATCTCTGTCAGATGAAATCTTCTCTTCCACCAGGCTTAAGTACATACATTTGAAATGTTTGGGATCAACAGCAACCAAAAAATTATTCAGAACTTATTCTTAGGGTCTTGATGAGGAATGAAGGTCATGAAACTACACTGGTTGATGTCAATTTTTGGCCTTTTGTACTCAAAAGGAGGCATGGAAATACTTGTGATCAGTCTAGTGCACACAAATAGTGCCTAACATCTGGGTAGCAGAGTGGTTTTGAGTGGATGGGGAAAGATTGCAAACCCAGCAGAGACAGACATGCAGAATTATTTTAACTGTACCTTTTGAACTAATTTGGAAGGTCCTGGGTGTGCAGGATGGCAACACAGCAAGTATTTGCACTCACTCCTTGCAGAGCATCAGGGTATTCTCACAGTGTAAAGAAGATCTCTAAGCAGCTGTTAAAATATTAGAATTTAAAATGTTAATGTGTTTAATTGCAGGAAGTTCAAGGAAGGTTCAAAATGTCATATACAACTTGCATTTCATTCCTCCTAGGTGGAACTATCCAACTCATCAATGCAGCCGTTTTAGTGAGTATCAGCTCTAATCCCCTTGAGAGAAGTCAGTTCTCATTTTGTAAAGTAACAGAATGGCAGAAAGGCCAAAATATTATTGTTCAGAGCAATGGGTGAGAAGAATCTCTTATTTGAGGCTCTGTATACATATAATAAAGGTATGTTCATAAAATGACAAATGATCAAGGTAGCTTCTCCCTCATCTGAGAACCCCTTATCTGAGAAATGGTTACTGCATGTACCCTCCTTGTCACTTGGGAAAAAATACACATGAGCTGATCTGCTTTCATGGGTAAAGGAAGATAGAGGGAGTTAGTTTAAACTTGAGTGAAATCTCCTGTTCACGGCTGGCTATGAACATACGTGTGGTGACTTGAGCTGACAGACAGTATCTTGGTTAATCTCAGTAACTAGATGGTGTGCTTTCAGCCCAGAGAGATAAACAGAGCTGCCATCCCCCTCATCTGTCTGGGGAGCTGAGGAAGCCTGTGAGAGTCTGAAGCGTAACCCCTGGTTCCCAGCCAAAGTCTCTATCCATCAAAGACCTTGCGTAGTCTTCACAATCTGAAAATCCTTAAAAGCTTCAGTAAACATTTCAGTTTTTCAGCATTTGCAATGAAAATGCCAGGGTGTGTTGTTGATGAAGTCTCGAACTCAAAAGTCTTGCAGTAAACTCAGAGAAATGTAATGGAATTCAAAATACAGTCTCTAATTAAACTGATAATCCTGTCCTAGAGTCTGCTTTTATTATCCCTTAAATTTCCTTCACTTTTATCATGTATATAAGATGATTAAATCTATTTGCATGAGCTACTGAATGCTGCCCAAGTACTGAGAACTGGAAATCGTACAAGGAAATATTTTCTCATTGGTGAGTTAGATTAAATTAGGCCAAATTAGGCCATATGTTCTGGAGTTTGTTCCTGTGATGCAATTGTATTTTCTGCAAAGACATTGTCACAATCTTTCTTCCCAGAAGGCATACCTGTTGAAAACCCTTTTTTTTCCAGAGACATTTTTTGCATAACAGGTTAGAAATATAAAGGCAATGTCATGTGAAAAGCATGTGTGCATTAATACTGACAGCTTTATCCTTCCTATTCCCATTTAGACTTCATTCACTGCTTTAGTCAAGCACCTTTTTAAGAGTCTACTGGTTCATGATTTCTATTTGGCTGAGAAAGTAGTATTAAACACTTACTGTAGGTAGGATTTTATTTTATTTTATTACTGACTGACATTGTGATGGTAGAAAATTGGCAACTATCCACAGGTTTTTATCTACAGCCATCTACAAATTTCCTTCTATTCGTAAAAGTTATGAGAAAAATGCAAAGCAAATATTCACATAAATTTGTTCAAATGAAAGTAAAGCACATAACTTGAGCTCAGCCTTTCGTCTATTGTGATAATATTATATAAGTGTTCTAGTGCAAAAGTTAAACAGAGAGTTCTAGTCTTCAAAATTATTAATTCTCATTGAAAATTACCTAGCCTGGACTTCCATTACTCATCCCATTACCTAACCTAAAGCAGAAGATGTGGCCCTCCCTAGTTAACCTGTGCTGAATTACATGTCAGGAGCAGCCCATGATTCATCAAAATAGAACTGTGTTCCCAACATGTGTCTTAGGCAGGGACCTCTACACTTACTCTTGTTTGCATTTAAATTCTAAGGGAAACGGAGATCATAGACAAAATCAGTATTTGTCATAGTTTGTATAGATGCGACAAGATGGGTAATAGGAATATTGTCTTCTCTGGCTCCTACTGAAAAATTTGTGCTTATTCCTTAGGATTTTGGAAACATGTTAAGCGTGGCTAATTTGTTGTTGACATGATTAATGTAGTATCTCTTTAAATATCAAGTAATTCAGCTGATATATTTTGTAAATTTGCTATTTTATAAAATATATAAAAAAAGTGGTGAATATTAATGGCATGTAAATATAATAAAAATAGTCATAATAATCACTTAACAAAAAAGCCCCACACAGCTATACATAACATACTCAGATATCAGTGCTCCTGGCTGTGAACAAGGGCTGCAGAAAACAGCAAAATTCTTGCTTTCTTGCCCTGAAATTGCATTTTTATTACGTGCAGAAATTAAGTGCCCAAAGTCTTGGTTTCTCCCTTCCCTTCTCTTTCCCTGTCATTATTTTTATCCTTACATTGCACCTCCCCTTTGCTCTGTAATCCCCTGAAACATTTCACAGTCCTGATCTCCCCATTCCAGCTCTCCATTTTTTCCGGTGCCCAGTCAGCTTTGTGTCCTTCATAATCTTTCCTGCTTTCATGCACATGTGTTTATCTCTCTGCATCCCCTTATCTATTCCCTCACAAATCTCCTTATCCTAGATTCAGAACATACCCTAACCTTGCTCATGCTGCAATCTCCCCCTTGCTTTGATGATGCCTATGGCTTTCAGCTGCCCAGCCCTACGTACGTGTCAGATTGCTTTTCCTCTGCTGCAACTCTTTCTGCCCCACTTGGGCATAGTGTGAGCAGAGAAGCTTGAATGACCTGTGAGTATCAGTGTAAAAATCCCCTTTTTATCACTTCCTACCTGGTGACAAATCCAATATGCTGTGAATCATTGCAGGAAGCTGAAGAAAGATAATTTTTGCTGCAAGAAATGCCTAGCACCCCCCTCTTTCAAACCTTGGTCCCTAAATCCTTTGAAAAAATCCCATTATTTTTATAGTAGGAGTATTGTTAATTCATTAACTACCTGTATATTGTGAAAGTTCATAAGGACACTAAAAGATCATAGATCTTTTGGGTTTTATCAATTAAGCAGCCTGAAAAAAACTCACTGTCAGTACTGGGAATAACACTTTGTCATGTACAACAGCTGTAGTTACAGGTTTATGTGGAGTGGCCCCAGGAAAAGCTCCAACCAAGGATCTCCTAACCTTCCACAGCTTGGAAATGTGTCTTTACCTGGTACTGAAGTAACTGTTGCTTCTTACACTCCCATTAGTTCATAAATATGAGTGATTTTTTAGCACACTAATGTGTCCAAGTCTTCTTGCTGATTACTTGAGTTACTGTACTAAGTATGTTGAGTCTATTCTTCTCCAGTTTTGAAGTAGAGTTATTTTGGGGAGATTGTGCTAAAACTATGTAAGTTATGTGAAAGAAAGCTGGTGTTGAACCAAGGTGATCAGTTGGCAGAGAGAGTATCTGCCATCAGTCAGGAATGGTATGCTGCATTTATCAAATTTCAGTTTATTCCAAAATTAACATAGGAGACATAGAGCCACTGAGCTGGATTCCATCCTATGTTCTGGCAGTCAGGAGCAGATAAAAGGAGAGCTGAAATGTGCCTTTCCTGCCTTGCTCCTCCCCTCTTAGCCTCCTCCACAGAGAAGTGACACCGACTGGGTGATACAGCAACGAGGAAGAGGAATTTGATTTCTTCTGATGCTTGCGAAAATTCTGTTTCTTCTTTCTTAATATGAATCTCTGTTCTCTTAGAGATGAACAATTTAATGCACATGGACACACTTTGCACTGATGGTTAGTATAACGTAGTTCAGATGCCGGGTATCATTTCCATTGAATCCAGAGGCTCTGCTGATGCAGATGTACAAATACCCTGTGTCCTGGGATGCCTTTGTAAATGAATTTTTCTTCCTTTTTTTTTTTTTTTATCCTGTCTTCAGTGGCTGATTTGTGTTATTCAACATCTGTTGCCTTTTATCAGTGAATTTCAGCAACAGGCAGAGTGATTCCTTTCAGTTTATATATCATTTTTAGTGCAGTTATGGAAGGAGCAGGAATGAAATGCTATACAAATACTATTAAGAGAAAAAAGCCCACCAAAACCAGAAAAAAACCTCACACCTCAACCAACCAAGTAAACCACACTACTGCTGTGTGAGAAAAATAAGTCAAATATGTTGAGTTTATGTTTCTTTTTTTTTATTGTTTTAATCTGATGAGTGGTTATTCAGATTTATGGAATTCTAAATGATAAAAATAAGTAATTTGATTTATAAGACTTCTCACCATTTTTCACAAATGGTCAAAACTGCATTGCATTTAATCAGCTTTTTAAAGAAAATGAGAATTTTGTAGAGAAAAGACTAAATGTGACATGAAGGTGCCGTGTTGTCAAGCGGACGGTTTAAACCTCCTTCACTCTTTTGTCAAAAGCTAAACGGTGATTATTGAAAACAACTCATGAAAAGTTATCAACAGGAGTACAATTGGATTTGGGTAAGCCAAAACTGAGTTACTGTACTAAAGGACCTCCTTCTGATTTCTTTAGAGAGAAAAATGTCCTTTTTTAATATTCAAGAAAACTGAAATTTTTCATTAAGACTTGGAGGTCCCAAAAGGATTAAGTAGTTAATTATTTAGTACAAGTCATGTTATTTCATTAGTATCAAAAGGCTTGTGACTCACAGTACACATGAGGAAGCAAAGTATGCAGGAACGAGAAGCAAAGGCTATGCTTGTGTTGTGCAGAGGTGTACAGTGTTTGGAATATGCTGTGAGAAGGGACTTGCAAAGTCCTCAGAGAAGATGCCAGTAGGGAAGGGGTACAGGATACAGCCTTTTTGTTCTAGAGCCTTATTATGTAGGAGTTAAAGCAGTATGCAAGGTTGAGAAGACCCAGGATTCCAACAACTAATGAGGTAATTAAGTGGTTTGTTTTTTGGTTTTTTTTAATGGCCTCCTTCCCAGAGACGGGGATCTGCCTCAAGTTGAGGTGACAGTAGGCAAGGTTACATAAGAATAAGGAAAGAATAAGATACAAGAGAACATACTTGCACTGGCTAAAAATGTTCAGGAAACAGGACAGGGATGTAATCTTCATATTAGAGGGTATTCAGTGGTAGAGTTTCTAAAAAAATTGTGGGTTTTTACCTGGTCACGAATAATTTCAAAAATTACAGTGAAACTTGCTGATGATAGTAAATTATTCTGTATAGCAAAGACAAATGCCAACTTGAAAAGCTGCACTGAATAATTGAGAAATGCAATGGCAGAGGACAGGATGTTCAGTATTGGAAAAAAAAATGATGCAAATGAGAAACATTTCCTACTTTTGGCTCAGCAGTGAGCACTGGGATAGCGCCATTCTGGTTTCTATGCCTATAAAACATCCGGGTTGCTTTCCTTTTTTTTTTTTTTTTATCTTTTTGATAATTTGAGATCTGAAGTTACCAGCTGGTGGTTTTCCCTAAAAATAGTTTTAGTGTGAGCACAGTATGTGCATTTTCTTTCACTGATTTTGTAAAGGTACATTACTAGTGGTACAAAATAGCCATAATTTGCTTTGGGATACTAGAACTACACAAAAAGATGAATGGGGCATCTATCTACTGTATAGACAGCTTTCATTTTTTCCTCTGGGCAATCATATAGTTAAGTGATAATGTTCCTGGAGATTGAGTCCATGAAGCAATAAATGGCTTTTATAGTTTATTAAATGCTGAAGTGCAGCTGGAGCTACAAAAGCCATCTCAAGCAGTAAGTATGTTATTACCATTATGGAAAGATAAAAGGAGAATATCATGGGAATAGGAATTTTTAAAATTTTGAGGCAGGGGAAAGAACAGAAAGGATAATATTTTCATTGAAAGTATTTATGGGGTAGATATGAACCAATGCTATCTCTAACCTTTGCAATTTCAAACAAATCCAGGTCCATAATATGTAACTGAACACTGTTAACATTATCTGTAAAACTTTGAAGCAATTGAGTGAAAAAAGTTAAATTGGAGGTGGTTTGGATCTGAATTGGGCTTCTCTTTTCTCAGGAAAAAAGCAGTGAGAAGGAAGACCAGTGGGTTTTGCCACAAGAGTAGTTTTGCACAATTTTCCTAAATCACTGCTAGTTCCAAAGTATGCTGGTCTTGGAAGCTACCCTGTTAATTTTTCTTTATAATCTCTGGCCTCCTAAGCCGTGTCCATACCCCTGGCAAACATCTGTTATTCTTACAGAAAGTTTGAAAAGGAAGGAGCTGTGGAAAGGACAGGACTAAGTTCTGGCTCTGTCTCTAGTTAAGCAGAGAAAAGTCCTGCAGCAGCTGAACATATCCGTTCTTGGTTCAAACCCACACTAGAAGTGAGGTTGCAGCTCCTTTTCTCAGGGCATGGGTACCAAAATTGATTAGACCAGGACTGAAGTGAACAGGGGATTCTTGTGTGGGTGCTGTAACTAGGACCCTGGTGACCAAGTGGTCATTCAGGAAAAAGTCTTAATGGATTATGCCAAAAATTTAATATCACTAAGCAGTTGTGCTTTACCCTAAGGATCTGAACTGATTAATTTTATCACCCTCTCTGACCCAGTGAAAGATATAAGAATAGCTGTATGATATAAATCAATCCATAATTGTATTGAAGATTATCAAAAACATAAAATAAATCTTCCCCAGCTTTTACCTGAAAATCATATCTTCACTTTTGAACCAGCTCTTCAGGATTGGGGAAGCAAATACATCAGCACCTAAGTGCATGAACTGAGTGGTGACACATTCTCTGTCCCAGTCCATTTCAGCCATTGTCATTATTTTATCCAGAAAAGCAGCTGGGTTTACACTGGAGTACTAGGAGTTTAAAACTGTAGCCATGGACTGCTGGCACCTGGAGGAGTGATTTTATGTCACATTTAGCCTATTATGTTGTGAGGTCAGACCTTGTAATCAGAGTCAAACCCACAGCAACTACACTCCAGTGTATGGGTCCCTGAATTTAAGACCTAAATATGAGTCAACAAACAAATAGTGGGCTGAGCAGAACTGCTTCTTCATGGCATCTGCATTGCCTAAGATGCTTGGTAATCTCCAGGACAACAGCTCCAGAGTCTTCCATTTTAGATTAACAGATGTGTCTCCTTTCCACATATTTTAAGATTCATGAAAAATGATTCAGTAATGAGGGCCCAATCTGTTCCCATAAAGTTAATGAAACTTTTGTGAGTGACTTATATGGAAGCAGACATGAGTTCAATAAAAAAGCATCCTGTCACTAGAAAAGCAAACTGAAAAACCTCAGTTTAACCAGGCATACTTGGGTATTGTATTGTTTAGATCAGGTTGTCTACAAACAAGTGTTTCTAGTCTGTATCATAGTTTTAGCTTTAACTCTCCATTGGGCTTGAAATATATTTATTATAAATAATATTGGAAAGCAGTTATTTTCTCTAGATCTTGTATATAGCCCTCAAATGCATTATGTGACAATTGCTGGCAGCTGTCTTTCTATAATGTGATCCTGATGAACAAAATCTCCCAGGGGCTGAATGCCAGCCTTTATTCTGAAACACAGTTGTTGCACTTCTCTCTTTTCAGCCATTTATCTAAGTCTTTGCCTTGTTTCTTTAAGGAGTTTTTAAACTCTTGGGGGAAGCAGTCTTTATATCACATTACTCTTTTTATATAAAAACTTCTATACGTATTATCTTGTTTTGCCCTTGCTAAAGGCACGAGAGGAAAACCATACCTGCACTTTTCTCATGTGAGTGCATTTTTTTGACCAGCCCTTGAACCGGTTGCAGTTCTTAACTGAGAACTTTAACTTCATCAGGTAATTACAGCAGCATATATTCACCCAGGTGGGAAAGCTCTCAAGAGTCCATGAGCTGAAAGCACAAGCAACACAGAATTCAGAGCAGGTTGCTCCAGGCTTTGTCCAAATGGGTCTTGGAAACTCCAAGAACAAGAACCTGCAGCCTCTGGGAATCCTGTTCCAGTGCTTAATTATCCTCAGAGTGATTTTATTTTTTTTCTTATACCCAGTAGGATCCCTCTCTTTCAAGTCATGCCCATCGCCTCTCTTCTGCCCTTCAGTAGAGAGCTCTCTTCTTGGTCACCCATTTGATATTTATTGGCAGGGTGAGGTAGCTATCCCTGAAGCTTTCTCTTCTCTGGACTTAAAAAAAACCCAATCCCTCAGACCATGCTTATGGAATTATGTATGTTCTGTTATACTTGCAGTGTCTTTAGCTGCAAAGCACATAATTAATTGCATTTCTGCTGTGTTTTTCCTGAGGTCAGATCATTTTTAGCGTTATTCATTACAAATTTGAATATCTTTTTCAAAGCAGTAACTAAGCAAATGGCTTATAGCTATTAAAGATTAGTTGTAAACAATGTCTGTCTGAAATTATTTGAACCCATAACTGCATTTTCAGTCAATAGAGTCCCTTACGAGTGTGTGTTTATCTCAAAAAATTTAGATGCATACTTTGATACTTCGTGTGCTTTAATCCTTAAAATGTTGACTGTCTAAGGAACAGGCTCCTTTCAAATAGACATATTAATATAGGGTGCATACAAATTCATCCTTTTTGGAGCAGGACAAGAGTTGAACATCTGCCTGCTGACACACACACACCAGGGATCTTTATTTGTGCCAGTCTTATGGTCATCTTCAGAGGCAGCAGATCTACTGATCACATGCAAAAGTAGCCCACACAAGCCTTTGTCCTTTTGTTACTTCATAATTACCTGATCTGCCCAAATGAGGCACAAAAGAGCTTTCATTACTAAATTAGTTACAGAAATCTCAAGTGAAAGCCATGAGAATTTTAGTGTTCAAATAAACTGAGTGTGTATCATGTCAGTGTTTCAACATGACAGCTCAGAGATTTCTCAGCAGCCCTTGTTCCTGTAGCATCTCTATGAGCTGTCAGGAGCTGTTGAAACAGTCAAGTTAATGCTATGGGACCCATGTTGGAGACTAAATGATGTCCCTTTTTTCTCAGTTGCAAGTGTGTGGATGGACACTCATAGCTGGTATATGGCTTTGGTAGCTATCCACAAGATTTTCACGTTCACTTAAAGGGAGTGTAAACACAGCTGTTTACTTGTTTCCTACTCCTGCAACTGTAATTGAAGCAATGTAATGTTTTCACTTTTCATCAAGTGACATAGGCATCCATTGCTGACATTTCAGCAAATGATGTGAAATGCTCCTATTATAACCCATGTTCCACTAGAGTTGTTACGGTTTGCAGAATTTCAAAACCACAAAATTACAGTTTGTTTTTTCTTCCCCTCCCCCCCCAATAGCTAAGTTTAAAATAAAAATTGACAAAAATACCCCCAAACAAATCTAATGATCATGCTTGTTTTCCACAAAAACTGACATCTGACTCCTAGCAAAATAAGTCTTTATGTTTTGGTTTGTGTTTCACCCATGGAAACAAGTGTTAGGTAAATGAGGCTGCTGAAAGTGCAGGTGTGCAGCGTAAACGAGATTTCATGAGCTGCTGCCTTTGAAGGCATAGGATCGTTTGGGTTCCTCATTCATAGGAACTGTAGGGAATCAACAGGCACATGAACAAGATTTTTCTAGTTGCATGAAATATTTATAGACACCCTACTATATTTGGAATATTTAAATGATTTAAGTGATACAGATCCTGTACAGTTGTAACATGAAGGTTATCTGTTTCTAAACCTTATATATAAAATATATAATAATAAATATATAAAATATATAATAATAAATAAAATATATATGTAAAATATATAATTTACATTTCTTTAAGGAATTGTGAAGTGTAAATTTATAGCACATGATGACCTTTGGCAATGCAGTATAAATACAGCAAATAATTCTCTGACTTGAGGCATGCATGAATCTTTTTTCTCCTTTATTTAATCCAATGGTTACACAGTAGGTCATTCTGTCATTAGATGGCGTATTTCTGTCTGGTAAACAGAGATATGTTTAGTAGGGAGGTTACTGACCGTGAGAAATGAGAAGTATTTCACCTGCTCTTGACATTATTGTTAATTATTTTTATGGCCCACAAAAGTATGCTAAGCACTTGAAGGAACCATTTAAGCAATTTAATGCATTTTTTAGTGGTCCAGTAACCAGGGATTTTTTTTACACATATATTTCTCTTTACATAGATAGTTTTACAAGATACGCTGCAAGCAGTCACCTAACAGCTTCTTATGTCACCATCATGTGTGATGTGCAGAGCCCTGCTGATTTTTCCTGCTATCTTGTTCTTTCCATTTCACAAGGGATGCTGAGATTCTGGCTTATATTGTCACATTGCTTTATATCTTAGTGTGATAGTTGATTTGCATTAATTACAACATAAATTTGCATTCCGTCCATTCTTAGTCATGCCTGTATGTGTTAAACCTGTGGATCTACCCAGAGAGAGAAGCTGAGGCCAACAGGTGTTCTTATGAGCCCACACTTGCTTGAGTTGTACCCTGAGGGAGAGGTTGTTTCAAAGAATGAAAGTGCCTGGTTCTTTTAGCTCGAAGTTAGCTTTGGTTTTCTTACAGCCAGTGAGAATGTCTGAGCGAAACAGCCCTGCTCAGGTCTGCACCCAGGTCAGTGCAGAAGGAGGGGCAGGAGGTGCTCCAGGTGCTGGAGCAGATTCCCTTGCAGCCCATGGTGAGGCAGCTGTGTCCCTGCAGCTCGGGGAGGTCCATGGGGGAGCAGAGATCCACCTGCAACCCCTGGAGGACCCCACACTGGAGCAGGGGGATGTGCAAGGGAGGCTGCGATCCCATGGGAGGCCTTTGCTGGAGCAGGCTCCTTACAGGACCTGTGGTCCTATGGAGAGAACGGCCCATTCTGGAGCAGGTTTGCTGGCAGGACTCCTGCATCCCATGGAAGGGACTCACACTGGAGTAGTTCATGACAGACTGCCTCTGGGAAGAATTCGCCTGAGAGAAGTTCATGGAGAAGTGTTTTGTGTGGGAGGGGCCCCATACTGGAGCAGGGGAAGAGTGAGAGGAGTCGTCCCCCTGGGAAGGAAACCGTGGCAAAGACAATGTGGGATGAACTGACCACACCCCCCCTTCCCCATCCCCGTGTGCTGCTGAAGAGATGAGGCAGAAAATTCAGAGTGAGGTTCAGGCCAGGAAGAATGGAGGGGTGGAGGGAAGTGGTTCTTAACATTGGGTTTTATTTCTCATTACCTTATTCAGATTTGATTGGTAATAAATTAAACTAATTTCTGTGAGTCAGATTTGTTTTGCCCAGGATGGTAACTGGTGTCTGATCTCTCTCTGTCCATATCTCAACCCATGAGCCTCTCATATTTTCTCTTTGTCCAGCTGAGAATAGGAGGAATAGAAAGGCTTTAGTGGGCAACTGGCATCCAGGCAGGGTTAAACCACCACATCTTCATACAATTTTATGTTTGGACCAATCTCATTAATATTTTTTCTACATAATTTGTGACAAGGTTTCATCATTATGATGAGGATGCTTTTACATGATATCGAATCTTGCATGTTTAAGTAGCCATCCAGAATGTAAAAACCAGATGGACTGTCACCATCTCTTGTCATTCCTAAGCAAACCTAAATCACATCTTCATAATTAAAATGTAACTTTTTCTTTCATTTGCATTGACTTTGAATGAGCTGGAATAAAGAGCAAATGCTACTAGGTTTAATAAGAATGAAACTTATATTGGGCATCCAAGTGGAGTGTTGGAAGCACACCTTGTTAATCAGATTGGGAGTATTATATTTGACATTGTAGAGGGGTGCAGTAGCAAAAGACCACTAAGTGCTATTTGGGAGTGCCACTTCTATTTGTGTATGTTTTTGGAAGGGCATATATACTAGTCCAAACAAATTTAAACTGCAACGAATATGCTTCTGTATTTAAAAGGCAGTCAAAATTCATAAGATGTGGAAACCAACCTATTAATTTGAGACAGTTCCATTATGTAAAGAAAAAAGGAAGAGGGAGAAAAAAGGAGCTCAGTGAAGCATAACTGATTCCATTTATGTGCTGAAATAAAATCACGGTGATAGAGACTTGTTCAAACAGCAGCTCAGGGCAGATTGGAAGTTGTTCTAGAAACAAATGTGTGTTTTTTAGTGCAGGTTTTTAATGGTAGAGCTGCTATACTAATATTTTTCTTTTCAATTAGAGAAAGACAGTGGGTGTTTATGAGTGCATGCATCCTCTTGGCATTTAACAGCATTTCCCTGGAGGGGGGATTACAGCAGTTTGTTTAAAAGACCTGGAATACAGAGACAATATTTTGTGAATATCCAGAGAGTAGATTTTGAGTGTATTTTTATAATGATAAAGATATCTTGTAGTACTCTTCACCATAACACATCTGTACTCTTCACATAACACAGGTCTGTAAGGTTGTGAAACACAAATCTACCTACCTGGAGGTATTTATTGCAGCCACCTGCCAACCTGCAGGTGAAATAGAAAATGCTTATTAGTGCTTTGCAGCAGCACACGCTTGCATCAGAGAGGGACGGGGAAATTTCTTTTAAGATCACCTGCCTGTCTTAAGGCATGCTTCATTATTATTATTTTAATATCAAATTAGTTCTCCTCCAGTCTATCTGACTTGTGTAAAAATGTTAGAGGGTTGTTTTGATGTCTAAACGTTCCACATGATGTCACCTGCTCTTCCATCTTCTTGCTTATGGGCAGTTCTGTTTGGGCCACCTGCACACACATGCAAGTGCTTTCACAGCCCCCACCAGTGCAGGCTCCTTCTTTTGAGCTCAGTTCAAAAGTGTTTGGAATTGGAAAATGAGTCAGACGTGACTGAATTATTGTAGTAAATTCAGAAACTTCTTCTGCCTTTAACTAATTAATTGATTTGTCTGTAAAAAACTTGTTGTGGAAATGGGGAGAGCTTTGACCCCAGTGTAAGGGAGCTGTGTAAAAGTGGCAAATGCCCATGGGCAGCTCTGTGATGATCCAGCTCAGTGCTGAGCTCCAGCCTCATGCCAGTGGCACAAGCATCACCATTGCCTTCGTAGTTGGGCAGGGTAGCATTTTGTAGAATTAATAATGGCTGCAGGAATGTTCTTCTGCCTTTGGAGGGCAAAGACCTTTACATAATAAAGCATTTTTAGCTATCAAATGCCCTTTTTTTTCTATTTTGCGTCTGTCAGAAACAGACAAAAACCCCTGTTGAATTCCATTAAATTAAAGCCTTGTATTTAAAAGGTCTTGAGATTAATTTCATTACTGAAGCTTACAGAATATCATTATTCAGCATTTTTTATGCCCTATTCAAATTGCTGGGGCTTTGGCGTTATTTGCACTTTCAAGTGTAAAGATTGCTCAGAGGGATTTGATGCTTCAGAAATAAATTGCTACATGTTTATTGCTAAAGATAATCTTCCAAACATGAATTGATGCTCCTCTGACTTCCTGGGAGTTTAGCACTTCTACTGCAGAAAACCTTCCCAATCAACAAAAGAGGGAGGCTGCTGATTACTTTGATAAGATTTGATACCTGAAAGCCTGAAGGACAGAGACGGTGTGATGTGACCGTAAGTACTCAAGCATTCACAGAGAGTTAAAAAATCACATGGCTAGTTGGTGGCTAGGAAATGCTTCTGAGCATTTAACCAAGTAGTTTTTAACTGTAAAACTGTGCCTGACTTTTTTTCAGTAAACCACTTTCTGTATACCTTTGGTAGGTCTAACGGCTGTAATTCCTTAACTGAGATGTAAGGTGCACTCTTATATTTGGTCAAGTTGGCTTCATGAAATAAAAAAAAAAAAATTAAAAAAAAATTGCTTAATGGAGAAAGAAATTTTTACCATGAATCTACCACTCCACTTTCTTGCAATTTTCTTTTGCCCCTGTTGTCTTGGAGATTCTTTGCACATAGGGATGAAACAAATAGTGGAAAATAAGATAATCTCATAAAAATAATTCCTGCCTTCCAGGAGAGCATATTGGTTTGGGCACCTATTATATACAATATGTATTTTATATTTTCTTTAAACAGCTATGGGGATAAAGAGTTAAGAAATTATGAATTTTAGACACTAGGTGCTGAACAAACAAATTCAGAGATTGAATACAAGTCAAAAATGTCAGCAAGATGAATTGCTAAAGGAATAGGATCAGGATGCCTGGGTCAAGATTGATAGTTTATTTCATCTTGACTTTTCTAGACCTGCAGCATGGGGCTTGTGAAGGCAGAGGTAGATATAATGGGTATGTTTGGAGGAAAATTTGGGGAAAAGTGGATCAAACCATTAAGTACCAAACTTTAAAAAAAAAAAAAAAAAGGCAGATTTGTTTTGCAAGCTTATTTTCAGTTTAAGTGGAAAAATGTAGCAGCATTAGACTAGGCTAAAATCCCTTAATGTTTTTTATTGGATGAATACGTTATCTTTGAATGAGAAAATCGATGCATTGTTGATGTGCTTATCAAAGATTTGTGCTCATCAAGATTGTTCCTGATGGATTAATTTTCAGGATAGAGGTGCCGTTGTTTCGAGTAGTACATGACATATTTTTGTAGTGCTTTCAAATTACTGAAATCAATGCCTTAGGAAACAGAAGAAAACCCAACATATTTTCTCTGAATACAAATGTACAGCATATTCCTTCCCCTTTTAGGAGCTAACCTTTGCCTTCCATTGCAGGTCTTTTCTATGGGTGTGCTGAATTCAGTCACATGACATGACAGTCACATTTTTTACGTGTGTGACAAAACCAAAGCTATATTAAAAATGGAATATTTTGGTTTTTTTGAAGACATGATCTAAGTGCTTTCAAATACAACATACACATATGTCAGACCTGTAATTCCATTATTGTCTAGTCAGTGTCTCTTTTAATCCTGATAATATCTATTTCTATTCTGTTAAGGATATTATCCACTGCTACTGAAGTGAGAAGTGAGAATTCATTCGATTTTATTGGTTTTGGGGTGCCAATGGCAGTGAGAAAGGATATTCTGGAATTGATAGTCTTCTTTCTTCTTGGTAATGTCAATTTAAACTTCAGAATCAGAAAAGATGAAGCACATAAAACTCATTCATAATCAGAGAGTGTATTTCACTGCAGTTATTCAGCACAACAGAAGCACACACCACAATTTCATCTCTCTTGTTAAGATTTAGAAGCTGTTCCAGTGCTGGATAACTTCTAGAAGTGAATAAGCCACCAGCTTCTTTTCTTTTGTGCGTTCTGTAACCCACTCCAATCCATATTAAAAGTGGAAGTGATACTGGTGATACGTAGGCTCCACAGAGATCTTGGGATCAGTCATCTTTCATGTTGCTAGAAGGTACCTCATTATCTAATAAAACCAGAAATTTTACATTAACTTTTTTGTTAGATCAGATAGTGTCATTGGGTCTAAATGACATGTTTTGATGCTTCTTTACCATGTCTTTGTATGCGTTGTGCACATATTTTGTTCTGTGCAAAATTTAGATGAAAAAGCAGCTCAGTTTACTGCCATCTTGAGACTGAAGTAAAAGAATTAGAAACATTAGGTGTTTTGGTTGCCCTGAAATAACATCCTTTAAATATTTGTACAGCTTTGTAAAAAATTACCTGTTGTTATTAAGCTGTGAGGATCAAAGAAAGAAAATGCTATTATTAAATATAATACATGTGACATCTACATACTTCCTAAATCAAGAATGAATTTTCGAGTTTGTGGGGCATATTTGGATGGTGTCCACAATAATAAAATATAGAGTTAAATCTGTAGAAACCTTCTCTACTAACCAAGTAACTAACCTTCTCTATTAATCAAGTTCTTTAGTAAAGCCACTTTCCAAATAGCCTTGGACCATATTCTTCTCAGCAGAACAGAAATAATTTCAATTGATTAATTGATCACAAATTGAAGAAGACCTATGAGATGTTCTGAGAGTGAAGTTCAAAGATTACTTCTAGATTATAGCATGAAGTTCAGTCTGTTTTCTGGCCCCTAGAGCAGCTGGCATAATCTGGCTCACACCTCTACTGCTATTTTCTTTTCCAGTCAGAGACAGTGGCAGTAGCACTGCAAGAAACTTCATTATCTTGTCCCTTACCCTTTTTTTCACTGGAAAATCACTTCAGATACATTTTGCACAAATTTAATCCTTATTTTGAGGCTTGAGAAGATTTTCAAGTCAGTCATCTATACGTTCTTACATATGTTTGCAGGCAGCTTTAAGAGCAGTTTATACAATTCCCTGTGAGAATTTCCAGTCAAATTTTCATTCTGGTTTACTTTGTAATCTGCTTTGTTCCCAAGATGCTAGCTTGCTATTTAAAGATTAGAGCCACACGTGTTTTTCTAAATGTCAACAGGAGCTGCATCTAATACCTTTTTATAGATACCCTGGTCATCTCTGAGTGCTTTCTACTACATGAAGGTCCTAAATAGTTAAACCAAATCAGCTTGGTTCATGAACACCATATTGTTGGCCATGCTCTGTTTTTTTACTTAGAAATCAGTGGCATAAGAAGGCAACACTGTGAACAAATATATAAGGAGCCGTAGTGCTCAGTGAGGTCTTCAAGGTGAGAGCAACAACCTGGAATTTCATATTGTGCTAAAGAAGGTGATGGGTTTTATGATTTTGGCTGCATTCCAGCAAAGTATTTAAACCCAAAGCATAGTACCATTAGATAAATCTATTTATGGAAGTAGATATATTCCCTCTTTAATAAATGCAAGCAACTCATTAGCATTAATAGAATTTATGAGTAAACAGTAAGAAGAAAAGATAACCATTAGTTTGAACAACCATTCTTTTGGGATTTTTTTTTCTGTAATAATATCCAACCTTTGTCCAAAAAAAAAAAAAAATCTAAATCTACACATTAAGTTCATTCGCATTATATCTTTCGGCAGACAGAGAGCATACTGTCTGTCACATTCATGATTTCAGCTGCAGCTATTGACTTAGAGCTTTTATTTTAAAAACCCAAACAAACAGAGTTGTAAATTAAATTATTGAAATCACAAGAAAATTTAAGGCGGCATCCACAAGTATGCTTATTTTGCAAGAATGGAAACGCACTGATGGTCCCCTTTTCACAGTGTCTTTTAAGAAACTATTCTAACAAATTGTAAGTCGTTGATGCATCATTTGCTACAGGATCTTGCAACTGTTGATGGAAGTTCAGAAGGTTCATGTCTACAGGCTGAAAAAAAGCATGAAAAATACTTACTCAACAGGCTCTGGAAAGAAAAAAAGGATTATTTGATATAAAGGTAAAAGGGACTACGGGCAACTAAAGTTTTGACAATATATATTCCTGAGTTACCTTAGAAAATAAGAAGCAGCAGAATATTCTGTGCTTTGTATTCAAGTTCAGCCAAATACTGCCTGTTACAGAACTGCTTTTTGTTTGCTGAACCATAATAATAGTTTCAAACATGACCCACTTGGGAGTTTAGAGTCTGTGGGGAGACAGTGCTTGGGAATCAGCAAAGAGCAGCGAAGGCAGGAGGAGATGCATCAGAAGACCCAGTGGAAAAGGAAAGAATTTCTGCAAGGTACGATGAAAGAAAAGGTTTAGCAAAGGCAGAGAAGAAAAGCAGGAGCCAAAACAGAGTAAGGAGGGAATTTGGAGTAAGGCTGGAAGATGCACAAAGCTGGGTAAGGGATGCAGAGGGCAAGCAAAAACCGGGGGTGATACAGCAGAGTTGTGTGCTGTGGATGGGCCAGGCTTACTGCTGTCCCTGGGCCAGGATCTGTTATTTCTCAGCCCTACTGGTATTGAAAAATGTTCATCATCAGAACCAGCTCAATGCTGCTTGTTAATTCAGATGAAATTGAGTACTTTTTGCTCAAAGTAAAGGAGAAAATTCTCTCTCTGGCTGCTGCAGTGTGGGGCAAGAGTGGGAACACCTCCCTCTGTTTCCACTGTCCCAGGCACGCAGGCTGTTGCTGGTGGCAGCAATAACAGCAAGGTCATCACCTCAGGACCATGCCATTGAGGAGAGCTGACAGCAAGGACATCTCTTACTAGGACAGTCTGCCAGTGTGGACATTACTTATTTTGCCTCTGCCTGAAGCTGGCCTTATGTTCCTCTCTGGGTGGTAGGCCCATATAGAAAGAATGTCCTCTTACTGCCAGCCCCTACTCTTTCTTCTTGAGCCGTGGGCTATCTTAGCCTGGGCCGTGTCCGTAAATAGCACCAGACGAATTTTTTTTTTTTTTAAATACATGAAATTACTTACAGTTTCCTACCACCTTCTTTTTTCCTCAGTGCCCCTGAACCCTTGTTTTCTCCACAAAATTGTTGTCTCAGTCAGAGAAAGGGATAAGTGGTGATCACTGAACTACTCAATATTTCTTTTTAACATCAGCCATATGGTAAGTCTGTGATCATTGCCTAACTCGGTCAGGGGCTTAGAGACACAAAGCTTCTTATGCCATGGTTAGGCCAGCTGTTTCAATTGGGAGGCTGAAGATCAAGCATCCGTGGTGCTGAATTTATCTAGAAAAATCATATTATGTAGGGAAGGATTTAAAAAAAAACTGACTCTAGTATGTGCTGAGGGTTCTTACCTAAGAATTCTTACCAACTATCCAAGGCTAGCCAGAACATGACATTCCTTCTTTCTTAGCCTTCTTGCTGGTTTTCTCCCATTCTTAATCATAATATCAACCATCCATGTCTTACTTTTAGCTGATTTTAGTAACAGCAGAAGGGGAAACAAGAATATTTAATTTCCAGTTTTATTTTAAGCAGAGTTCAAAAGTTTTCATAACAGCTGGTGGTAATGCAAAAAACATTTTCTGTGATACCAGTTTAAAATAAACTTTCCAGCAATATCACAAAAGCAGTAGCATTTTGATAAAATTAATTAATGACAGAGCAATTACATGACAGATGTCTAGTAACTTCTCACTTTACTGCAAATTGTAATCAGATGTGTTTTAAATGTACCTTATCAAATAACACTGTTCTTGAAGCTCTTCAGAACATTAATAAACTCCCTGGTGCTGGGAGTGGGGAGGAAAAATTTTACCTTAAAAAAATAAGAAAAAAAATGGAGTATTTTTCCAATATATGTAATGGTTTTACACTGAGAACGGAACTGGGTGCTGAGTTGGCTGTGGGTGTGTGCTGTGGTCCCAGCCAGAGCCCACCCAGCTCTTACCTTTGGCTTGCCCCAAAGCTGTTCCATGTCGCCGCGGACCCTCGGA
>VZTI01004258.1:0-23216 GCA_013397865.1 Struthidea cinerea
TAGGGAACCCTCACCCACAAGTAACTTCATATGACAGTTGTACAAAATCAGGACCATTATATATAAGGTAAACCCACGTATCTAGCTGGGCAGGATTATATTTTGAAAAATTATAATTTGAATTTTTTATAAAAGATGAAACATCAGTGCTGCCAAATACAAATACTGGTATTGATAATTTTGAACCATTTGTTCATAGTTTTTACTATAGTCTTGAGTGTATATGCTAAAATCAGCACAATTAAAGAGATTATTTGCACTAGGAAATAATTTGAAAAAATATTATTTTTTTTCTGGAACGGTCAAAATATTACATTTCATCAATGGTGAATGTTTAGAAGTATAGAGAATTTCAAAACTTAGTTCTGGAATTATAGTAATGGAGCCTGAAAATCACAATTATCTATCAATTCTAATAAATATCAAGACTGTGAAGACTAATATTCAAACACCTTAAATATACGTTTTGAACAAAAGCAGATGTCATTTATAAATCCACTTCTTTGAAAATTAAATTCTTTTAAATCAGAAGCTATTTCATGAAAACTGAGGTGTAAATTGTATTTCAAATTCCCACAGTGAATAGAAGTAATTTTTCATCCTCAATGCTTACTGTGAAGTACTATATATAAAATTATTTACAATTTCTCTATTACTACATCTATATTAATATATAGTATCATAAACAAGATAGAATTATTGAAGAAAATTAACCATTTGAGTTTTAATTTCATATTTTCTTGCCTTGATTTGAGACAACATTATGACCAGTTTTCCAATGGGAAATATGCTGCAACAAACAATTTTTTTGAGCACAAATATTTGAAATATGTTATCACTTTTTCAAGTTATTGTTTTAGGTCTTTTCTGAAAACAAAAACTTATATATACATAAGGGGAAAAATTAAGATACTTCCAGACAGGCCAAGCACACACTCTGTTAAGGGGAAAATTTATAGGATATCTGAGGTGTTGATGCGTAATCTCTGTGCAAGGCAAAATACAATAAATGAAATACACACGTGATTCAGAGAGACATTATAAATCCACATGAGTACAAGACTATCAAGAGACAAAGTGGCTAGTGCTAACCAGAATTTTAAAATTTCAACTTTGTTATAAAAATCACACTTCTGAGTATAAACTATTCTAACTATTACAAGTTGTTATGCAATGGATTAAAATTTTTCCTTTATCTTTATAATTTGGAAATCCTGAGTATGCATCTTGGGATAAATCACTGAAATAAAATAATCCCACATTTGCCTCAGAACAGCAAACACTTTTTTTGGTCAGCTACACCATAGATTTGGAACAGGTGGACCACAGTTTTACATGCCCCAAACCTATCTTTACTAACATCCTTACACACTACCGAAGGAGGAAGAGGAAGGGGGGTGAGGACCTCTATTTCAGCACAGAATATTTATCCTAAATAAAAAAGAGATATAATTATTCTTCAGCCCTTCCCTTCTATCACTAAAATTTCTCTGACTGTCCCATGCTGATCTGGCAAAAAGCCAAAACGCGTATCTTCCTCCAGCTATCAGCCCACAAAGGCTCTCTATTTCATGTGAGCTTCATCAACATGAAATACTGTGATTTCATTGATGCTAATAATATATTAATAATGAAGTCTTCAAACTGTTATTTGTATTTTTATAAAGCAGAAGTTCTACAAAAGGTCTACTAGACAGCCAAAAATTTCAGAGGCACTGTTTTGACTCTGTATTTTTTTTCATTTCTTTAAGATGGAAAAGCAATTTATCCATTTCTAGATGCTCCAGCAATCACTTACAAAAAAGACAAATATTTTCATCTTCTGCCAGTGGTAATGTCAGAGAAGTTTCAATCACATTTGCCAGAAAAAAAATGGTATGTGAAAAAAACTCCAAAAAACGAAAAAGTCATAATTTGCTGAAAAATGTCTGCTTTTCCCACTATCTTAACTCCAACCAAATGTAAAATATGTGGACTATAAAAGCTATATATTCACGTAGACCATTAGCTGTTGTGAAAACTATTCTTCTTGAATAGCAGCAACATAATACAAAATACTGGATTTCTATTTCACAGCTATATGATCACTCACCTTACCCTAAAAACTCTCATCTTGACACATGATCAGCCATCAGAGCAAATCTCATAACTAATAAGTCTTAATTTTCAAGATGGGCTAATATACTTATTCAAAATACTATTAAATAAAAATAACCAGTTGCTAAGATTGAAAGCAATTCCCTGTTACAAACCTGCAGTACTTTAGTGAATACTAAAAAATGGCTTGGTGGAGCTGAAAAGATTTGGTATTCAGATGGATGCAGTTCTACCTTTCCATTAGACATTCACTTTCTCATAGGTTGGAGTACTTGTGATAATCTTTACATTTTCATCTGTCTCGGATCCTTGAAAAAGAGCTGTTATCTGTGTATTTATCTTGTTACAAAATGAAAAATATAAGCACAGGTATTTCAGACAAACTTTGGAAAACACAACAGAGCACAGTTGTAGCTTTGAAGAGCACCCTTTCTGTCAGATAAATAAAATCAATTCTTTCAGCCATTTTTCAACGTTTCTTTTTTTCCATTCTTCTTCTTGGAAACCTCTGATGTGTGAAAAGTTACCTTAAGTTATAAGAAGCAAGGATCCAAAGGCTCTTTGGGTCAGTAGAGCACTTTATCATAAGAAAATATCATTACTGACTTTTTAAAAAGATCAGGTATAATAGTCTGACAGGAGTGAGTGAAAACCTTTGTTTCAGGTTCCATTTAAATACTACCTCCTTTAAGCCAGAATAAAATTTATTTCTTACATGGAACATCTTGATTCATGTGTTCCAATACAGAATTCCATTACCTCCTGTGTTCTGTCTGTAGGCCTCTGTTCTTATGCATTTGCCATGTGCACCTTTTCACAGATCAGAACTGCTGTACATAAGCTCCTTCTACTCTTTGCATAATGAGTGATGAAAAGAGAGACTGAACAAAAAAATATAATCAAGAACCTGTTTCTTAACCATATTGCACATTATTGTATCCACTCTGACTGCACCACTGGTGTGGAGAGGCAGCAGGGCATAAAAGGTTCAGTCTCCCATTGAAAGAAAACTAGGCTTTCTAGAAAAGGAAGATATGATTCGCTAATCAATTCAAGTGTACAATGATGACAGAAATAAAAAAAAAATTAAAAATTAGAAAATAAAAACTGCAAAGAAATGCCATGTTAAAAGCACCTAAATCATTGCACATGAATTTTCTTGTTCCTTAAACATTATCTACAGGGCCTCAAAATAACTGGCTTGTTGCTCTACACAGGTGCTGCCATTAAAGACAGGGCTTTCCCAGTTACAAGACCCTTCCAATGTCAAAGAGAGGGCAGCTGCAGAAACCTGGATAACACCTGCAGTGACGGGTGCGGCTTAGATTTCTTTTGGGTATTTGAATAGATCAACAGGACATTAATTTTCTTGGAGACCCATGGATGCACATGAGTTCACCATCATTATACCCTGAGTTCAGCAGAAACTTCTGGATACAAGCTCTTCAGAGCTACTATTTTGGAAATTTCCCCTTGATTGACAAATAGGATAGGATTTAACATTAACATTGCTTCTTAATATCATCAAACTAACACTGAAGTGGGATTTCTGAACAAATTAATTAGTATTCAGAATATTTGAAGTACTCACTTTAAATTATTTCTTTCCTTCAAGCACATGGTTAAGCACTTTAATATGATTCAGTGTAATATGACTAACAGAATTCATTAACATTGTATTTAATTATTTGGCTGTGAAATCTTAGTTTCCCCATCTAATTGTAAACACTCAAAATACAGATTGCGGTGACTGCCTGCCACTCTTCTCATAGGAGAGCTGGAAAAGGATTGGACAGGCAACAATAGGAAGTATGTTTTCTTTTTTAAAGGAAAAAGTTGCAGGAAGAGGTCGGTGAGAACTTACGCAACTTGACTGGCTTGGGCGGAGAGACCAAGCAGAGAGACTGGCAGGGGACAGGACTGAATTGCATCTGCCTTACACAATACTGTGAAAAATCAGAGATATAGAGGAGTGGTGCAAAGTTCATATTAATATCAACACCACAAAGACACTTCTGATTACCCAGGGCAATGATTCAAAGTAGTAGTGAGAAGAAAGTGTCATAGCAGCGACAGAGGGCTGACAGCTAAATCCAGATAATACAGCCAAACCAACATACCACCTTCCCTATTTGTATCATCTGGTACAGTGGTCCATATAAACAACACTTAACTCTTGGGATCAGTGCCTTGAAGCTACATATAGATTTTTTTTCTCAAGTGGTGTACTTTTATAGTCCTTAGATTTCTTATGGCTGTGTTTCCTTTTTAACCATTTAGTCCTGCTCCAACACCATCAACAGCGGTTGTTTTTGACAATCTTAGCAAGTGTGCTGCAAGTCTGCAGCTAGTCACACTCATGGTAAATAGCTTTGCATGAGTAGGATGGATTTGCATATGCTAATGTGACATCTGGCCATTGTGCAATTTCTTATTTCTGTAACCCTTGAGTAGAATATCTTCCTAGAAGATAAGTTAGCAATAATCACCATTCAAGCTTTCAACTCATGTCTTTTTCACTATAGATGTCAATCTTAATCAAAAGATCTGTTAAACATAGGTCTGACGGCAGACCAAAGAAAACTGCTTAAAGTATGGATGCTCCATGTTCATTCAGAAACAGCTTATTTGCTTTCATACAGTCAAAAAATTTTGAAACAATGAATCAGAATTTAACCAAACTTGGATGTTGCATGTTTTATCTTTCGCAAGGTGAGAGTCAATTCAGACACAAAAAACCACATAACACAATCACCCAGACACAAAATCTGCGCTGTGGTTAGCAGTGGTATTATAAAGACAAATGTAATTTATATGAGAGCGTAACAAAGGTGAAAATGTAGCCAAAAGTGAAAAAAAAGTACAACTTTTTAGGTAGAGTCAAAACTGTGCTTGTATTTCACAAATATCTTCTTTTGCTAACTATATTTAGGCCTTTCGATCCTAATTTCAGTGGAATTTTAGAACTGGGCAAAAGAAAGAATACTTTAAGTAAAGGAACATCATTAGTTCAAACCTTTGAAACTTGGAAAGCATAATCTCAAGGGCAATTAAGCACTGAACGGATCTTCCTTATCCAAGGAGACTATTTTATTTTGATTCCAGAAATTTCCATGACAGACATAAGATTATTCTGAAGGATACTATCTGGTCATATTTGGCCCAAAAATATTAATAGAAATGAGCTTTAAAAATTCTTAAATCATCAGTATGTTCCCAATGATTTTTCACTAGCAGAGCAATTCTCTGAACAAGTATGTATTCTCCTATATTACCTGTATTCCAAAACAGGTGTGCCAACAGCAGTAACTATTATAATGGTACGCAGACAGAAAAAGTTTTTATATNTATATATATATCTTTTTGTTGTTGTTGTCTTCTGGGAGAGAAAGCCACTTAAGAACAAGACAAAAAAAAGTCACACTGTTTGCATTTAAAATTCTACATGTAGACAGAAGAAACTTGATTGGAGCTGCATGTACCTAAGCTATTACCAGCATTATAGGTTTTCCACTCCCAACAGTAAGCATCCAGATTTTTGTTATCATCCAGCAGTAGGCGTGGAACTGACAATGGGTGGAGGAACAGAAGTGCTACATATCTAGTCAGGATTTACTAATACTTTATTGATCCTACACATGAGGACTTCTCCTCAAAAGCAGAAGACCTACATCCCACAGAGTTTGTAGTATGTTGTCGCTTGAAATCACATCATGTGTCATCAAGTAATTCTAGTAATCTCAGTGTGAGGTATTTTGAGTAAAATCTTTGTAGGTACATCCTACTCAATCTGTGCTAATATGTATGCAGAGAGCAGCAGTCATGAGTTCCAGCGAGAACAACCCATAGATGCAGCACAGCAATCAAGGCGTTCAGCTAGATAGGGCAAGCTTCATATGCTTGATCTTATCCTTTGGCCTGTTTCAGGTTTTTGAAATGAGACAAGCACTGTTTCATTGAAGATCATGGAACAGTCCAGGCTGGAAAGGAACTTAGATGGTAATCTGGTCCAAACTTTAATGGGAAAGGAGCCAAGATGAGATCATTGAGCACCCTGTCCAATTGCATCTTAAAAACCTCCAGTGACAGGGACTCTACCATGCCCCTGGGAAGCTTGTTCCAGTGAGTTATTCTCACTATATGAAATTTCTTTCTTATATTGAGATGGTACCTCCCCAGTAGAACTACCCCACAGCCCCTTGTCTTCTGCATGTGACTCTTTGTGAAGTGAGAGTCTCCAATATCTTTGCAGCCACCCTTTAATTACAGGAATTCTGTTTCTTTTCCAAGGTGAAGAGACCTAGCCCTATACCAAGATGATCATGTCTGCTAGTAATTCCCATATGGATGTAGCCCAGGATCAGATTTGCCTGCCATGCTGTTGGCAGCTGCTCTGGTTTTGGCCAAGGATGGGGTTAATTTTTTTGCAGTAGCTGTAAGGGGGCCAAGCCTAGAGCCTTGTGAGTATGTCTAGGCTGTTAGTCTATACCACTCCTATCATCACTGATGGCGGAAGTAAGGGGTTTTGGAGAAAGAATATTCCAGATTACAGTCAGATTGTAAATCCACTCTATCATGTGTCAGGGAAGAAGAATGATTTCAAGTGGGGCCCTGAAAAACAAAAAGCTTTTGAACAAATTAAATATGAGATTGTTCATACAGTAGACCTTGGGCCCGTCAGGACAGGACAAGATCTACACTGCTGCATTGTCCAGGAGAACTGTCCTTCTTGGAGGCTCTGGCAGAAAGTACCTGGGCAGTCTTGAGAACAACCTCTGGCATCCTGGAGTCAGGGATACAAAGGATCTGATCCGTGTTACTCCCCAACTGGAAAAGAGATCCTGGACGCTTATGAAGGGGTTTAAGCTGCCTCAGAAGTGACTGGCACCAAAGCTCAGCTCCTCCTGGCACCTCAACTGCCAGTGCTGGGCTGGACGGGCAAAGGAAAAGTCCCTTATGCACATTGGGCCACTGATGCCATATAGAATAAGTGGATCACTCTGATCATACAGAAAGCTCAAATGGGAAACTCCAATCATCCAGGGATCTTGGAGATCATCATGACCTGGCCTGAAGGCATAAATTTTGGACTGTCCTCACCAAAGGAGGAGGAAAATGTAATGTGCTGCAGAGGCTCCACCATATAATCAACTACCTGAAAATGAAAAGCAATATTCTCTTCACTGACAATTCCCACCCCGAATTGGCTACGAATTGGCTACACTGAAACTAGAAAGCAGCTGTATGGAGTTCTACATGGCGAGTCACAGGAGGGACAAGATGCATCAAGTAAGGTAGCAGAGCTGAAAGCTGGGTTTAGATATCGCTGAATGAGAGAAATGGTCAGCGCTCTACCTCTGCATTGACTTGTGGATGGCAGCAAATGCTCTGTGGTGGTGGCTGGACCGATGGAAAAAGGCCAATTGGCAGCACAGAGGTAAACCCATCTGGGCTGATGAATTGTGGCAAGGCATCGGTACCCAGGTAGAGAAACTGGCTATAAAAGTACATCGTGTAGATGCACACACACTCAGGAGTCGGGCTACTGAAGAGCATCACAACAATGGACAGGTGGATTGGGCTGCCAAGATTAAAGTGTCTCAGTTGGATCTGAACTTACAATATAAGTGTGAATTATTTCTGGTCTGTGGGCCCGTGATTCCTCAGGTCATCAGGGAAGAGAGGCAAAATAGAGACGGGCTCATGATCAAAGGGTGGACTCAACGATGGACACTATGTCCCAGGTTATCCATAACTTTGAAACAGGCCCTGTGATCAAAGAGGCCAAATGAGTAAAGCCTCTGTGGTATGGTGGATGATGGTCAAAATACAAATATAGGGAGGCCTGACAGACTGATTATATCACACACCTGCCTATCCACCAAGGAAAGCACTACATGCCGACAGTGGTGTAAAGAGCCACTGGATGGCTGGAGATGCACCCGGTGCCTCACACCACTGCCTGGAACACCATCTTGGGCCTTGAAAAGCAAGTCCTGTGGTGACATGGCACCCCAGAAAGAATTGACTTGGACAGCAGGACTCGTTTCAAAAACAGATTTATAAATCCCTGGTCCAGAGAGCACAGAGTGGGTATCATATTCCTTGTCATGCACCAGCCGCTGGGAAAATTGAGCAGTACAATGGGCCGTTAAAAACCACACTGAAATCAGTGGATGGGAAGACCTTCAAACATTAGGATCTACATTTAGCAAAGGCCACCTGGTTAGTTAACATTAACTCTCCCAGTTGAGCTGGTCCTGCCCAGTCAAAATCCTCACATACTGTAGAAGGGGATAAAGTCCCCATAGTGCATATTAGGAATGTGTTAGGGAAGACAGTTTGGATTAGTCCTGTCTCAAGCAAAGGCAAACCCATCCGTGGGTGCACTTGGTGGGTAATGTCGATGTAAGGGGAAATGCAATGTGTACCTGAAGGGGATGTGACTTTTGGGTGAGAACAGTCTGTAATTTTGAATTATATAATATTGGTTGCTGAATGACCGTGCCACTGTGTGCCGTAGCTACCACGGCCAGTGAGTCTGGACTGCTCCAGATACACCAGTCATGAGCTCGTGATGCAGCTTGCAACCACCTGGCAGCACACTAGCCCTCCTGCCCTGGAAGACATCTGGGACAGACAGAACCCACAGTCACAAAGTAAATGAACTCAACAGATATTTTGGAAGGTTGGCCACTGACTATGGAAAAGATACCTGTGCTTGGGTATATATGTGTATAGTGGGAAGGTGTAAGATCTGGGCATGAGGTTGATAGTATAGAATAAGGGGTGGATAATGTCCTACTTTAAGCCAAGAACAGGGTTCATTTTTCAAAGTAGCCATGAGGGGGCAGAGACTGGAGCCATGTGGGTGTGTCTAGCTTGTTATTCTAAATAACCCACATCATCACTGGGGCACAGAAGAAAAGGATTCTTACTTCTGAGAAGGAGGGGTGTGGCTTTCAGTGGAACAAAAGAATGGGTGCACAGCATCTGTCTGACGTTTTGTTAATTGCCTCAGGGTTGCACTGTGTTGGGTTGATTGGTGAGCAATATTTCTTAAAAAAAAATTAATATATATTTTTTGCCAAAATACTGACTGGACAATTTCAAGTAATTTTTAAAGGCAACATAATTTTTGGATTTGCCTGTTTGGACACACAAATTTTGCCTGTAATCTTCAATTTTCATTCTGACTCAAGGAACCAGCATGGGAAGCAGAGAAGAACATTCAAGAAGGGGAAATTTGGAATGGCTAAAATACATTACAATTTCTGAAAATGTAGAAATACTTCCATTGTATTGTGTGCAATTATTGCAGTACGGTTACAGAGCCATAATTAGACTGTGTTCATAGAGCAGCTTCTAAACTTCTTTTCAGATGTAATTCTCTGTTGATCTCAAAATAATTTATCTTTACATTGTACATATTTCTTTTGATACATATAGCAATTTTAGCCAAAATATGATAAAAATTTAATCTAATGTGTGTAAAAGACAAATAAAACATTTAAGTATATTTCTAAAATAAAATAAATCCACAGTTCAAACGATGCACTTATCAGTTGTAAAATATTATGTTTTCTGTCTCATTTCAGAAGGTATTATGGTAATAATTTTGGATTTTAGCCAAGTGCTCAGCAGAGGATTTTAAACATCCTCTGAATAGACACATTTAATAGCTTTTAACCGTACAGAGCACTGCTCTTATCAGTGAGTAGCAGGAAAATGATTAATACACTCTGGGTAAACTTACACTTCGTCTTCTTTAGGTGGAGAAGGAAGCATCACTAAGGGCAGAAATCTCTAATTATATAAGAGGATATAAAAGACAGCCACTCACAGACATCAGATGCATATTCTGTAGGTCTACACAACAGATGGTGGTGTCTGGCAGTGTCTTTTCTTTTAAACAGAAAAATATTGTTATAAAAATATTCAGAATACATTTTTAGTTACTTAACCAAATGTGTGGATGTATAACTGGGAAATGAAAGCCATGATGCGGTGCAGGCAAGGGAAAAAATTTATCTGAAATCTCATTATTTAGGACTCTTCCACTCTTATGCTGCTTTCAGCTTTGAAACACACTGGTGTGTTCATGTCCTTGGTACTAGATATTTAAATACTTCCCAAACTCATACATTTTTTTATATATTTAATTTGTACTGTAGTGTATTGGGATATCCTGAATACCATGTTTTTACCCCTTTCCAATCCATTTTTGCTAAAAAGAATCACTGTTATCAGCCACAAAGGGAATTCACTCTTGCAACCAAAGTCCTCTGAAGGGAGAATCCTCTGCAGACCTACACTTTGAGTGACAAGTTCTTACGCATGTCTCATTATGAGTGGGTTGAATTAACATACATTCTGCCAAGTTGAGGAAAATAGCTGTGGCTAATAAATGAAGAATCAGGAAATAGTCTGTAAATCTGACTGTGATGTATTTCATCAAGATGATCCAGTACTTCAGGAGTCAGGTGAAAATATTACAATTATGTTCAAATATAAATAAATCCAACACATCTGGGCTGCTTTTTTGTTGGAACAGGCATTTCAACTCCTCTCCAAAGAGATCAGCTCTTTTGCCTCCACTACCAACGCACAGCATTAGAATGTGTTACAGTGGAAGTAGTCACACTGGCTTCTGAGCCATAAATACGGAGTTCTATATGTGATCAGATACCCAAACCTTCAGGCGGACTTAACTCAATGAATATTCTCTGCTGAAAGGCTTTTCTCAGTATGAAAATTCTTTTTTGCAAAATTGAATGTGACTACCTAATCCCCTTCCTAAACAAAAGCTACAGGAAGACGGCACTCATACCATGAGATGGACATTATAGAAGATGTGAAAAGATTTACTCTAGCCTTTCTAATATTTTGTGCACATGCTCCCACACTGCACATCACTAATATTTAAACTTGACCATTAAAAAACAGTCTCTTGTGTTGTAAGCAATTGGGAAATCTTCTGGAGAAAAGATGCTTGGAAGTATGATGTTAGCCTACCCAATTCCTATTTTTGCTTGAATGTCTTGCTAGGAAGAATTAATATTCAGTTAAAATAGCAGATGAGACAGAATCACTGGTTTCCAACAGGCAATAATGCAATCAAAGAAATAATTCATAAAGCTGGGCACAGAATTTGGAGAACATTGCCCTTCTGTGATGTTGATGCCAAGATGATTTTTTGCCTTTTCTTTTACACCCCTTTATATACCTTTTTATAGCTTTTGTATTCTTAATGTTTTTTAGCCAATATTCTTAGATGTATTTTGTCAAGCTAGGAGACTAAACATCTTAGAAGCCTCGTAGTTAGGGATCAGAAAGCCCCAGACCCCAAGGTCGTCTCCAGAACACATTTTGTAAACTAAGATAGAACCATCCAGGGGAAGGTTCCTTGGGGAGGGGGGGCTCACTCGAGCCTTTCATTGGGGAATCTTTGATAGATATGTTAATTAGTAAGACCTATAATGTTATACCCGATCTTTTGTGTAGGGTGCATTGCGGTGTGCATTGAGGTGCATTTGACCTGGACATGGTGCACCTAAGGATCCTTAAAATAAATCTGAGGTAAAACCCCTTTTTACCTTCTAACCATGTTTGATTCTTGATTTTAAGACCAGGAAAAGGCATCAATGTCTCCATTTAGACAGTGGCATCTCATGAAGAATCTTCCATCTATCAAGACAGGAAGAGGTATCAATATGTTAGTGTCTGTTTCAAAGACACAAAACTGCAGACAAATGAAAACACAAACAAAATTATGATTCTGAGATTAAGAGCTTTGAAACTACCTACTGTAAAAAAAGTTGGGGTTAAACAATGACACCTTTGGGTTATAATCACATTTACTGAGAGATGCCTCTGCCCAAATTAGGTGCAAACGAGATCATATGACAAGCCAATAGTATAGATTCTATTCTGTAGTAAATATGAGGTATAGAAGGGAACAGGAAAGAGCGGGAAGAAAAAGAGAATGAGAGAGAGATAAAGTAGAAAGATATCACCACCTGTGGATCCAGACAGTGTCCCTTTGGTCCTTCTTCTTCTGGTCTTCTCAGTGGTGGTGGTCCTGGAGTTGATCTTCTGGAGATACCACCTTTACACGGTCCACATTCTGGGTAATTGATTGGGGGGCGGGGAGGGTAGATACCGTTCCCATAATATGGGATGTGTATAGTCTATATAAGCAATTGCTTCCTTTCCGACAGTTTGCCACGGTGGGAATTTTTGTCCAGATGCACTAACCAGATTGCTACCCAGATCTGCCTCATCAGGTCTGGAATTATCCTGTTGCAAATTCCTGCCTTCTTATCTCAAGATCCTGCTGTGGTGGCTTGTCTTATGGCATGTTCCTGCTGTGGCCTTGACAGTGTCTTGAGACAGTGTCTTGGGGTGACTAGGACAGACAGGCAACTACATTCTTTAAGTTCTTACACCTTCAAAAAACCTCAGTACAAAAAGAGATACAGCAAAACACCATAATCAAACCTGTTTGTTTTCTATATAGACTCTATATACCCCATGCAAACTAAAAGAGATCCATGAGCCATGTTGCTTCAGATGAAGCCTTGGAAACAGTTTCCAAATGTGCCCCCACATCAGGAAGGCCCTGCCATACAGCTACCCATCCTTTAAAAGAAAAGGGCTTCTAGTGTAAGTATGGGTTCTGGTCACGCTCTAGTTACATTATAAAGTTTGAGGCGCTCTCTTGAGCAGAAAGGTCTTAAACTATATGGGCATTTATTAATTGATACCAATGGGCATCCTGGGCCCAGAAAAGAAGTCCAGATAGAACTACCCCAATGAAGAAACACCCGGTAATAAGTACTATCTCTGCTAGAAAAAAAACCCCACAAACAAAACTTGATGTTAATATTTTTGGCATATTCATTGTCACTTTTTTTTTAAAAAACAAACCACACTTTTTTTAAAATTAACTTTTAAAATCAGTGCTTGTAAAAATAAACTAATTTTACAGCATAGCAGGTAGAGTTTTTAACCTCAATAAAACCAATGTACATTCCCTGTGCTGAAGTATAACAAGTGGTCTGTAGATTCAAGCTATTCCTTGTATTTTTCACCAACATAGAAGGACTAAAGTAAGAGTTCTATAAAAACAGTTTACCTAGTTTGCAATTCACAAGCCTTAGATCAGAGTTAGTTCAAGCTAAACACATTAACGTTCCTAAAAATGGGTCTTTTCTCCTAATGCACTTGATCAAATGTGCAGAGCTTTGATCAGAGAACACCTTAAAGGTGCCTTCATATTTCAACCAGTTACTTTTATATCCAAGGAATGGGTACTGACACTTCAGAATGAAACCATGAAAGCCTTTGCAATGTTTTAATTTTAAAAAATAGTTCAAAAGAGGAAAAAACAATACTTTTGCATCTCATACTCAACAACAAAGATGGTATATGATAGTTCAATACCTCTTTCAGGTCAGAGGTGTATTGAGAAAAACATCAGGGATGATTCTGTCTAGATTTATAAGTAAGCTAAACGACAAATACTGCACTTTAATCTTCTTTTGATGCATACAGTTGACAGGAGCTACAAAGGTACAATATAAAGCTTTCGAGTATTTCCCCATATATTTTGTACAAGATGGAGGAACACATCTTCTTCCATAAAATATGAATACTTACATTTGTGCATTATGTATGTGGGGTTATACAAGTGAATAAGTTTCCTAAAACACACCAGAGCTGAAACTCAAAGAGAATGTACAGCTCAGAGGAAGAAAATCAATTAGCCCAGTACACTAACAATATCAAAATAATACTCCTTTTTTCACTGGGGCTGATTCTAATTTGTCCTGATGTAACTCCATAAATTTAATTAAACACTCTGAAATTATGTTGTTTAAACTACCATATTCTGATATGTTCCTTTTTACATTAATTCACTTTTTGTATTGACTGGTTTATTTACTTTGCAGCATTCTGATATTTCAGGGACTTAAAGAAAAACTGCTTTGAAAGCTATGCAGGTTCAAATAAGCAAGAAAACAATTAATAAATTACATTAATTTGCACAGATTTGGACTTACCACTCTGTCTTTATATAGCAACAATCAATATATCCTACACAAATAATTTTTCATGTTTTCAGAGAAATCATATTACAGATGTCCCAAGCCAATTGTTTGGGGTTTTTTTACTGGTAACAGGCCGGCAATGGGTGAACAACTGCGTCACAGTCTGGGAGCAAAGGGTTATAGTAAATAAGGTTACATCAGGCTGGTGACTGGTGTCTAGTGGGGCCCCACAGGGCTGCATCTTAGGCCCTGTTCTTTTCAACATAATCATAAATGACTTGGGTGTAGGAATTGAAGGAATTCGAAGTTTGCAGACAATACTAAATTGGGAGTTGTTGTTGACTCCGCAAAGGCAAGGAGGTCCTGCAGGGAGGCCTCGACAGATGAGAGGACTGAGCCAACCAACCATATGAAGTTCAACAAGGGAAAGTGCCAGATTCTGCACTTGGGATGGGACAACCCTGGACATTGGGAAAGACTGGGGAATGAGATGCTGGAAAGCAGTGCCATGGAAAGGAACCTGGGGGTCCTGGTCAGTGGGAAGTTGACTATGAGTCAGCAGTGCCCTGGCAGCCAGGAGAGCCAAGCATGTCCTGGGGGGCATCAGGCCCAGCATCACCAGCCAGGCAAGGGAGGGGATTGTCCTGCTCTGCTCTGGGATGGGGCAGCCTCACCTTGAACATTCTGTGCAGTTTTGGTCACTGCACTATAAAAAAGATATCAAGCTATTAGAGAGTGTCCAAAGGAGGGCCATGAGGATGGTAAAGGTCCTTGAGGGGAAGCCATATGAGGAGTGGCTGAGGTCACTTGGTCTGTTCAGCCTGGAGAACAGAAGACTGAGTGGAGACTTCATTGCAGTCCAGAACTTCCTTGAGAGGGGAAGAGGAGGGGCAGGCACTGATCTCTTCTCTCTGGTGACCAGAACCCGAGGGAATGGCCTGAAGTTGTGTCAGGGAAGATTTAGGTTGGATATCAGGAAAATTTTTTTCACCCAGAGGATGTTTGGGCACTGGAACAGCTCCCCAGCACTAAGCCTGACAAAGGTCAAGAGCTGTTTGGACAGTGGTGTCAGGCACATGTTGTGTTTCTTGGGGTGTCCTGTGCAGGGCCAGGAGTTGGACTATGATGATCCTTTTGAGTATCTTCCAACTCAGGAAAAATTATGATTCCATGACAGTCTTTTCAACACAAGAATGCTTTTGTTTTCTTTTTTTTAATCTTGCCAAGATATTCTTTATTCAAGAATTACTGGACTGCCTTTTACTTGTTGGAACTTAATTATGAGCTCATAGATTTGCAGTGAAGTCACTAAACCCCAATTAATATCATCTTATCAAAGAGAATTAATTCTAGGATAAATTTGGTAAGTCTGTAATGCCTCATGCTGTACAAGTACATGAACATGGACTTCAGTGATATCAGCCATATCTGTCTTTAGATTAGATCAATTCCATAAAATGCTACTTTGAAACCTCCACAGGAGAAGTTACACATATTCATCTTCAATATCTACGTAAATTCATCTCAGAATAGGGATAATAATCAAGTGGTGATTTTATTTAGTGCTTTGAGAAAGAAGGGCTCAGAGTAAAAAAGAAAGTTGTTGAGTTTAGGAGAAACTCTCCACCAATCCTTCATAAAGCTGTCACAGTATAAATCGTTTGTGAGTGTAGTGAGAAAGACAAAAAATGGTGCAGGGCCTCTTGAGAGAAAAATGATAAAAAAGGGCTAAGGACAACTTGGTAACAAACATAAATACCTAACTGTGAATAAATCCTGATTTTCATGAAAACCATATAGTGGACTATTCTCTCAGTTTTGGGGGTATTTTCTTAAGAACAACAAAACATTTTATCTGTATGAAGAAACAATTTGACAAATTTGACCATATTGGAGCTATGTTAGCAGCTCTAATAGATGAATGTTGTGTATGACTTTGTTATTTCAATATAAGTCTTCGATGAAAATGTTATGTTCTCCAGAAGGAGGAATGGTAAATTTTCCAAATACAAAGGTTTTGGGGTATTTTGTTTTGGGGTTTTTTGTTGTTTTTTTAGTGTTTTTTTAATTCTTATGTTTTGATTCTTATTTCAAGGAAAAAAACTATTTTGTCATATGTTTTAATGGATGACAAGATAAAAATCATTATGACATTATTCTGTAAACTCTAGAATAATGAAAAATGAACAAAAATCTGAAATGCAACTTGAATTTCCATTACAAAACTTTTAAACTACAGATATATAAAAATTAAAATATTCAAACTTTCTTAGATTTGCTTAGATCTTCTCCCACAAAAATTCCAGTTAATTTAAAATCTGAGCTAAAATAAAACTCAGGAAGGCATCTAGTCACCTCTCAGTACTTCATGGTTTGAAGCATCCATGCTATATGCTTATTTAAATAGTAGTAATTGCCTAACAAGCCAAGTATGTTTTACCAAATTAGGCAGACTGTCAAACATCCAGCCAGTATTCCTTTACATTTCAGCCAAATATAATACAGTAGCAACCAGAATGATAGTGTATCCTATGACACCTTCTGTAAGCATCAGGTCCACTGAAATTTATATAAGCAATGGCCTTTTAAAAACATTACAAAACTGAATTTCAGGAGGACTGCTACGCTAATACTCAAAATATATTTCTCAGCTTTTTACAGTTTCATACTCTAACTATTGTTCCTATTTTCTGGTACTCCTTCAGGAATTCTTGCTTTATAAAATACTATTGTGAAGGGTTGAAGGATTTTTTTTTCCTCCCACTTGTATACTGTCAAGGGATGCTTTTTGAAGACCTCACTTTCACCATAAAGAGCTAGGGAGGCAGACCTGATGGCCTTGTGGGATTTAATTAGAGTTCACCAAGTTAGAATCTCCAAGCTCTCAAAGTCCTAATTTAAATATAAGTTCACTCTCTGTTCGACTGTTCCTTAGGTCCTTATTAAAATTTCAAGTTATTAAAGAGAATATTCGAAGGGGTTCTTTTTCCTTTTTTTTTTTTGCAACAGATATAAACTAAACTAGAAATGTGCCACACTCAAAGCCCTCCTGTGTTAAAACCCTTGCCAATTGCTTGTGATAAAACAACCTCAAAAAGAACAGAATCAATGGAAACACACTTAGACTATTAGGTGTCCAACCAGAAGGAGATAGAGAGACACCTGCATGACGAAAGTGAAGGTGGTGCTGAATCACAGACACATTTCAAAGGCACCAGCTTTTTGGGTAGATGATCCCATGCAGTCCTGTGATAATAACAAGTACTATTGCTCTTGCTTGGTGTGATCAGTATAGTATTTCCCTTGTTAAGATGTCATTCAAAAAGCTTGTGTTACACTGATGACACATCAGATCTGTTTACAGTAAACTTTCTTGTCAATCAAAACTTTACTACACGTGGCTATGCGAAAGAACCACATATATATAAATATATATATATACATATATATATGTATAAAAAATAAGTTTTATGGGTGACAATGTAGCTACATAGCAATTTAAAAAAAAATACAAAACATGCTTCCTTCTTTTATTCTGAAATGCTGGCAGCAGCATTCACACCCCAAGATCCACTGATTCTGCTGACAAGTTATGTTAAAAAATAGCACGGAACAAAGTGAGAGAGCTGCAGCCATGCCCATGCTAAGGAAATTGAACAGAAATGAGAAGACATAGTACAAGGAAACAAACAAACAAACATTCATTAGCTGCAGAAATCATTCATGGGGAGACTGCAGGGACAGCAATTCTGAGCATTACCTTCATGGTATCTGTTTTATCCTGCCTGTAATTGAAATGGCTGTAACGATTCCTAGAATAATACTTAAGGTCACAAACTTTCCTACTCTGTTTTGTGGTTTCCACGCACTTGATTTTAAGTTTGTATGGCTCACAGTGATGCCAGAAAGATACGACAGGTGGAGAAGCTTCTTCTTGATCAAGCCCATCTCTCTTTTACCTGATTTACTTTGATGCTGCTGGTGTCCATTTCATGGATACTATGTATCAATTTTTAAGTAGGTGGATTTAGAATTCAGTTAAAATTACCCGGAAGAGGATTAATTAATCCAAAGTGATTCTTAGGTACTTCTAGGACATTTGTTATCAATTCTGTATTAAAAAAGTACAGCCATAAACTTAATGCTTACAGGCTGGTTGGATTAATCATCTATTCCCAGAACTTTATGTGAAAATTAAAGAGTAAGTGTAAAGGGAAAAATTATCCTTCCTGGAGCTTTTCTGTTTCCAGCATAGATTTAATTGAGGGTATTTTAAAATGTCCACAAATCATTTAATTTTGCTATTGCTAGGAATGAGCCTAAGCATTGCAGTTCAGCTTTGAAGAAAGTTTGAGATTCCCCACTTCCAAGAAGTTTTGAGAAGCTCTCAGGATAGGAAAGAGCATCCAGGATTCAGGTTTACCTGACCGTTTACTCAAAAATCCAGGTTGCTTATAGCCATGTTTGATTCTGCTGACGACTTAAATGGAATAGCACTGAAGGTCAATTTGACTGCTTGGTGGAATTTAAGTGTTAGACACCTCTAACAAAGCAGACAATAAGGTGCCAAATTCAAATTTCTTGAAAATCTCCATCCAAAACAAAGTTCTCTAGCATATGGGTATCACACTGGAGCAACAGAAAATATTTAATTCACTATATGGGCCAAATTGAAATCATCCTCATGACCCTTGGTCAGTAAAAGATTCAGAACATCCGTAAGGCAAGTCATGCTGCCCATAGAAGGTCTGTGCTGGCAGCAATCACTTCAGGAAAATATCTGTTAAGTCATCACTTTATTTTGAATTATAATGTCAGGTAGGTAATTTCTAAAAGTGTCAGCAAAAATCTGGTAATCAAACCCTACACTTGTTCATGGTTCTACCAAACAAGACCAGATGAATACAAGTATATGTGTATAAAATTCTACAGTTACATATTTTAAATAAAAAAATTCTGATAATCTGCTTACCCACTATAGTGTGTTCTATGACAAATAAAATTACATGTCGAACTAATTCAGTCCTGGCTGTGACACCACATGAAACTTAAACTATTTTTAATGGTGTTAGAGGTGCTTGAGAAATTTAAAGTGAAAGAAACAGATAACATTTTTTTCCTTGATATTAGAGAGCTGGCAAAAACCTCTTAGGTCTGAAGTTAAAACAAAAGCATGAATACTGATGAGATAGGCCATGTACAGGAGACAAAACAAAAGGTTCCTCAATAATTTTTTTGAATGTTAGGAAAAAAAGAAAGCAAAAAATTCCTTTGTATTTATATTTTGTCAAGGCAGCTATTACTACATTCCTCAGGTCCTTCATTTCTCCTTATACCTTTGCTAAACCTGTACTGTCTACTTAGGGTCACCAGTGAGGAAATATGTGAGGTAAAATCAAAGAGCAGTTCTGCTGAAGGCAGTAGGATGTAAAAAATAGACTGAAATAAGAATATTATTATCTTATTTAATAATCTGGATGTAGATTAAAAGAAGAATTTAGACACAGGTGGTCTACAGAAATACTCTAAGGAGAAAGAAACAAAATTAATATATTAAAAATTACTATCTTTTGTCAAGGTCTTCTTTGTAATTTGTAGTTTTTATGATTAGGTCCATAGAAAATTGTGCATAAAATCTACTTACTTCTTCAAAGACACTTCTGTAACAATGTTGAGGATCCAGAGAATTCTCAGTACTTTCATTATTATTTCTTTATTTTCTTTTCTCAAGCAAGATAGTAAGCAATGTCCATGATGCACTGATTTCTAGAGTGGTCTGAATACGCCCTGACCAGCACTTGGCATGTAAGCAACATGTTGTGAAATGTGTGTCTGTTCCGTGCAACATATTAAACTGCAAGTCAAAAGGGGCTTCCTGTGACTCTCACTTATGAGTGGATTGGTTGAAATTCAGACCAGAAAGCAGTAGCTACACTAGACTGAGGTTGCTTTGTAATATGCACTTTCCTTGCATTATGCCATTACATGTCATAATTTCTTTGAAACTGTACGCAAATTACTAAACTACAATGTCCATTTCCTTTAAATGAGTTCGTACTAATATCAGCATCAAGTAGGAAATGTTTTTCCACTCTTGAGAGAACTTGTGACTTTCAAAAATATGCGCTGATGGAATGAAAACTTTTCTTTCCCCTGAGGGACTACCCTGCTAGTTTTTTCTTCATACAGTTTAGGGGTTCTTTTATAACAAACATGAATCTGAAGAGTAAGAGTGGAAGGTTTAAAAGAAACTCCCAGAAGTTCATGTCAAAATAACTTTGAGAAGTTCAGTGATATTCACCAATTTTCCTATTAAATGTTTTATTTTAAGAGAACCTGATGGAAACCTGACTTGCTGGAACTTCTCCAAGTGGCTGTCGTTGAGGAAGGATACTGCAGATAACATCTATAGCAGAGTGATAGCTATAAAAAATGTGGGAAGAACAGCCCTACCAGGACATACAAGAAGATAAAGGATGGTGGGAGTGAGCACTGGCAGTTTACCATGTAGTGCTCCTGTTTTGTTTTCCATGTCAAAGTTAATGCCATATCTTATGAGTACCAGAGCTCCAATATTCCACAAGAACAGTCATTCTGGATCAGATCAAGGATTGACCAAATGCATTATTTTCTATCTGGTAGTTCCCAGATAACTTCCCTAAAGAGCAGACAAAAAATACAGCAAACATTCTCAAACACTCTCCTGGTCTTCAATGGTTTGTGAATCAGAGACATCAGAAGTCAGTGCCAGTACTTTTTCAGAGATATTTTCCTTTTACATAAATTTTAAAAATATAAGAAGACATTTGTCTGACATAGCTTTGCAAATACTGCTACTGCATCACAGAGTCTCTCATGCCTTCTAACATTGCACTGCTGTTCCATCTGCAATAGTTTTCAACACTTTCACATAAAGTAAGTGAAAAAGATGAGGTGTCTGCTTGTACTTAGAAGGATTTGTCCTTCCCGGTAGACTAGGAGGTGTTTGGTAAAGCCTCCCTGACTGGATGATCATTGACAGTGTCATGCTGTCTGCAGTCTGGTTGTTGTAAAAAATCAATCCTGTTACATACCTGTGATAGTGAATTATTTCCAGAAGAATTTTCAAAAATATATTTTTGCATGTAGCAACTGGCAAAATATTTTTTGTAGTTACAGATTGGTCATAGACAGATGCAAGTGGGAGAGAGTCCACATTTTAAAGGAAATTCCACCATTTTTCTGCTTGCCAAGAGCAGGAGGAAGTTTTTCAATGACTTGTCATGTAACATTTGAAATGTCTTTAGTAGTATTTTCTCTTTAACACCTATGAGTTATCTTCTTTGACAGACCAATGGTTGGCATTAGTGAAAGGGATATTGCTAAGGTATGCAGCAAAGCATAAAAAAATTGAAATATTTTTCTGGTCTCAGAAGCTGGCACTGTCCAGAGCTTTTCTCCTGATTATCTATGCTAAGCCCTTCTCAATTACAGTAAATTTCTCCTATTCAATCCCCTCTCTATGGTCAATTAAATAGTCTCTATTTTTAGGGACTATTCCCTTCAAATGTTCACAGTATTATGAACCCTCCTGTTGTGTTTAGCCAAGCTATAAATATATATTCAGTACTTTATTTTTTTTCATATTTTAATTCCTCAAATCTTTTAATCATGATTAGGGTTCTTCTCTGAACTACTAATTTTCCATTATCTTTGGTGATGATGTATTTACACACTTACAGTAATATCTGTGTGAGTTATTATACAGTTATACTGAGGGGAAATATAACTACTCTTCCCTATTATGTTACTCCTCCAAATATACCACTAAGGATCAGATTAGATTTTCAGCCCTATTTCATGTAAACACCTACCAAATCTGCTGCTTATGGAACGCAGGTGTTGACATAAACAGTCTTTTTTTCTGTTATAATCTATTTTTTCTTCTTTATATAATCAATTTTCCAAATTATGGTGTAATCTTTCAAGTGGGTGAGCCTGACGCTTCACCCTTCACATCTGCTTGTAGGCATTACTCCTTGTGCCATGTGAGCATCACATAGGACCATGCACTTCTGGACATTTCAAGACATCTCCATTTTCATTTCTGATGGATATTGACTGTTCAAAACATAGTCCCTCAATGTCTGAGCATTTGTTTAGATTCCTTATTACACTACAATAGGAATCTAATTGTTCAGATTTTTTATTACACTACAATTAACAATTGCAAACTGCATTCCAACTTTAGCTGGTTGAAAGGAAAGTGGTGTTTTGATTAACATTTCCCTGATTATTGTTTCAAAACATCTGTTGCTCTCTAGTTTTGTGGCTTTGTTTTGTTTTGTTTTGTTTTGTTAGGTAACATTATTTCAGTTTGTGATGATGAAATCATGTGTTTTGCTATTGACAAAGGAAACATGACCCAATGAGTTAACTGAATAAAGTGTTTCTAGGGAAAAATATTTCCCTCTCTAATCCAAACTCTGCTAAGAAAAATTAACACAAATTATTTTATGGGGGTATATGAACTCAAAATAGAAATATAAAGTGTCTGAAAACATGGCACATGCCTGCACTGCAGTAACACAAGTGATTATATTGGTGTAGCTAACAACCTGGATTCTCTTTAAAAGAGAAGCCTGGCTTAGTTAGGTACTAAAACCAGCATACTTGTCCTATCTTGGTGCACGTTAATTTCAATCTGCTAAAGAGGGTGCATTCCATGTGACCACACCACGGATATCACTCTAACTGGGGTAAAATCTTCTGAAAATGATTTGTTGCATGATTTTGGACCATCAGCATTGAACGAGGAAATTTTTAATATGTACTGTATGCTGTTTGACATTTAATATGTCAAAGTGGAACAACACTTGGAGTTGATTAATTTACTGTTCTATCTTTCAGGGATTTTTTCCCAAATGTTGTCTATGGTGGTTAAGGTACAGTTGTTAGGTCTGTGCCCATCACTGTCTCAGAACAGAGAATCATTCCAAAGTTACACGTCTCTCTTTCAATGCAGCCAAGCAAAGGATATTTCAGGTCAGTGAAGTTCATAATTTTTCTTCTTTCTTTTTTTTTTTT
>VZTI01004258.1:23314-41318 GCA_013397865.1 Struthidea cinerea
TAAATTTAATTACTAAAAAAAAAAAAAAAAAAAGGCATCTTTTGCCAGTAGCAATATTTTCATACACTCTAATGGATTATTTTTGCTCTGCTTAGCAGGGGACCTTTTTCTCCATATGCAGCAACACGGTATATGGTCAATGAATTGAGACTAGATGCCCATTTTACACTTCCGCAGTTGTTCACCCTTTGAAATCCACAGTCTTTGTTCTTTACATAATATTCCTGTGCTGCTGACCTTCCAAATGTTTCTTTAATTTCTGTTCCTTGCTGCACTGCAAGAGTTTTATGAGAGTGAACATAGAATTAGTAGTCTATTTCCATTCGTAATAAATCTGCTTTTGCCCTTGCAGGGGAACCTTTGCTTCAGTGTCTGTACTTTTGCAAAAATAATGAATTCATGCAAGAGGTTACCCGGATAAGAGCAAAGAAGGGTTTAAAGTCTAACCTGGTACATCACTGCCTCAGGGCTAAATTCTGAGCCCATTTAAGCAGGAGATATGGGGCACGAAAGTGAAAATACTCCCAGCAGCTCCCAAGGCTGCTCCAATCACCAATTCACATGCAGAAGCTCATGATTCTTTAATTTAACCGTGCTGTGAGTGTTCTGTTTTTAAAAGAACAAAAAGACCCTTTAATATGTATTTTCTCTCTTTTCTTGATTAGTTTCATCCATTTAACTGAGTCATGTCTGAGCTTCGTGAGTTCTGGGAAATTAGTGCATTCATGATCATCTTCAGAAACAGATTACATTGTCTTATTTATTTTTTAATAATTTTTACTTATTTACCCTTTTAAATTATTTATATACTGATTGTTATATTTATACATAATTAATATATTTTTGCTATCAATTAGCTGTTGATCTCTGCCTTAATTTCAACTGAGTTTGAGAAAATTCTACAACTATTGTAAAGTTCATATTAAGATTACAGTCTCAACATTAAAGTAGTTTCTCCTGGTTTTTTAAATGAAAACAAAATGACATAGTTACCTTGAGATTCCAAAACAACATGTAAAAACTTTCTTTAAATTTTGTGAAACATTCTTCGGAGGAGACAGAAAATACAAGACAAGGCTTGAATATAGATTTAGCACACCTCGAAGTATAATAAAGCTGGTGAAATGAAAAAAAAAGATATCAACATGCATATATGGATAATATCTTTTTTGAAATTTGGACACATTTTTAACTGATGTGACAAGCTCCAAAAATGACCCTTGAATTAAAAAAAAAAGAAAATCAGAAAAATTATTTTGTGTAAGAATGGTGTCTACATTATATAAAAAGATTTAGGAAAAATATATCCTACAACTAAAGTGCAACATTTTTGTTCTATACTTAAATAGATGTCTAAAAACTCACTAGTTACCCATTTATAAAGAAGAAAGCTGCCTTTATAGATTTATTACTCTAAGCTTAAATACCAGGCTGCAGAACAAATGTAGAAAAGGAAGGATAGCAGATAACTTGCTTCACAGAGCAGCTCACAAGAGTGGTGGAATAGCATTAGAACCACTTTCCTAAGCAAAAGTTTATCTTATTAGTCACTTCCCACTTCAGTATAACAGTAAATGGTGTGACCTGTTTTGAGGAGCAACTGCTTTGAATAGATTAGCTTTTCATCTGAATTTGGCTGCTTAACAGTTAATATGAAGAAGCTTTCAATGCTGATCTGCTTATGACTGAAACAATGAGGATTACAGGGTGTTAGGGAGGTTGGACGTAGCCTAAGGATATAATCTCTGGTAAGGTCAAGGCTGGATGGCTTGGGAAAAAGAGAGATGTAAGCACTGTAAAGATCTATTTTTCCAGCTCAATAAAACAGGCCAGAATATGGTTTTTTTGTTCACTCTTTAAGGTGAAGGGCATGAAAAAAAATGGTTACCCTTTCTACCCCTGCATTTAAAATGCAGAGTAAGTAGAAGGACAATTCCTGTTCTTTTTGTATTTAGTCAGATCTGTAAACTGTTAAGCATGAACAATATAAGTGACATATAATGAAATTTTTATAAATATATCTCCATATGTGTTCTCATCCAACTCTCCAAGCTGCTGACATCTGGATTTTTCAGAGAAGAAGTTAAGGAAACACAGAGAAAAGATTTTGAACGTGTAACTGTAATAAAAATTAATATATCACTTTTCTGCATATAAAACAAATGACCCTGTCACTCTGATTTACTAAATAAGGCTTCCAGACTTTCCTCCAGACCTTTGTTCTGTTCTGTCATAAAACAAGATTTTCTATAACCTAAATATAGCTTGTTTTGTGGAGGAAGGAGACAGCATCACATACCAGCATTTCAGCAGTGTCCAACCATCAGAAATGGTCTTCCTTGTAGAATGGTCACAGCTGCTTTGAGTGGTAATCTCTATGCCCACTGAAACCTGAATTTCTTACTTTCAAAAGCAGATACATATATTGTGGTTTAGCAGAATTGCATGGATGGGAATACTACAGTTATACAACCTAGATGTGTCTAAAACTCAGAACAGGAATTTTGTTTCATAAAAGGCAGCCTCCTGAGTAACAGGGAGCAACTGAGGGTTGAAGAATGTCTTTTGCAGCAAAGGCAGGCAAAGCAAACCTTTTCAACTTATGAACATGTCCCATTTTCCACATCTCATGTCAGAGTGGCAGTCACTTGAATGTGAATCCTCTAAGTCATGAAAGGATAATAAAATGGCAAAACATATGAGTCATTTTTAATTTGATATTTAATATTTTGAACATTTGAAACTCTTGACATACAAAAACACTTGCACTTTAATATTGCGCTCCTTTTAAAAGAAATACCCTTCTTGTAACAAACAAATCAAATAATTGCCCTGGTCGTATTACTTTCCTAATATCTGGAACTGGCAGCCGGCAGAGGAGGTGGATGTTCAGTGAAGCTTAGGTAGTAATTCTTTCTTTTGTAAATGTTTTTATCATACAATCTACGTGATTTTGCAAATTGAGATCCATATTAAATGGGAAGTTGAAGTCACTTGCTGTTCAAACTAATGACTTGCAATATCTGTTTAGTGGTAAGATATATTCTGAACACCTAGATATGTATCAGTGTAGAGCCTCTTTGTGGGATAAATTGAAAACTCCACACTCCACACTTTTAAGAAAGCCTATAAATATTACATAAATCCTTTAGAAATAGCCCAACTATAATTAATTATGCTGATAATGAGATGAAGTTTTCTAGACCTTTTCCCTACACAGAACTATAATAGAAACTACAAATACAGCTGCATTTCCTAAGATGAAAGTTGCAATCTCAATGTGTTATAAATCAATGTCTTTTTTGAGAAAGAAAATGCCAAAATAGTGTGCAGCCAGAATTTTCACCTCACTGCACCTTTCTGACCGCAATCAGCAAGACCAGTTGCAAAATAATCCATTGTGTTGCTCACATGCTTAAATTAAATGTGTATTTAGATGTTTTGCTGAAGGAGGCTTATGCCAATATACAATGCAAATAAGGGGGTGGAAGCAAGCCCTTAGGGCCTCCATCAAAATTAATAAGAGTCTTGCCATTATTTCCATAGGCTTTGTATCAGGATCTTAGGTTTTAGCAAGTGGATCCTTGGGACCTGAGAGGGAAAATGAATATAACACAACCCACCAGGGAGGTTTCTCTTCTTCTCCTGGTACATATCCAAGATAAGGATATGAATCAGTTACAGCTTTCAGCAATCAGCTCTGTCAAATTCAAGTCATGTGCATTTGAGTGTTCTCTTCTGACATTTCTCCTGCTTGGCCCCTATGGGTTAAAGTGACAACTGTCCTATAAATAAAGTCAGTTGTGATAGTTAAGCCTAGTAATTATTGAGCATCTTCAAATGCACCATAGTACAACATGCCTTAGTTAAATTGTAAGATTTTCCTTCTCACTAGTGCAGCTTTTGAATAAGAAGGTTGATATTTGCATCATTTTTAAAACATAAGCATGCTCTCAGACAGTTTTAGTTTTCGGTCATCTCTGGAAACCCAGTGCTCTGTCACACTTCAGGGTGACTCTTCAGTAAGAAAGTGCATTAGCCTAATGACTACTTATTGAAGTTAAATCATCCCAAACAACAAAACAAAATTTTTTATTTAATCTATTAAAAACGCTTGAGTAGACTGAAAATTTCCTGAAGCAAGTCTCTTAACACTGCCACAGATAAGGATGGACAAAATAAATAATTTTAACTTTTCCAGGTTTTATTTCCCTGTAAGCAGTATTATTTCATTTCCAGAAATAGCACACCTTTATTCAAAAATAAAAATAAAAATTATGATCTTGTTTTAAAGGATAATCTAATTTATTGCTAGTGGTTTGAATCATTCCAGGGGTCAAAGGCATCTTTTACATCAATTTGCAAAAGCAAATGAATGTTTTGAAGGAGATGTAAAAGTCAAGTTGCTTGGGAGTACATTAAATTATATGCTAGTTAATGGTGTTAGAGAGATAGTTTAAAAATAAATGGACCATAATACCTTTTAATAAAGGAGCTACAAGCATTTTTGTTCCCTGCTAAAAGCAGATGCCTATTTGGCACTGTTTTGAATCCCATTTGCCATGTATATTTTGAGTAATACTATGCTGAGTAATGTGCACTGTGTGGTGCAGGTTCAGTAACCTCACTGTAAAATAATGAGTCTTCAAGAATAAAAAATACATTAGCTATGAAGTTGTATATTCAAGGTGCTCTGAACATACTCAAACAAAACAAAACCAAAAAGCGAAGCTTTCACCCAGTAAATTTGCTCAGAAAGGAAACTTGAATATCTTAATTTGTATTTTGATTTCCATTTGAGCTCTGAAAACTGGACAAGGCATCAGCTCTTTACAGGTGTTTTCTATAAATACCTTTTTTCTGAGTCTGCCAGCACAGGAGCTTGCAAAAGTCCTGGTCTAAAGGGAGCTTATGACAACTGGGATGCAGCGAATAACATGAGTTCACTCGCTAAGTAGTGTCTTCAGAAAAAGGTCCAGCACTCATATTTTATGAAATATGTAACATGATTTACCCAAGGTTGTCAAAAGAGATGAATTTCAGCCAAATGTAAGGTAATAAATAGTAATACGTGCTGCATGTAGTTGACTTATAACCCTTGGCATTTTTAAAGAAAATTCTTTTGAGGAATTCATTTTATACGTCATAAACTTTCCTATTGTTTTTCCTGTTTTGACTGTCTTTGTCATCAGATTTCTTGTAGAAAGTTATGTCTGGAAACTTTAAATAAAGCACTATTTTGAAGAATACTTATGTAAGTCCCTATTTCCATGATGATCTAAGAATAAGAAAGTTAGTAGTGTAGAAAAATGGTCTGTTTCATTAAATCAGAACCTAGGGGGAAAAAGAGGCAATAAAGTAATGTATATGTGAACTTTTTTACTATTATTTTTTTAATGATTTTAGAAAAACCTTTTCCAAGGTTGAAAGTTATTTGTTCTCTTGACATACATTGTTTTAAGTAACAGAATCATTCTGTTGTGATATTATTATTATTATTATTACTACTATTATTTATTGGTCGTTATTATTATTATTACCATTATTAATAATCAATTTTGTGCTAGAATGTAATGCACACGTATTCAAACATTTATCCTTACTTTAAGGCATGTTGCTGTTGTACCGAGAAGGGCGAGAAACTACACAATCCAAGTTCAGGAAAAAAGTGGCCCTTAATTAATTACAAATCAGTTTATATAACTTGGTTCACAAGAGTAGCATGGTACTATTGGTCTCTTGATCAACTATCTCCTAGAATGATTGGTGGAGGCTATACAACACCCATTTGAAAATATTTCTTCAGTGTACCATAACAACACTGCACAACAAACTCCAGGTGCAAAGATAAAGAATTACTTTACAAAACCATCTTCGCTGTTTTCATCTAGTCTGTGTCTGAAAGCAATGCTCGCAGAGAATTTTAAGAAAAAGCTGAAGAATTCCTCTGCTTCTAACTTTTTAGCATCCACAAAGGTAAGTATAATTGAAAACATGTTTCATATTATCATGTATCCACTTTACATATGCTGGCTTAAACCATATATACGCGGTTATGAATCATCAAATCAGAGTGAAATCTACGTCCTTTACTGCCACCCCATACATGTTAGTTTAGCCTTCTAGAGCACTACCTGTCATCTGTTAAAATGACAACCAAGAAGGCTGACAGGATGGTTGGCGATTGTCAGAGTGTGCTGAATGCTGGTGAACCTTAAAATGGGTTTGTGGCATCCAGACAGCATGGTCATATTTTAGCATATATTCCAATTTTTCAAAAGTTTTCCAGAAACTTTTCCAATGTAGTCTGGTGAAACACCTCACTGACCACAATGGTAGCCAACAGTGGATCTTACAAAAAGATCTCACAGGCCTGGCTTTTGGGCATGGTTTGCCCAAAACACTGCCCCAGCCTTTACAGCCCGTCTCAATGAGTCCATCAAGTGGCACTAGTACCTGTAGCATTGATCTACACATCCATACATATGCCCTCACACATTTATTTATATATGGTTCTATGTGTAGAACCAAGACCTCTAATATCACTGAGCTCAACCATTAACCACGCTCTGCCAAGTCCACCACTAAACCATGTCCCCAAAACCTCTACACATCCTTTAAGTCCCTCCAGGGACGGTGAGTCTGCTACTCACCCAAGCAGCATGTTCCAATGCCCGACACTTTCTGGTGGAAGAAGTATTTCCTAATATGAACCTAAACTTGCCCTGGCAAATTGTGAGGCCATCTCCTCTTGTCCCATTGCTTCTTACTTGAGGGAAAAGATTGACCCCCATGTTGCTACAACCTCCTGTAAGGTAGTTGTAGAGAGCAATATGGTCCCCCCTCAGCCTCCTTTTCTCCAGCTCTGAACACTCCCAACTCCCTCAGCTGCTCCTCATCAGTCTTGTTCTCCAGAGCCTTCCCCACCTTCCTTGCCCATCTCTGGACATGCTCCAGCATCTCAATGTCTTTCTTTAATGAGGGGACCAAAACTGAACACAGGATTCGAGGTGTGGCCTTACCAGTGCCAAGTACAGGGGGATAATCACTGCCCAGGTCCTGCTGGCCACACAATTGCTGATACAAAATATATCAAATATAACATATATATATAGTATGCGTGGTATGTAGGTACACACATGTACATCCTCAAATGTGTATACATCCATGTCTTTGGATATAGAAAGGATACATGGATATATAAGAGCAGGTTCTATAGAGAAAAATGTCAGTGAACAATTTTGGGTTTTATGTGTTCAGTTAACGTGCAGTAAGAAAGCTGGTGACAGTGCAGTGGTCCACTGTTCTAGGCAAATACATTCCCAAGTCTTTCTGTGAAGGTCTCACGAGGTTGTCTTTCTCATAATGTCAAGGCAGGAACTATAAATCTGAAGCATTTGGGAGGCTTAAATATTAGGATTCGGTTAAAACAAGTTCAAGCGTTGTTGAATATAATCCAAAATGATGAGTATTTGGATAGAGTGGCCTCTCAGTAATGCTTGCAACCATTACTTAAATAATATTTCAACAGATTTAGCCTGATCTTTTCATACGAAGCTCCAATTGCAGTCAAAGAACGAAGTAAACACTTTGAGGGAGAAAGTCATCTGAGTTATTTTCAACATCTACCCTGGCATTACAATAATAAAACCCTGACAATGCTTCCATGAACCATAAACTAAGTATAGAAGACGAGATCAGATGCAGAAGTTTGCACTTCTCCCCTGATGACAACATATTAAGAAAAATATAGATCCGAGACTCTCTAATTTCTTTGTTCTAATAGAGCAAACTATAATAAGCTGTTGTAAAGAAGTCAAGTGATATAAGCACAGACTTAAAAAGCAGATTCAATACCTGGTATTGAAAATGAAGGTAATGAAAGGGTTTGGAAAGGTCTGTAGGTACTCCTGTAGTTAAGCAAGCAGACACGGCCGAACCACAGTCTACAGTCACGCTGGTAATCCCAAACTTCAAGGTTCTCAGTGGTTCCCATGTTTGCACTTACATGCACACCATAGTGCAAGAAACAAAAACAACATGTTAGAGAGCTGTTCTGTTCCTACTTTTAGAAAATTATGCAATCTCATAAAGATAATTTGGAGGAAATTGAACATTAAATAAAACAGGACAAGATAAAGATGCAGGAGTCACAACAATTTTCTTAAAATATTAGATGCATTAATCAGATACCCAAAGTTCAGCTCACAATATGTGCATATAAGGAAACAGACATTAAGTGCAGATGTGGACATTCTTGTTGTTTAACCTGTTACTCTGGCACTAAAGATGATATTACCATCTGAGAGCTACTGGAAAAGGGCTGTAACTTTCAAGTCAGGTTGGGTGAGCTGGCAAGAATGCCAGAAAATGTAAGAAACTTCTAGAAGAGGTTGTTATCTAGTTAAATAATTAATCAGAAATTCAGTTTCTCTGAAGTATTTTGCAGAAGACTTTTGAGAAAGGGTGTAAATGCTCTCACCTCGGGTGTGCAGAGTATCACAATTTTTTTTTATAGGTACTGAAAACTAGGAACTGGGATTTATGGTGGAATGCACACTGAGGTTTAAAGAACTAAAATGAAATTATCTTTTTCTTAATTTCAAAAAAAAAGTATATGTTTATTTAATTGCAAATAATTAATATGACGGAACGATTCCTTTAAATATAGCAAGAAGAATTTAAAGATAAAAATCCTGGGATTATCTTAGCTGCTGCACAGCCTAGAAAAAGACACTGAATTCCTTGAATGATGCTCAGTTTCTAAACTGGGATGCATTTGACAGCTCTCACTCCATTCATGAGGGCCCCCGCAGCTCTCATCTGACCCTCTGAGGCACCAAAGCCAGCATACCCCAGACAGAGCTGGAAGATGTCTGAAGCGCAGAGGACTGTGCCCAACACATTCTTCTACGGAAAGGGAAAATGTGGCCAGGATGTGGTGGTTGCCAAAAGTCACCAGGTTTACCAACTTTAATCTCTGCCACAAAGCTTCTGCACAGAAGAGCTGATTGACACCGTAAGTATAGCCATGTCATTTTGTCCTCAAGTGAAAGTATATGACTTTAAAAAAGCTGTTACTGATTTTATTAATTTTTGTGGGTGCTTTCTATAACAGGGAATTTGGAAAATTTTAAACCTAATTTTATTTCCATATGAATTATTTTTCTTCATCAACAGGATCTAAATATGGTGTTTTCAAAACTGTTCTTTCTAGCAATTCTAATAATTATGTTAGCAAATTTAGCAGAGTACAAGTTCCTGTTGAAATGGAAAATTTCACATCAGTATTAGGAAAGTTCTTAAAAAATCATAAAGGTAACATAAAAAGAATTATTTTAAAAAATGTTTCAACCACAAACTCTGATCTATAGGAAAATTATAGGAAAACCGACTTCAGAACTCCTGGATTATACCAGATGTGTAATGACCATTAGAAAATACATGCAATATGTATCTAATTATATAAAAATGCATATATATAGAGAGAGATACATAATGAATGCATACAAATAAAATATGGATTTGAAACTCTAGATAACTTTTATATATTTTTTATATAAATATATGTTATATACACACACAGAGGTATTTAAATTTACAAATGTGTATGCACACCAATATATGTACACATATGGCTAACCTGAATCCTGTATAAAGAGTAGAAACCACTAATGTACACTTAGGGAGGTGATATTAGGTAACTATTCTACAATTTAAGTTTTTTAAAAGGTCTGCTGCAAGCACATAGTCTGATTACAAAAGAAGACAGTAAATTACCAGAAACAACTTTACTGATAAAAAAGAACCTCCTCTCTAAGACGAAGTATGTGTGAAAAATCAGGTTATGTAGCTTTTTATAGAAAAAGAGGAGCATTCTACTGATACGTTTTTTTAAAAACAAAAACTTTACTGGTGATGCCACGTACCTAAATTTAGTACCACTTTCATTTTGTGAAACTCTTAAAACAGGAGATTTACAAGGACAAGATAAGAGGACTGGCAGATGTTCTTTGACTCGTTCATTTGAAGGGAAGGGCATTTGGAAATGGCATTGGCATAGAATGACATTTGAAATAATGGCCTGTGATTCTGTTGGCACTTTTAGTGTTAAGCAAGTGATCTGCAAGGTAAAGTGGATTCACAGTTAGAGTCAGCACCAGTGCACAGGTCGCCTGTAAAAATAGAAGATTCCATTATTCTTCAGGCTCCCCAGAGGGAGCAAGGTCTCCAGCATCATTACCAGGACTAAATCTGACTTTTCTACCTCCCCTAATTTCCTCCTAGTAATTATAGGTCAAGCACTCTTTTGTAAAATATAAAACCTTTGTTCTTATAAAAAATGAATAGCTGAGAAAAAAAAAAAGTAGAGAGTCCTAGGAAAAAAATTTCAATTAGAAAACCAAGCTAATTTGGTATGACCAAAGACTGTCAGGCATACTGACAGTGTTCTATTATGCAGTCATTTGGGCTCTTTCAAATTAGTTATGTTAATGTCCTGTGAGTGAATGTAACACTTGGATGGGACAAGATTTCTGCAATTAATTTCTGCAGTCAGTGGAGAGACAAGCAAATTTATTTTCCCCCTCTCTGGGAATTGGTAGTGGAGGGTGTGAGGTAGAGAAAGTGCACTTAGGAACAGAGTACAAGCTAAACACAAGCCCTAAATAAAACAGAAACAATGGGAGCCAATGCCTCCTCATTCATTCAATTGACAATGTTTTGCAGCTTAAACCTGTTTTATTAATTATGTTTGACATTTCCTTAATTAGTTTCATTTACACCAAATCAATCCCTACTGCTGTATGGCATCATTTATCATTTTGAAAAATTTGCATACTGAGTGCTGACTTTTTCTACTTAATTATACATTAAAAGTGTCAAATGTGCTTGCTGCCTGGCATTATCTGCGCCAGAAAGGTTTGTGGCTGGACTGCGATGGTATTAATCATTAAGAGCTCCCAAGTGCTCCTGGGTAATATCTGGGGAGTAGAGTGGCTCTCATTTTAACGCTAGAGAGCAGAAGTGTTTCTGTAAAATGACCCAAAGCAAAAACAAAATAAATGACCTAAAACATCCGGTCTACTGTAATGCTTTGCTCTTTCAGAGGAAATATGCTCTGGGAGAAAAAAAAAAAAAAAAAAAAATACTGTTAACTATTAGCCCCCTGCATGTTGAAAATGAAGAGACAGGTCCTCAGGATGGTGATGTTTTGTCTGAACGGACATCATGATATTTCAATCAAATGTATATTGATGTCTTAGTAGCAGACCAGCCAAAGAATGCATGTATCACATTTTACTGATTTATATTGTTTGAGCTTTTTTTTTTTTCTTCCCACTGTAAAGTATTTAAGTTAAAACACAAACAGGAATTAACATCTCCCTCCATAAAATCCATAATTTACATAAAATATCTTAAGAAATAATCAACCGTTTCTTAAATAAGAGGTTATGCCACATTCTCCAGATGTTAGGAAAGAATGTGGCTCCAGGCATGAGTCATTACCAAACAGAAAAGTAAAAGGATGGTGTACACGTAGCATCACTCTGCTAGCCTCTCTCTACCTGTAATCCAGTGCATGTATTTCAGCAGCAAATTAGCTGTGAGTCTGACAGTTCCTAGGTGCACTTCCACATTCAGATAAACAGCTGTTTTTGAACAGCTTCAGCTGCTTATCAACAGTAGCTTTCAGAAATACTCCTTCTCTCCTAACTGTTGTGCTCATCAGTTGACTCTTTCTGAGACCTTGTGAAGATCCTTAGCCAGGCTAACCACGGATTTGAAAAATTGAGTCCATTATGTTTGTCACATGTTCTTTCTTCTTCCATATGCCTAGTTAGGACCCGGGCCAAAACTAACATTTTTGACCATCCTTTCAACTGTCAATTTAGTTCCTGCATTTGACAACCTGCATTTGCAAGAATGGTTTGTTTATGAGCCACCAAAGCAAGTGCAAAGACTTAAGAGCTGTAGTAATTGTTAATCAATATTTCCAGAGCCATGTTAGTTATCTTGTTTTACAAAATTCCTACCTGTATTAGAGATTTTAGTGGTATTACATAAACCAGCATGATTTACAAAAACAACCTCCACACACTTCAAGATGTGCATCCTCCTGGGGTCAAAAATAGAGTTTTCAGTGGAAAACCTCAGAAATATATAAACATATCTTCTATCATCTAGTAAACACAGATTCAAACTCACCCTATTGGTGTCTCAAGGATTAATTTACTGATTCTGCTCTCCTTTCTTATCATCCCTTAGCAAAATCAACCTAAACTGGAAAGTCAGGTTGTAGCTTGGAGTGAGTAAGAGGAGAAAAGGGTAACCCACAGGCAGCGTAAGACTCAACCCTGAGCCTGCTTTGGACATCTGACCATTCTCAGTTTTCCTTTCCTGTAGTTAAACAGGCTCTTTGCAGAGGCTGTGATAGTGATGAAGAGATTTTCATGACTGTGTCCAGCTGCAAACCATGCACAGTTCATGTCGATTACTCACCCAAATAAGCAGAATTTTATTCCTGTCTTATCTCTGACTTTTGTTTTTTCTTTCTAGCACACACATACGCACACATGTCAGTAGCAGCATTTTTAGACACTCACAGACACATCTGCTTTCCCCATGCTTGTCATTCCTGGATGCCAAGGGTATGAAAGATCATGAAAAAGACATCTAATTTTAAACAGAATACATCTGTTTCATGGGGGAAGAAATAGCGGTGAGGGAAAGGCTCATTCATGACCTGACATTATAAAGAAAACCAACAACTTTCTGCAAAGAACGACAGAAGTTACCAATGTCTCATAGGCCAGTTCCTGCTCAGTGACTCAGGGAGGAGGAGCAGAGACAGAGCTCTTTAGAGGACTAGAGGAATAAGTACCCAGGTATCATAGTCTCACACGGGCACAAGATTAATTCTTGTGTTTACCTCATATGCAATTCAGCTCCATTTCTTGTAGGGCTGGAGGAGCTTCACAGTGAAGCATGTGACTTTCTCTATGCTCTATGTGATTTTGCCCTCTGCAGGACCGCATAAAAGCACCACGTTAAAATAATACAGCCCCTGCCACTTCTGTGCTCTGTACACTGTGGTTTCTAAAGACACAAGAATGGACATATGCGGTGGTGCTCACAGCCATGGAATCATGTAGTAATTTCATTTCCAAGGAGTCTTTGGAGGCCATCTGCTCTAATCCCCTGTTCAAACCAGGCCCAGTTCCTCAGGACGCCATCCAGTGCAGCTGTAAGTGCCTGCAAGGGTGTGGAGCATAGTTCCCTCTCTGTGCAACGTGCAGTGTGACTCCTCAGGCCTTGAGGATTATTTCATGAAATTCTCATCCCTTTTGGCTGAAGCCAAGTAAAATAACTAAGCATGTATCTACCCCTATTACACAGTTCAGAAACTATGTAAAAACTGGCTAAAGGCTGATGACATATCTGACATACTGATGATTAGAGTACAGAATGTGCTTGTTAGTCTTTCACATCTCAGTCATGATTGTAGCTGTGATGGATGCCTTCACCACGAACCTAGCAATCACCAGTGAGCAATACGTGACTCACGGGGCCAGTTTCCAGGGAGTGCTGCTCACCATTTCTGCATGCTTCCTGAGGGATGCCCACGGCTGCTGCAGAGGCAGAAGCACCTCCTCTCCCAGGAATATTAACAGTAAAGTCTGCTGCTCTTGGGCTTATTTTAGGTAACAGAGCACAACACAACTGAATTAGTGGAGGAAGACAGTATGAGCTTTGGAATTTGATTTGACAAGGAATTGCCTTTAATAGCAATAAAAATTGTTGTCTGATATTTCACTTATAATTATGGGTGTTTTGATATACAAGAGACAATTTCTTGCTCCGTAAGAGTAAGGGTTAAAAAAGTATCTACTTTGTATGCTATACACTAGTCATGCCTGCATTAATGTCAGAACCCAAACTTACTGTGTTTAATATTCAAGTTCATTTTCAAATTCTTGCCCATTAACATAATATATGCCATTTTGCAAGCCTGGTCAGAGAAATCTGTAACTAAATAATTTTCAAGTTTCCTTCATATCCAATGCAGTGTGAAATTATTTCCCCACTCTGTTCTTCATAGAAGAGCAATGTACAATTTACATGATTTTGTTGTAAAATGTATTACGGACTTCAAAAGTTACTATGTGTATGCACAATCATAATAACTAATCCTAAATGACTATTTAATTGTCTAATATAAGTTATACTTGATAGGTTATTACTATTTAAGTGTTCAAAACTTGCAAGACAAGAAATTTATGAATGCTAAAATAATTTTTTATAACAACCTTCTCTTTCTTATGGTTCTGCAGTATAATGCTTCTTATCCCAAATCCTCTTGTGAGTATACCCACAGTATGTCAAAATTGTGAGAAGCATAAACATAAAAGAAGTTAAGAGTTTAGGCCATGCCTAATTCATAACTATTTTTTGTTTACACAACAATTTCTAATAAAAATTTAATGTGAAAATCAAAGATAGAGAGCCTGAGAAATTCATGCAGCAAAACTGGGATTCACCCAATCATGTACGTAGTGGACTAGAAACCCTAAACTCAGATGGATTTATCAATTGTTCACCGGGGTCACAGAACCCTTTTCAGCATGCCCAGCTACTGCTCCAAGCAAACCTGCCTATGTATGGAAGCTGAGCAAAAAATCTATTTTTACTGAATTAGCTTTGAGATCTCAGGAATTTCTAAATTGAAGAGGTAGATAACTGGTGATGCTAGGTACGCAAGTGTACAAAATAAAATAATCTCATACTCTAAATAGAAGTCTCTAGACTATTGAAGTTATACCTATTTATACCAATGCTGATTTTGAAATTCTGTTTAACTTCTGAGATAGGAAAAAGAATTTCACATACAAAAAAATCCAAATTCCACTACAGAAAATACATTCATTAAGTATTAATTAATAAAACCACCAAAAATTTGCACTCAAATCAACAGACATTAAGATTTTAAATTTCTGAACATTCCACTTTCAAAAATGGTTAAGTAAATTTATTCATATATATTTATATCAGTTCATTTGTTTTTTATTTTAAATAATAAGATTCAAATGAATTCAAGTTACCACGGCAAGCTTAAAATAAATATAAAGGCAGGTATTTTTTGATCACACTGGCACAAGGATAACCACACCAGATGTTAACATTCAGTGTGTGCTATTTCAGGTACACACTTTACTGAGCTCAGATACAGTGTACAGCAAAATATAATGAAATTCTATTCATAATAATATGCACACACAGTGATTTTCAAATTAAAATATATTCCCAGATCCACATCCTGCTCTATAGTTAAGATCTAGATTAATTAAAGAACTTCAGTAATCCCACCATACTGTTACACAGGTCTTTAAACATATAAGTATGTTGTATGATTTACTTCAGTAGAACTACTCACAACAGTAAGCCTTCACAAGATCGGTCTCTAAAATTCTTTAAATACACTAAACCATTTGTCCCCACTGAGCATTAAAATCTCTTGTCAGTTGAGTATTTTTTAATGAATATACTTTTGAGTTTTGTCATCATTTGAATAACTCAATTAACAGAAAGTCACCTCCCCCACTTTTACATACCAGAATATTCCAAAGATGTCCAGAGAAATAATCTTGCCAGTTGTTTCTAAAAAGCCCTGAAGAATAAAAGCCCTGGAATATGCACAAGAGTTTTGACAGAAATTTATTTTCTTAAGAAATAGATAAACGAGTGCACTTCCTAATTTTCCACAAACAGCCATCTCAAAAAAATTTAGTCCTGATTGTCAGTTAGTCACACAATATCTTGTATTTTCTTTTTGAACAACATTTGTCTCTCAAAAGCAAAACACTATCTAAAAAAAATCAGCTATTAAATATTTTGAAACATGTGTCAATGTTTGTGAATATTGTCTTCTGCATGCTTCCTATACTATTTAAGTAACTGAGTAATTTCCAGTCTCTCCTAAAGATCAAGTAACAAGAAATACAAGCTGATACTTTTCAACATCTATTTGAAATGTTCAGTGCCTATGATTTTTTTCCTTTTAGTAGTTTTCTTACAACTTTACTCAGAAGTGAATTGTTTCATAAATACCTCTTGTTTTGGTTTCTAGCAGTATTTATTCATCTTTGGAGTCATACTTTCTCAAACATTAAGTGCTAACAGGTATTTCTCACCTTGCGCAATCAAATGATATGTGGAACGAGCTTCTGAGTCCTTATACCTCTTCGGTCATACCACGGTAAACATCACTCTGCATTTTATTAGCAAAACTTCAAGTATTTCCCCTTGTCTTGTATGATGACTATCAACAAAGTGACAAACTCACAGATACCCTATATAAAAATATTATGTTGAAGTGTTGAAAGGATGGATGTGGCATAGACAGGAATTCTTCTGAAGAACGAGTTCAGGCACATGTATTTCCCTCCAGAGTTACAAATCCCCTGCAAGGTCCCTCTATAGTCCTTGGCAAAGCACCTTTGAAAGAGTCACATGTCCTCCGTGACTATTAGTGAATGTTCGCAGCGGTGGGGTATTGTGAAGAGCAGGAGATGGTGGTAATGTATGGGCAGGCAGTTGAGGAGACATCTTTGCAGAAGACGTAAGCAATATAAGCCTAAAAAGGCCAAGGGTGTCTGCTAAGCACCAGGATTAAATATCATACCTTTTAGATACAACAAGCTAAAATACAGTTCAGGTAAAACAATAAACAAATATGAAGGACAAAGCTGCCACAATACAATAGTTACTTGCAGAGGGTTAAGGAGAATGTTGAATTCCCAGGTCTGTAAGACATAGACAGTCATGCTTTCTAAAAGTATATATATCTCCAAAGGCAGGACTGATCTGAGGCTGGCTGCTATCGGAGAATCATCCTTTCTCTGCTTTAGGAGAATGATCCTTTATCTGGCTTTCATGCAACTGTCCTGCCAAAAAAAAGCAGCAATATGAAATGGAAAAAACCAGCAATTTTACCAAAGTTGTTTTTGCCTAATTTGTTGGTTTAAAACAAACAGATAAATAAAGATAATACTATCAGTATAAATAGCACGCTGAATAATGTTTTTCTCCATTGCAATGAAAGGATTTTTAAATACTCTCTAAGAAATAAACCTTCACGAAAAGACCCAAATCCTGTTTCCTTTGCTAAAATGAGTTATCTCACTGACCATGGAATTAATTATGGATTAAATTTTTTTTACAGTGCAAAGAAAAGACACAAAGTTTAAGCACCAAATATAGTCCTTTTTAGTCTTCGAAACAATGGCAAGTGGACCTCCATGCAAGGGTAGAATCTAGCCTTGCAAAACCCCTCACAACTTTTGTGGATTTAGATCCATGAAGGAAGGGGTTAAAACTGGAGTATGCAAGGAAAAAGGAAACAAAGAAACCCCCCAAATCAAACAAAACAAAACAAACTTCAAAGGAATTCTCTTCATCTTTTAAAGGGGCAGTTGAATAATCTCAGTTAAGGTTTCTACCATTAAAGTTTTTTACAATTAATCAGTTAGACCAGTTATGTTGTTCTCAACTAGGTGAAATTTTGCTTAAAGAAATAAAAAAATCACTTTGAATTGTGAATTTTGAATAAAACATGATTACGTTTATTAGATCATAAGATCACTGTCATTTTTAAACTGGATAGTTAAAAGAAGGCTATTAAATCTGTATTTGTACACTTGGGCAACTGGGCCAGTTTTGTAAGGTGTTCTCATCATTTCTCATTCAGCAGCAAGCTCAGCCTGGCCTAAAGACTCTGGAGATATTTTGCTTTTGTGCAAAACATTGTGTGTTTTCCTGACTATATCAGGAGAATTAACATTCTTTTAAACTCTCAATGTGTACAAAGACCTCACCCTTGACAAAGCTTCAGTTCTACTAGGAAAAAAAAAGAGAACAAAAAAAACCCACAAACCCCAAAACAACAACAAACCAAATAAAAATCTCAACCAACCAAACCAAACAAAAAAGACAAAAAAAAAAAAAA
>VZTI01004258.1:41353-86761 GCA_013397865.1 Struthidea cinerea
AAAAAAAAAAAAAAATCAAAACCTAAATCAACTAAATTGTTTTCCTGCACAGCATTTTTTTCTCAATGAATTTCAAAAACATAATCTATAATCTTCAGAATTTTCATTATTTTTAGAGAATTCATGACATAACAATGAGACATTTTTCAAGATTTCTTCCATGCTCTTTCAGGTCAGTTCTCAATGGAACACTATTGAGGGACACTACAGGTTTTTTGAACACCTTTTTTTATAATCCTGCATTTCAAGACATTCCAGTTTTTAAAACTGATTGTCAAAGAACAGAAAGAGTTCTTCCCCGTGAAATTGGTCCTCTACAGCCTCAGCCATCTCTTGACATACTCAAAAATATTGTTTGCTTTTGCCTTGTGATTTCTGCTTGAGGCCACCTGGATCAGAAGTTTTATTCCACATGAATGTCACATCAGATCAGTCTTCACCTAGCTGCTAAAGGACATTTTGATACTTCAATCCATTAATATGATTCTTATACCCGAGATTTCTTTTCCAGAGTTGTCTTTTCCTTACCATTATTACAATCTTTTCAATATCCTGGGGAAGAGTAGGGTTACAAAGGTATTGTTCATTACAGGTAGCATCTATTTCAAATATTTTTATGTACAAGGTAAATTCATTGGTTCTTTGTCAATACTGAACTCCTGGAGTAGCAATAATATTGAGAATGCTCATTTTTTACAATTTTCACTTATGGGAGAAGGTATGAGGGAAGTCCTAAGGAATTAAAATAAATTAAACCAAAATCATTCCAGTAGTAAAGCAGGTGTAAAATTTTCCCTTGCCTTGCCTTGCCTTGCCTTGCCTTCCCTTCCTTTTTCTTTTTTCTTTTTTTTTCTTTTTCTTTTTCTTTTTCTTTTTCTTTTTCTTTTTCTTTTTCTTTTTCTTTTTCTTTTTCTTTTTCTTTTTCTTTTTCTTTTTCCTTCTCTTTTTCCTTCTCTTTTTCTTTTCTTTTTCCTTTTCTTCAATTTGATTTAATTTATAGAGGTACATTTTAGCCTTGGAGGTTTTTACATTTAAAATTTTCTGCTTTCTATTTCAGCAAGCGAGTATATATATACTAATATACAAATATGGTATGCAAAGAACATGTATATACTGTAACTGAATATTACATAGAAAGAAGTGGACTTTACCAACACCACAAAAGAAGGCTCAGTACAGCAGGCAGACTTATATAACCAGCTGAACATAGGTACTCAATAGCAGTGATGTCGAGGTGGATTTCAGAATGAATCAGCAATTCTAGCCTTGCATCTGAAGTCTGCGGAAGTCTCATACAGGCTGTGGTAAAATACATGCTGCCACATTTTCCCATGATATTAATTAATATTAACAGAACAATGATGGGTCTACTTGCAATGAATCCTGCTTTTATTTGATTTTATGTGTACACATGTGGAGACAACAGAGGGAGTAGGAGCTGTTGATGTTTTCATGGAAGACTAAGGGAGTTTACTATATTTTCTGTCTTCTGTTAAAAACAACAATAAAATTAGAATAGGAAGAAATACATTGTGCAACCTTTAAAATAAAATGTTGAACTGAATTTAATTTATTTGATTGTGGACTTCCCAAATTTTACTCACTTTCTCCATAGATATTTTAAGCCCTACTGTCAGCCAAAACCCAGCTTAGACAAACAGACACAGTTTAATTTGATTTATTTGTGGCATATTTTCATGTAATATCAACATTTAATGTGCTTCAGCATTTTCAGCTCCATTCTGAGATACTTGACCCACTCAGGTTCCAATGAGAAGTTAAGGTCTGCAAGCACATTTTAGCTGAGGTCAAAAAAATTTTGTTCTCAGGAATCCCTGTTAACTAAAACTGCTATATTTCAGAGAGATTTGAAATTAGCACATGTTCAGACAGCCTTTCCAAATGTCTTCTCCAGATAATTCAGCTAAACTGTCATATTTTTAAAAAAGTATTTCAGAGTTGGTACAGAATGAGATCATTGTTAGAAACCTCTCTAATATACATGTGCATTCATATGCATTTTTCCCTAAGGTGGTTCACACAGCTGGCTGTGGAATACATTTAGTAGACTATTATACATAGGGCTGTCTTTCTGTCATAATCTTTCCTTAGATAGGACAATTTGTGGGACTCCATGATATGCAGCTAGCAGTGCCTGTACTCAAATGAAATGATACTGAATTTCTATTATGCATGTGCCTTGGAAACCTAGCAACTCGCCATGAAGATTTTATTCACACAGCAGATTTGTTGTTACTTAGATAGTTTCAGACAATTTTAGATTTGAATGGACATGGCAGGATCTGACAGCATAAAAAGAAATACCAAGAGAAAGAAGCACGTAGAACCAAATGATATATGATACAACCTAGAGAGCAATAAAGAAAGCTGCATGTTAAGGTACTCTTGTAAACAACTATCTTTCAAGGAATTCAGCTTTCTTTTCCATAACACTTTTAAAATATTCAGTATGCATTACATAGGGAATAGATAGATGCATAGATAGATACATACGCACATACACTCTTGTACACAGATGCTGTGCTTGTCAAAATCCTTTCTTGTCTCGTAATCTTTCTAGGATCACTTTTAAAAAATTCTGTCTAAGCTGCAAACACAGGATATGCAAATCTACATATCAACCAAAAGCACACACACAATTTGCACTTCTCCCAAAGTTTCCTTTCCTGCAACTAGATGTACAGTTTTGTACGTGCATTGAAGGAGGAAGTAGTGTACTATTTTTAATGCAAACATAGACTCTTTATTTCTCACCACATTTAATATTTCATTTTCCAGTACCAAGGGAGTAAATCTTTTTATATACATCTGAAGCTGAAATCCTGCTCATTGCAACTGGTAAGAAAGGGAGGGGAGTCAAAGAAGCCTTCTCCTTCTATGTAAAGTAAAGGGACAGAACAGTGGTGGCTGAAAATTTGCTGCATATGAGAACAAAAAAAAAAAAAGAAAGATTCTTTGTTTAGAGGAAGTTATACTCAATTATGTTTGTGGATGGATGGAAGCATCAGTGTCAGAATTACCCCATACAATCAATCTTTCATCCTGGATAAAAGAAGAAAAATGACAGGAAGTAATATACATAACCAAACTACAATTTTATTAATTGAAATAATCTGGAAATGAACCATCAACTATACAACTTTTTTGTATTTATACAAAATTGTATTTATTTATATTGTATTTATATATGTATTTAATTATAATACAAAATTTGTATTTATACAAGTAATATTCTACCTCAGGTTCCTCACCTCTTCATAGTTCACATCATCCTTCCTATAGTGTTTAAACACTTGTCTCCTTGCACCAGGCAGCGGGACCTCCAGCTCCTTCTCTTCTTCTCCTTTGATGACATAACTTCTTAACTCTTTTTTCAACTCTGCTTTAGCAAGAAATTGCAAAAATTATTCAATAAGTATATTAATTTTTTTTTGGCAATCAGTAATTTAATTATTTTATACCCTCCCTCAAACCCCATTTTCACTAGCTAGAGAAGCCAACAAGGGACCACACAGGAGATGATGTTCCGCTTTTCCTCTCAGAAGCATTTATTGTTTTTGTATGTAGGGAGAGAAGAAAAGACACCATAGAAAAGTAAATCATTCTGTGCGACATGATCCAGATGTGGCTTAGATCAAACATTAGAATTTTATATGAGAATAAATAACTATAATAAGGAACCAAATCCTTCTGTAAAAATAGACCTGTTGAAGACAAGGAGAAAATAAAAGAAAAAAGAAGGAAGGAATAATAAACAGAAAGCAGCGGAAACCACTTCTTTTTCAATTTTTTCCCCCAGAATTACTCTGGAAAGTGTTAATTGGTCTCCATGAGTTCATGCCTCTGTGTAAGGGAATAGATCATTTCTAGCAACTGGACCATTTCCTACATCGTCTTGTAAATCTGAACAAGAACCCCATTTCCTGCAGATCTTTCTCCCAAATATTTTAGAAGAGTGGGGGTCACATTAGATTACACAAAAATTAATACAGATATGTTAGAATTTGATTAAAGTGAGAGTCTTGTGGTGTGGTAACCTGCAGTACCAGGGTAATGGAAATGTTGACCTAAAATGGCCTTTCTTGTGCCTTCTTTATCTCTTTGGGCGATGTTTGATAATCAAACACAGTGAAGACTTGCTTTCATATATCTGTTTGCTTGCTTACATGCAGAAATATGTTATACAATTTGTGGACAACCATGGACATCAGGACGAGGATGAAGTTTTAAGTATGCATCCCAAACATTACCTTAAAATAAATGTACTTAGCCTTTACTTGTTTTAGTCGTGGATATTACTGTGAGTGCATTTTTGAGTAACCTCAAGTATCTTTTTAACGTTATGCTGCAGAATGCCTAACTATATCTATAAAAGCCGTGTGTAATCTTCTTTCTGATTTACACACAGGACCTGCAAGAGTGCAGAGCAGGCCCTTTGGTAGTAGTTGCTGAGATACCTATACTTATGAAATCTGCATTCTTCCTGTACTGCATTCTCTCTCCAGGTTTGTAATCTATCTCTGAAATGAGCAAAAATATTCTTTGACATTTTATTGTCTGGAAAAATCTATGGACTTGATAACAGGAGTACTCCTGCACTGAAGAAATCTGGGGAATACTTTGACAGCAGGTAATCTAAATCATTCTCCAGTTGTATCATCCTGATTATTAAAGGGAATCCAACCTCCAAAGTCAGGCCTCCAAGCCCTTGCCCTTCTAGTTGTGTATCTGAGAAGAAATTATGGTAATCTTAAAATCCTATTGATGCTGAAAGGCATTTCATCAACTGCAAAAATTAAGAGTGAGATGCAGAGGATGTTTTTCTATTTAGAGGAACTGCTGCTTATATGAATAGGCTTCATGTGGTGACTCTTTTGAAGCTGAGGACTTCAAAGCAGATCACTGACTTCCAGTGGGATAATCACTTAATGCAAGAGTGGGTAGATGGAATTATTACCATGCAGTCAAGGTAGATTTATCCCTTCTCCCCTCCTTAAAAAAAAAGAAGAAGATGGAAAAAGGAACAAGTGAAGCTTTTGGATTCTTTGTCCCCATAGTTTAAAATTGATGATGATGGAGTACTAATACCACATGAGGCATCAGCTGAAAAGTAAAGCAGGTAAACAAACAGAAAAAATAACTAGGATATGTAAGAAATGTCACTAGTTTCAATTAATTTATTAGAATAGCAATTTTTGATTTCTGCTACAGAAAGCTTTGCATTGAAAATACTGCTAGAATCTTTGTAAATAAAATCAGATCAGAGTGCCAATATACTTTCCTAATCAACAAATAAAGTGTCTTTTGTAAAGTTTTTTTATGGATATTTATGTATGTAGATGGCATCATGGGCAAAAAAGAGAATTGCTCTATAGGAAACAAGCTTTCTTAGCTCTTAGAAAGCTGAAGTAACTCATCAGAAAATCTAATTTTCTGCATTTTCATGCAGTATTGGGCACGATTTCTAGCAATTTTAGCCCTGCTGGCTTGAGTTTGAACCAGAAGTATCTTTGTCTCTCAGCTCTTAGAAGAAAAATAATCAAGTTAACTGGGATGATTCGGGATCCTCAGTTTTATGTGTCAGGTTATTCCTATTAGAGGGATCATGTTGTTGCCAGGCTTGTTAGTGTGTAGTACCCCTGTATTTGTGAATGAATATTTCTGATGATGGGGGAAAAAAAAGCAAATTTTCTTGTTTTTTTCCTATTTCTTTTAAAGAGGTGAGGAAGCATGAAAGCCCAGTGATCTCATCTCACCTCACCATGTGAATTAATTTACTGAATACAACTAAGATTAACCAAGCATCTGATGACACATACATAATTGTTAAAACTGCAGTGTGTGCTTGACAAGTCTTGGTTGAGATGCATCAAGAATAGAAAAAGCATGTGTACACGTGTGTGTGTGTGTGTCTGAACTGAAAACAGAATTCCAAAAGACACTGACACATAAAAATTTATATACACACTATCCTACAGTTTAGCATGTCAAAGGCAAGATTTCCAGGAACAAACATTGTTTATAGACTAGCTGTATATATTATGGGTCTACCACCTGCATAGATAAAATGCTACAGCCATCCCACTCAAGCAATGGCTCACTAAGTTAATATTTTTACACAGAGAGTCAAACTTCTTTTTGAAATTGCTGAGAATGAGGGAGGAAAATCAGCCACTTCACTGTGTTTTCAGATAGTTATATGCCACTCTTCTACATCTTATATCCATATTCTATGTCAAAAAAAATCCCAAAACTGGGACTTAATGCAGGCCCAATATTTCAGAAAATGAGCCACTTTCTAGTTGCTAGTCCATTCTAAAGACTTAATGGACACAACTTTTTTGAAAATTTGAGATTAAGAGCCCAGAACCTGCAGATATTTCTTTCTTAATTTTCTCCATACTGGCAAATAGGAATAAAATTATATCAGTTATAATTAATGTATTAATAAATAATTGTTTAACACCTTCTTCTCAGCTTTCTCAACCAGCTGTGTAACATTCAGAAGTTTTTAGAACATTACTTCACAAAATATGTCATCCTTCCTACAAACTGACGTTCCCAAACTGCAATGGCTATTTTCTCCTATACCACAAATGACATGATATGTTGCAAATTACATTTCCTATCCTCTTTTCATGCTGTCTTTTCCCACCAAAACATGTTTTCAACCCCTTTTTTTTCTAGTGGCTCTGTCCTAGATGCAGTAAAATCCTTTCCCCCTAATTAGTCCTTTGCTGTGGTTTAAAGCCAGCTGGAAATTAAGCCCCATGCAGCTGCTCCCTTTCCCCCCACTCCCTCTGGTGAGGAGAGAAAGGCAGAAATTCTTAGTTGAGATAAGAACAATTTACTGAAAGCAGCAATGAGATAAGAAAACTAACAGTAACAGCAGCAATACTAAGAACAGCAGTGTATAAAAGAGGGTGATTGCATGCAAAATACGTGCACTGAATCGGTGGAACCACCCCACTGCTCTGTTCACCACCTACTTCCCCAGGGAAAGGAAGAAAATGGCCACCACTTCTCCACATGGGGCCATCTTTTTCCACCAGAAGCTGCTCTTCAGAAGTGAGAATCCCTTACTTCTACCCCTAGCAATGACATGTGTGGTACAAATAAAAACCTGGGGTGCCCATATGGCTCCAGGCTCCACCCCCCTCATGGCAACTGGAAGAAAATAAACTCTGTCCTTGTCCAAAACTAGGATATCCTTATATATTCTTCTCAGGTAAAATGTTTACACTGTCTTGACAAATCCTAGGAAGCATTCTTGATCCTTGCAGTAGCTGTATTCCAAATAGCATAGACTTGTGGTCACATGTTTTCAAATTAAAAGCAGTTAATATTTTACTCTACTGACTACTGAGGATTGGGTTTGCTTAGTTTTTCTATTTCTGTGTTTATTAAGATATCTCCTGTTGATTTAGCATCCTGCATGTTATAAAGGAACAAAAAAAAGTGGTTTTGCTAAGCAGCACTGTGAGTAAAAATAATTGCATAGCAGAAAATACTGAAGAATACATATAGTAGTATCATTCATGGCTAATGAGTTAAAAGGATATCCTAGTGCATTTATAAATCACTACACTGTGTTGCAAAGTTTATTTAAATTCATTGTGTCTCATTATAATTGAGCTATGCACCTTTAGGTCTGAGTTGATTAGGAATGCTATAGCTCAGAATAGCTTTTAATTCAGCGAAACATGATTTGACCTTTACCATAATCTTGTGTGAAACACACTATAGTTTAGACATTAATAATGATCCTACCTCTTTCTTGTACTGGTAAGATGCCACTTTAAAAAATTGTATTATTAGTTAACAAGCTAAGGACAATTTATCAAAACCAAATTATCCTTCTGTGTATAACTGCAGTACTTAATTCCAAGTTCTTCATCTCTTATAACTATTACCTACCCTTTAAAAATGCTAAAAACTAAAACATAATAGTGTCATGTCAGAGTAATAAGTCACATACACATACTTGCAGACTCCCCACGGACTTATGCCAATCCCAGCTTAGGGATCAGAGCAACATGATGTACATTATACAGGATATGCTATCTCTTTGGTATGACCTTTGTCTTCATATTTAAGTGTAACATTTCCTTAAACCACTTGGTAACTCTGCAGTTTCCACTAACAGCACTTCTCTGCTCTTTTGTCGTTATTGCTCAGTTTCAGACTAATTTTCCAAGGATGACCAAAAAAAGACGTGTACAGCCTGAACCCAGCAATTGGTCCCATAAGAGCTGGACAACCACGTTAGCCTGAGAGAATTTAAATTTCACACACTAAGCCTGCCTTGCCATCCCTGATCCCAGGGATCAGAGTGGCTTCTTGGTCCCCCCAGCCCTCCTCTATTACTAAGTGCATTTACTGGACAAAGCTGTTCCTTAGGTTACATTTGGATGATTTGCAATTTCCACCCTTCAAGGTCTTAGTTCAGGCTTGCATGACTTTTCAAAATGAGTTTTTGTTTTCAGTATTGTTACTGTGTTCCGTTTTGGGCACCTCATGACAGGGTGACTACCTCATTCCAGATGTGTCCAGAGAAGGGCAACAGAGCTGAACGTCTGGAGCACAAGTTTGATGAGAAGCTGAGCATTTAACCTGGAGAAAAGACCTTATTGCTCTCTACCACTTCATGAGAGGAGGTTATAGACAGGTGGGGGTCAGTCTTTCTCTCAAGTAACAAGGTATAGGATAAGAAGAAAAGATACCAAGGGAGTTTTAGATTGGGCATTAGGAAATATTTCTTCACAGAAAAGGTGGTCAGGCTGCCTGGGGCAGTGGTTGAGTCATGATCCCTGGAGGGATTTAAAAGACCTGTAGATGTGACACTTGGGGACACAGTCTAGTGATGGATTTGACAGTGGATTTGGGTTTAGGGTTTGACTTGACATTTTAGAGGTCTTTTCCAGCTTAAATGATTCTACAATTCTATGACCTATGGTTATATGATTCTATTTTTAATGGCTGTCCAGGCTCGAGTAACATTCTTATTACAGCTACATAAGATTCATAAAGATTAATTCTGGTGAAAAAGGTAAGGTTTTGCATCTGTGACACAACTGGGTTTCTGAACCCGACATCAATGAGAATATTCTCTAAGCAAATATGAAATTCACAATAACAAGCATCAATGAATTTAATATTTCTAAATAAGAGTGACTAGGATTATATGTCATCAAACTACTTCAACTTACTTATGAAACAAAAGATGTTGAATAAATTTATTTGTTCACATTTCATCTGTGTAAGAGGAAATCAAGTTCATATTGACATTAGTTAACATGTTAAGTAATCTAATCCTTTCCCCCAGCTGTAGCTGTAGGTTAATGTCCCAGTTTAGCAGTCTGAGATCAACACAACTGGGTCAATTTCAATTCCCTAAGCTTAACTGCGGGAAACACAGCTTGTGTCAACTCAAAAAAAAAACGTTTTTTTAAGTTTAGATTTAGTAATTGCTGACCTAGTCTCACTGTTCCTGTTTATAAAGTTTCTCTTCTCAAGGGACTAGTGCTTCCTGAATACTTAATAGAAAACAAGCAAAAATACTTCTTAATTTACAAAACTAAAGAAGGAAATATCTATTGTTTTTCATGGCTTGTGCTGTGTGCTGCTTGGTTGTGATGAAGAGGAACGCTGTAGTGGTGGTGTGAGCCAGGAAAACAAAATCAGATTAGTATGCTGCTTAGTTCTGAAAGGTGTATGCAAGAATAAACTGCATTTCCAAACTAAGTATCAGACTACAGATCCTCTCTGTCTTCCAGTGTGATCCATCTCATCATTCAGAGCATCCAAGGAAGGAAAAGTAAGCATAGTGCAAGCTCTGAAGCACAGACAGAACAAAGAGAAGAAAATTACAAAGAAGTTTGAACCGGTAATTATCCACACAGATTCAAATAACAAACACCTATTAAAACAGTTTCTGAAGGCATGGAGCTTTCAGAAGAAAATATAAAGTCATTTCTCCCTGGAAAACATTATCTTTCATCTTTGCATTCTTTAGAAAACCAGGTCTTTTCAAGTTTTCTGGCTAAGATGTTACTGTGTGATGTATCATGTGTTATATCTAAATGCATCTGTCATGAAGCTTTGAGTTGACACATGTTCCTATTTATACCTGTTCACTCAAGCAATATTCACTTCCACACAAAATGGTTAATACAGTATCAAATTCTGGCGCAGATATTTTATGTGTGAATTTTTATTATACCCATATTCAAGACAAAGCTTGCCAGGTGAATAGAGGGCACAAAAATAGGTCAGATCGTGCCAAACTGTGTTTTGCAAATAATGCAGGCTACATATATGACATTTATGCAAATATTAATTAATTAATTAATTTCCAATTTAATATTTTTAGCACTGTGCAAAATTAAATCCACAGGAAAAAAATGAGCAAAGATGTCTTTTTTTCTCTCTGAACATTTATAGGTAATAAAGAAAGATTTGATAAATAACTGTTTCCCCATATCACTTACAGTAATATTTAGCATTACATAAAAACTCCGTGAAATATCATCTATAGTGTTGTAGGTACTGATGAAAGAAAACAGCATTTCTTATTCTTGTTAGTGGTAACTCTGGTCTGCATTTGCTTGGTAAAATGTCAGAAGACACAGGGAAGTGTCTACAGAAAGGAACAGCTCAAGTGCCTCATGGTGTTGTCCAGACATCCATCTGCGATTGCTGGGGATTTAGATTCCTCTAAGCTAATGCACGGCTCAGAAGGACTTGGAGGAACACTGACAGACTGCAACATGAGACCAGTCACATATACCAAGAGATGACAGCACAGATTCGAAGTACAAGACTTTACAGATAATCCCTTTAAAAATGTACATTGTCTTGTGTCTTGCTTTTTTTCTGTGCTATAAGACCTTACATAACAATAGGTTACCAGGAGTAAACGTGATGTTATTCATTCTGCCCAAGTGGAAACTAAACAGGAGAGCTCTGGTTGATAAAAGCAAAAATAGTGCAACTCAAGACACCAGTGTGGGATCCAGTGGGTGAGGAAAAACCCCCACACAATTATATAATCCCTTGTTGCCAGACCAGGATGTCTCCTTATTATTAAAAGCTAAATGAACTGGTTAATATATTTTCCATGCCTAAGTCAAACAAAGACATAGGAAAAAAATTTAGCAATGTAATATACTAAAAACATTTTAAGTAACCTATGAGAAGTCTTAATCAATTAAACCAGACTATTCCCATACCACCAAAACTCAAAAGCCAACAGAAAAATTACAGACATGAAGGCTGAATTTGATAAACCAATCATATTTCCTATGAAAGCAACTGCAGCCAGGCTTCAAATACTAGAGTTTTGCAACAAAATTCTATTTAATGGAGAAATTCGAATGAAATAAATCAATTCTGATGCACAAATTAAAGGCTAATGTCTTTAAACAGAATTGAATTTTATTTAACACCTTACAATAGAAATCATGGGAGGATGTTCCTAGAACTAAGCAAATCCATTATTACATATTTATTTCCCTCTTTTCTCTTTTTTCTATGAAATTTAAAATGTTAAAATACTTATCAATTTCCAAAAACTATATTTGGAAAGTTCTTTTGATTTTTGAAAATATTTAGCTCCTAGGAAGCACTGAGAATTGGCACTGATGAAGACCACATAATTCTGATTGGTTTTGTCTGTTTACCCAGACAAAAAGGGAGAGTTACGCCATTAGTGCTCCTCTCTTCTGCACATGGATTTGAAGAGATATCCTGCAGGAAAACAGTAGTATCTTCTGTGGGAATATAAGGTTTTTCTGATATCAGTGCAAAAGCTGCCAATAAAAAAAAACAAAACCCAAACACAGAAGTTACTGTAACTCTTGGTATTGTGAAATAAATGAATTTCCTCAATTAAAGAGTCAAACCACCATACCATTTCACATGGCTTAACAAACAGCTCTGATTCTGTACATATTTTTAAAATAGTAATGTACAGCATGGTGGAATTAATGAGAGTTGAAAAATTTGTCACTGTGCAACTTCTCAAAGTTCTCTATAGGAGTTATACATATTTAAACATAAAAGGCTCCTGAAAGAAATATTTTACCAAATCTGTTGGGAAGTTGATTAATTTTTCACAGTTTTTATGCTTAGCAAGTAAGTAGGAATCTGTCATACTATTAAAAGCCTAGTTTTTAAGCTCAGTTTTATCTCATGGTAGTTTAAACAATTTGAAAAACATTTCTTTACTGTCAGTATTTCAGAGGCAATTTAAAAAATGCACAATATTGTTATATCTCTGTCCTACTGAAACCAATACAAACCATCCAAGTGAAGGAGAAAGGAGGTCTCACTGGGATAGTTTTGAGTAGCTGTGGGCAAAAAGTAGGTCTGATGGGAAGAGTTCAGAGAAGGCGAAGAATTCAACACAAAGCAGCGGCATGTGGCAGGGGAAAAAAGGGCTGGCTGCAATCCTCGTGCGATGGTATCCGCCCTGTGGCTACCCTGATAGACATCCTTTCCAAGACAATTGCAAGAAAGTGAGAAGCACCCAGTACACTGTCACTGTCAAAATTTAACTTCTCTCCACAAAGAAATTCTTTCCTGAGCAGACAGATATTGCAATAGGTATGTTTTGAGGAAAATTTTGTAACATATTCTTGAATGGGCAAGGCCACACATATCCTCAACACTAAGGGTTGGGCAATACATCTCAGAAAAGAAAAAATGGTGTTTATGAAAATCAATACAGAACTTCATCAATTCTTCTTATGCATTCTCTCCAACTAATAAGGCAAAAGAGCAAATCTGCACATATATACCTCTTTTTTATGAAAAAACCCTATCAAGTATCAGGGGAAAAAAAGTTGAAGAGATAGTGTGAGTTAATTGGACATTTAAAAATTAAAATATAGGAAGACAGGATTAAGTTCTAGAAAGTAAATTGCAATATCATATCAAAAGCTCAGGAAAGTTACAGGCGATACCATTCTTGAAAGGCTACGGTGGTCTACTGCTCCACAGTAATTCTATATTTAATGAACATGCTGACGGGTGTTTACCTTCTTATTCATTGTAGTTCTAATCCCATAGAAATATTTTTTATCCTTCTTGAAAATATGTTTAAAGGATATTAGGAGCCCAGTTCTGAAACAGGTCCTGTCCCCAAGTTGTTAAGCTGCAGAACGGAAGATTCAGTTTTCTAAAATCATAGACCTTTGTATTTGTGCACAATTTCAGATTAGCTTATTTTTTCCTCAGAAATTACACTTTTTAATAGGTTGAGTTGAGGTTTTTTTGGTGGCACATGGTTAAGAGCAGGATTGGTCTATATATTCATACATTATGCTACATATATAGGGCATTACATATTTAATAGTGAGTTCGGTGAGTTTATTGACTGAAATATAAAAAAAATATTATTTTACTTACCAGTTATTTCTGTTTGTTTGTTACTAAAAGTACTGAACATAGGGTTCACCAAAGTAAAAATGGAATGTATTTCAGTTCTCTTTCTAAGGCAGTGACATCCTCTGCAGGCTTTGCAGGCTAAATGTAATATTGTTTTTGTTCACATTATTTACTGCTTATTCCAAGCTTTCATTTATTTAGTTTCCAAATTGTACAGTAAAGTTGAGAGGTCTGCATAAAATAAGATGGAATTATATTTTCTTGCTAAGTGAAATTCAAGAGTTAGGTAGGAGATTAAGGAACACCCTACTCTCAGAAAAGAAAAGGTGTCTCAGAACAATGTACACATCTTTGAATGTAACTGATTCTTATGGTTACAAAGAAAAGTTAATCAATATAAGAGTGCTAAGAAGGGAAACTGAAATAACTAAAAGAATCATACCAAACATGGTAGTGCTTGTCTTCTACCCAACACTGGGATGCAAAACTGGAATAATATGTTCATTTCTGGGCTCTTCAGTATGGGAGATGTGGGTACGTTGGGGAGAGTCCAATAAAGGCCACTAAGATTATCATGTCATTGGAGTACCTGATATAGAAGGAGAGCCTGAGAGAGCTGGGACTGTTCATCTTGGAGAAGGGGAGATTTGGAGGGATCTTGCCTATGTGTATAAATACCTGAAGAAGGAGTGAAGAAGACAGACCTAGATTCTTCTCAGTGGTGCCTGGGAAAAGGTAAAGAGGCAATGGGTACAATATAAACAACTACATTTAAATTAAAGAAAAAATTGCCAAATCAAAAATTGGAACAGGTTGCTTGCATCTTTGGGGACATTCAACACCTATATGTACCCAGCTACATAAAGTAATAGACATCCTTGACTGGGTATATTGTTAACAGAAAAAGAACATGCAGAGGATGGGTCTCTTATTATATAAAAAAAAAACCACTTAACTCTACCTAAAATGTGCATAATTTTTATGTGAGAAGTATTCATATATTTGCTATATTTCATATGTCAGCCTAGTTTTCACAAGTCTTACAAAAATAAGAATACAATTTTATGTTCAACCTGTACTCTTCTAAGTTATTCTGGAGATTGCTGTCTGGTTTCTGTTCAACACTCAAGGTAATTCACAAGCAAATACATTAACTTTTGAGTAGCATGAGGAACACAAAGGTTTAGATGAGATTCTGCTGTGCAAAAAAGAAATTTTTCAAAACTTTTTGAACACCGTGGAAAGCAACATTTTCTATCGCAGAGCTAAAGAAGCAGTAATTTAAATTCTACATTACTACATGACCAAGAGAAAAAAAACAGAGGTGAGGGGAATTTACCACCAAGTATACGTATGGATTTTCAGTAAGTGTGTGGCCATACTTAACATGTTTGCCTTAGTAAATACAGATAAAGCACAACATTTTTTTAGGCTAATAATTTTTGTCAAGATTATGTCTAACTGCTTATTCTAGCCACTTGGAGTGGTAATGACACTGGGAGTGTGGGCACATGGCCATACCAAAAGCTGTGAGATGCAAATACTTACAGTGAGGGGAAATGGAAGACATTAAAGACTCCTGAGTGTTAGGTACAATGAGAGTACCCATTTAACCAGATTTTCACAGATGACTAATGAGGAAGATAATAGAGTACAATTTTCCCATGACTATATGAATCTGGTTGTATGCCACAAAATGTAACAAAAGTTAGTTGTTTACCCATTCAAAATAAAATAGGCTGAAGCTACAGTAAAAAGGAGTAACACGTGTCCCACCATTACTTATGGCATGCCTGTGTGATATTAAAATGAACACAAGTGGTGGGTGTGTTCACTGACTGCTGAAAGAACCTTAACAAAAACCACTTCACATGGGAATAAGCAGGGGTTTGTATAATCTTTAAATCTTTCAGTTGGAAATGAGATACAAGTCTGAGAGACATATGATGTTTGTAAATACACTCCAGAATATTTACCAAAAGCATGTTTAATATCCAGATAATCTGTTTAACAGCTGTACATATTAAAATAGCTTTTTAAAAAATTGATCAGTTTCAGGAAAACAATGCGAACTGTGATGGCCAAATACACTGCTGGTGATGAAACCTTGTACAAAAAAATTAAAATTATCAATAGACAATCACTAAAACACTGTTTCTTCTTCTTGTTTGGGAATTCTCAATATTATACAGGGGGTTTTTTTAAGCAACCAAAGCTTCTTGCTAAGGAAGAAAGGACAAAGATCATCCTCCAAGTGTTGAAGAACAAAAAATTTGAAAATATATACAAAAGACACTTACTTAAAGGCGTAAAATTTGCAGGTCTGAGACAGGAATGTGCTCATGGTAGGCACATGCACTCAAACATTGACTAAATAAAGAAAAGAAATTGTCTTTGAAATCTGTGAAGATTCAGTTGTCATGAAGTAGACAATAAACACTATTTTACCAGCGATAGGTCTAAGAAGGAGAGATCTACATTTTATAAATGTATAGATCCAAATACCACAGTGTGAATATAGAGCTAAACCAAGAAATGTGTGTAAAGAGTTAGTGGTAGTTAACTGTCAAGAAGAAAGCATTTTACAGATGTATTATGTAATACTGGGAATATCTGCATAATGAAATCAAAGGTATAGGTAATACATTTGTAGATTGCACTAGGCTGGCAAGGGTTACTAGCATTTTTAAGATGATTTTACAGTTTAAAAACATCTTGACAAACTGGAGACAAAGTCTGAAATATATGTTCATTTTCAGTAGAAAAAAAATGCAAGGTGTTATACACATGGAGGAAAAGAAAAGAAAGGAAAAGAAAAGAAAGGAAAGGAAAAGGAAAAGGAAAAGGAAAAGGAAAAGGAAAAGGAAAAGGAAAAGGAAAAGGAAAAGGAAAAGGAAAAGGAAAAGGAAAAGGAAAAGGAAAAGGAAAAGGAAAAGGAAAAGGAAAAGGAAAAGGAAAAGGAAAAGGAAAAGGAAAAGGAAAAGGAAAAGGAAAAGGAAAAGGAAAAGGAAAAGGAAAAGGAAAAGGAAAAGGAAAAGGAAAAGGAAAAGGAAAAGGAAAAGGAAAAGGAAAAGGAAAAGGAAAAGGAAAAGGAAAAGGAAAAGGAAAAGGAAAAGGAAAAGGAAAAGGAAAAGGAAAAGGAAAAGGAAAAGGAAAAGGAAAAGGAAAAGGAAAAGGAAAAGGAAAAGGAAAAGGAAAAGGAAAAGGAAAAGGAAAAGGAAAAGGAAAAGGAAAAGGAAAAGGAAAAGGAAAAGGAAAAGGAAAAGGAAAAGGAAAAGGAAAAGGAAAAGGAAAAGGAAAAGGAAAAGGAAAAGGAAAAGGAAAAGGAAAAGGAAAAGGAAAAGGAAAAGGAAAAGGAAAAGGAAAAGGAAAAGGAAAAGGAAAAGGAAAAGGAAAAGGAAAAGGAAAAGGAAAAGGAAAAGGAAAAGGAAAAGGAAAAGGAAAAGGAAAAGGAAAAGGAAAAGGAAAAGGAAAAGGAAAAGGAAAAGGAAAAGGAAAAGGAAAAGGAAAAGGAAAANGTGTGACAGACTGAGCTGCTCCGGCCAACTGAAGGCAGCACAAAGGAAACAATTTCAAATCATATGTCATCGATGACACAGCAGAGTGGGCTGAACTGCCAGAAAGGGAAGGGAAGGGAAGGGAAGGGAAGGGAAGGGAAGGGAAGGGAAGGATCAGCTATATTACCTGGGAAACAATGGGTAGACAAAATACTCATCAGGAAAAATTAGAGCTTTTTTGTAAATAATAATTAATCTCAAAAAAGCAATGTATTCCATTTGCAAAAAAAGGACAATGCTGTGATTTATAAATAGTAGGAAAACACCTAGATTATGTGAAATAATATTTTTTTCTGTTCTGCCACATAAAATTTTAGGTCGATTAAACTGTATTTCCAGAAGAAATTAATTGCTTATATAAAGTCCAGAAAACATGAATGAAAAATAGCAGACGTTGAAAATATAGTCTATGAGGAAATATATGACAAATAGAAACTGGTACACTTAAAGAAGTGGAAATCAAAGGGCCACATGACAAACATTTTCAAAATCATTAACAATTTCTATGGAGGGAAAAGAAACACTGTTCTCCAAGTAAATACAATAAAAGGTCACAGGCTTGTACTACAGGCAGGGTACATTTACCATGGTAAACACCATGATAAATTAGGAAAATTTAGACAAGACTGTACCAGAAATTACAAGGGCAGCTGGCTCTCTCTTGGGACCAGAGCTGCCAGGATGATTTCACAAGGTACCCCCAGCCCTACGACATGGCATGGAAAAAAACAGAAAAAGAAAATAAGAAAATAATTGATTATTACTTTAACTTTCATGTGTCAGCTTCATTACAAGATTCTATTACTTATGATGACATCAAGCTTTTCTTAATCATGGTTTATCTAATAACAGTTTTCATTAAGATGTCTGCAGTGAAGTGCTAGTTAAGTCATGTTACTTTCCACAATCCCATGGAAACCGTAAACCAATTGAAAATTTCAGTTGAAAATGGCCTATATAAGGATACAAACTCAGATTTCAGCCTATAATTAGTATAATGAAAATCCAGGAACACATCAATGAAACATGGGTCACCATCTGCTGAGATTTTGGCAAAAAAGGGAAGAGAGAAAATGGTATGCCTGCCTAATTAAGAGACTGATGTCAGCCACCAATACTTGCAATATGGTGATAAAAGCCCATATTATGGTGAGTTCATAGAAACTGATATTCACATTTGTATTGGTAAACAAGGTTTTTAAACATGCAGTGCTATCATAAAAATACTTCTATAATCTAGGGAGAACATTATTTCAGTTTGATTCAAAACATAATCCCTTTTCCATTGTTCTAGATTGGATAAGGTCCTTGTTTCTCCAGAGACAGCTGATGAGGATGTCATATAAAAGAGAAGAATTCTGATATAAGTATTTGAAAATTAAAATATAATTACAAAAGTATATAGAACAAATACCTTATAGCCCCTGACACGTAAGCACACCCATCTCTTTATTTCTGAGGTATACTACAACTAAAATGTATTATGAAAATTGAAATCTTCCCCAATGACCATCAGTCTCAAAAACCCTTTTTCCCCATAGTCTTCCAAGAATGTCAAAATTGATAGGTAAAAAGTAGCATGAAGTCTTACCTCCATGGCCTGAGTGTTCCTGTGTTAACAAAGATGCTAACCTGTACTGTTCAGATGTAGGACAACAGCTGTGGTTAGATCACAAAAGATCTCCAGGACACCACGTCAGCACCTTGGCACTTCCCCATTCCCAATCTATCCAGATTTCCCAAGCTTACTGTACTCACTCATACTTTTCTCCAGAAAACTCCTAGTTCTCACTTGCTGTTAAGGAAACTTCCTTATTTGACCATCCAGGAACCACTCTGGCAGTTACACTCGCACTACCTGAGCTGGAACCAAGGACCTTCAACAGCTACAACGCCCACATTCACATAGTCAGACCAGGCTTCTTTACTGGCTCAACCCCAAGTTTCCCAAAACAGAGGCTGAGACATGTCAATCCTTAAAATAATTTAATCTTGGTGCAATAACAGAATAACAGTTTGAGCTGGTGCCTTCAAGAAGGGACCTTGAACAAAGGAATCCCTGGGTTTTCATATCTTTGTGGTTGTACTAGTTTGAAAACACACCAGTGGGAGACCACAAGTCAGAATTATAATTTAATAGGAAAATTAAAATAAATGCAATAGTACAAGAACACTGACAGAGTCAGGATACAACCTGACACCCTGTTAGTCAGGGTGCTGGTAGCAGTCCAGATGGAGTAGTCCTGTTGAAGCGGTGATCTTGTAGAAGGGTCTGGTCTTCACCTGAAGGTCCAGTGATAGCTCTTGTCCTCTGGTGTGGGCGGGGGAGGTCTGTACAGGCAGGAAATCTGAATCTTTTATTCAAAGAAATGAGCTGGTTTTATACACTTTTTCAAGGCATGGCAGTTCTCACTACGTGACCTATCCCGTGTTGCCACGACAGCAATACGCTTTCTAAACGTCCTTCTATGAGGTGATCACTCCCTGTTCACCCGTCTGTCAGCTTCTGGCAGGCTCCTCTCCATAGGGGTCTGCCGTGTGACACCTTCTTCCCCCAGGGTGCAGCGGAGACAAGCCTCTCCGTGCCACCATGTGCTCCTTTGTGCTGCCATGTGCCTCTGCAGGCGTCCCACGGCCTGTAACCCAATTCTATTTTATCTCTCTCCAGAATTCCCTTTTTTTGTTTTATACAAACAGGAATCATGAAACAAAACACTTCTAAGATTAGAACACGTTCAGCCCACTGCCCAAACCAAATAAGCTCTGTTCCTATGAAGAGGGGGATAGATGAAAAGACCCATTAACTGGTAACTGCACACATTTCTTTCCCATGTATGGAGACAGTGATTAAACAGATAGAACTTTGACAAACAATGTAAAATTTACCATCACCCAGAATCTGCAATTGCTGGGGAGTCCCATTTCACAGTGAAGACTTGGAGAGTCTTTCCCGGGCAAGACTTCCAAGTTTACCCTGAAAGAGAGTCCAGCTTTTATAAGATCAAATCAGCAAGTGGAAGTGACTTGATTACACTTTTACGGCAGAAACACCTGGGTGTGATGGTATAATCCCCAGTTAACCAGGGCTAGGGCTTGGCCAGAGCCTCAAGCCTTGACTGAGAAGGTTTCCCTAAAATACCTACAAAATTGCCTAAAAATTTTATTAATATCAGTTAGAAACATAACTTCAGAAGAGTTTATCTTCCCCACAAGATGATTATGAAGCTGGAGTATCCAAGGCTGGTCAGACCACTCTTGCAGGTACCCATCTTGGACAAGAATCTGTGAAAACACAAGCATATCCTTGTCCCCAGGTCATCAACGGAAAGGGGCCTACCCATTTTCCACTTTCAGGATTCCTAACAAGTACCTTAAGCTTTTTCTAAGTGAGCCTGTGATTCACCAAAATGCCATTGGGTGGGGGTTTGGTCGTTCTGAATGTGATTCAAAAAATTGGCAACATACAGGGCTTTCTGCAGTCTTTCATGGGGGGTATATCCCATTCCTGCTCTCCCTCTTTTTTGTTTTTACAGCATGGACTTGACAGTGCTATGGGGCTATTCAACTATTGCTTGACCTGTAGGGGAATGTGGAATACCTGTGACATGGTGCACCCTCCACAAATGAAAAATGTCAGCCAACTGTTTGGATGTATAGGCCAGCTCATTATCAGTCTTTATGGATACAGGTACTCCAAGGGCTGCAAAAGTGGACAAAAAATGACACTGGACATCTTTTGCACATTCACCTGTATGTGCAGAGGCAAAAATACATGTCAAAAAGGTAATCAACTGTAACGTGAATGTACTTCAACCTACCAAACTCAGGGATATATGTAACATCAGTCTGCCAGATTTCTAGAGCTTGAAGTCCCCAGGGATTAACTCCGAGGGCAGGCAAGGGTGCTACCTGTTGACAGTTGGCACAGGCTTGCACAATTTGCCATGCTTGCTCGAGTGTAAGCTGGAATTGTTTTCAAAGAGCTGCTCACTCTGGTGAAAAAACCCATATGACAGACGTGCCTGAGAAAAAACATCTGGCACAACAACGGCCCCAGCTAACTGGTCTGCACGGGCATTACCTTCAGAGATGGGGCCAGGGAGACTAGAATGGGAATGTACATGTAGGATACAATACCTTTTCATATGCAACTGCACTGCAAAACGCAAACGTTTTAATAAAGAAAAGAGCAATGGGTTAGTTACTTCTTTGATATAAGCTTCTTCTATTCGTGTCACTATACCTGCAACATAAGCAGAGTCAGTAACAATGTTAAGCTCATCTTGAAATTTTTCAAAAGCCCTAACCACAGCTGCTAATTCTACTGGTTGTGAAGAACCATGAACTACTTCTATACCTTGTAGCCACTGCCGTTACTTTGCCACACTATTACAGACCACCCAGTCTTTCCAGAGCCGTCTGTAAACACCCAGCAGGCATTGGCAATTGGAATTGGGGAACAGTAAGATTTTTCAATAAAATTCAACTGTGATAAGCTGTTCAACAAAGTATGAGCAGGCATATGAATGTTTAATTGACCAGAAAACCCTTGCAGGGCAACGTGAAAAGCCAGTGAGTGTTGCTGCAGCCAATCTAAATAATCTCGGGTCATGGGTAAGTAGATAACAGAGGGATCAGCACCATCACGTTGCAGCAGATGCTGTCAACCTCCCTGTATTGACAGTGAAATCAGTTCAATGCAGGAAACAATGGTTTTTCCAAATTGATGCGGCAAAAAAATCCACTCTAAAATAACGAGAGGGTCCTTTTGAGCATCATCCCATTGGGCCAACAAAGTGTAAAGATTGACAGGGATGCCACCAACTTTTCTATGAGCCTGTTGAGCACTTAGCATCTGTATGATCTATTCTAAGGCTTCTGTTGCTCTGGATGTCAGGGTACAAGGGGAAGTAAGTTCACGGTCCCCTTTCAGTAAATGGAAAAGGGGGTCGAGTTGTTCAGTTGTAATACCCAATAAAGGGCATACCCAATTAGTTGTTCCCAAGAGTTTTTGCAAATCATTGAGGGTAGACACTCAAGATATCAATTGCAGCTGCAAAGGCCAAACAGTTTGATTTAAAATTTTCCACCTAAATATTTTCAAGGGGCTGCTTCTTGTACCTTTTCATTAGCTACTTTCAAACCCTTTCATTCTACTGCTTCAATAACAAATGTTTTTACCCTTGCTGCTTCAGCCGGAATGCTAGCACCAATCAAAATACAAACAAGTTCAACGATTTGTGTCCCTTCATGAATCTGATGCGGGGGTACAGGGGTCCAAGCCATCTCCCCTGTAAAATCCCCATCTCTGAGTCCAGGCAGAACCAAAAAACCCTGCTTTGTGGTCAACGCTTGACCAATCACAAGTGCACTGCACCCCCAGCCCAGGGGTCCCCGGACATCTGAAGGCAAGCAGTGCACGTCGCTGTCCTGAAGAGTTACTGTGACAGCGGAGGCCAAGTCCATGCCAGTGCTGCCTTCTGTCCGAGCTCGCAAGGCATTTGAGTGGACGAGTGCAGTGGGGCTTGATTTGCTATTCACACATGGTTCTCATAATGCTGTCTTTTCCAGCAACACAGGCATACGCCTCGTTCCCTGGAACATCTTTTTTTCCAGGGGCATTCGCCTCTCATGTGACCGTGTCTCAGGCTTTCCGCACAAAAAACAAATACTCAATCCGAAACAAACGCTCATTGTAGTGAGAGCCTCCAAAGGCAAAGTCATGTTATGACTGGCAGTGCTGATTCCCTGACAAGCCTTAATTTCTACGACTGTGGGGGCTTGCAGGGGCCGTAAAATCTTTTGACAGTCGGGCTTAGTGTTCTCCACTGCTAACTGCTTCAGTAATATTTCTTGCGCTGCGACGTTGTCTATTTGTTTATCTAGGGCAACTTTTAACTTATTTAGGAACTTAATAAAAGGTTCATCAGCTACCTGTCTTATGTTAACAAATGAGGTTGTAGCGAGACCACCATCCAGCACTTTATGAAAAGCCCACAGAGCGAGCCCCTTTCACTGCCAAAGAGCTTCCACAGGCAGCCAAGCCTGCATTGCGGTCGGCACGTATTGGCCTTATGCACCGATAAGGTTGCAAAACGGGCCCCAGGGGTAGTCATGAATTGTCCATAGCTTGAACAGTGCACAGCTCCCTCCACTCTGACATCCAGACAGTGAATGGTATACTCGTCAGCATAATTCACACTATTTGCTTAAAGCCGTGTGGTGCCAAGTTGTACGAGTTCACCACAGTTTCCAAAAGGCTAGTAGTGAATGGGGCGCTGATACCATTTTCCATGGCTGAGCGATACAGCTCTTCTATGACACCATAAGGCAAGCTTTCCCATCTGAGTAGTTGGTTGGGCTGACAGATAACCAGGAAAGTGTGCAATAAATTGGCGTCTCCTTCTGCGGCAGCTTGTTTTCTCACCGCTGCCCACCAATCGGGGCGGGGGAATATCGGGGTCCCTTCCCAGTGCAAACAGATTGGGGGACCAGAGGCCTCCGTCCGGTTCTCTTCCCACAGCCCCAGAAAACTTACAGTCAAAATCTTGTATCTCATGCAGCGGCAGCGCAGAAGAAGCAGGCGTGGCGGGAGTGGGCGGGGCAGGAGCGGGCACCAAAGAAGCAGGCTCCGAGAGAGCTGGCACGGCTGGAGCGGACACCGAAACGGGCACCTGAAGAGCCTGCATGGCTGTTGCGGTGCCATCCTTCTTTTTCCAGTCTCCGGGTGCTGCATGCACCGTCCACGCCTCGCACACCATCTGGCACGAACACAAAAGCTCCGCCAGCACTCTGCCGCCTCGCCTAACTCGGTCCCACAAAACGTCCCCTAAAGCATCCCATGTCCGAGGACCAAAAATATTGGTACTATTCAAAGCTGGATCACAGTCTTTGAAATCTGCAGATTCAACTTTCCTGCCGTATTTTGTCAAAATCTGTTTCAATGTCTCTGTGACATTCTTTTGTTCCTGGGATACACTACTCCCCATAGTTCTCAGCTGCTTACCTTCTGTTCTGTGGAAAGGTTGATTGGCACCCCAAGCTTCGTTTCAGCTCCCGGGCTTCATTTCAGTATCGTTACTGGTACAACCACTAGTTGCCTATCAAGTCCCTGTTGCAAGGCGCCATTTGTGGGGTGCGGAGACACAGACCCATAAGGGCAGGAAATCTGAATCATTTATTTGAAGAAACGAGCTGGTTTTGTACACTTTTTCAAAGCATGGCAATTCTCACTACGTGACCTATCCCATGTTTCCACATCAGCAATATGCTTTCTAAACGTCGTTCTATGGGGTGATCCCTCCCTGTTCACCCGTCTATCAGCTTCTGACAGGCTCCTCTCTGTAGGGGTCTGCTGTGTGACACCTCCTTCCCCCAGGGTCCGGCAGAGACAAGCCTCTCTGTGCCGCCATGTGCTCCTTTGTGCTACCATGTGCTTCTGCAGGCGAGTCCCACAGCCTGTAACTCAATTCTGTCTTATTGAGTTAGTATCCAATAGGTAAGGGCTGCTTGTGCTGTTCCAAATCCCAGATTATATCCAGGTGGGAATTCTTGGCTCCTCCCTCTGGGTGAAGCGTCTCACAATGATATGGTGTAATTCTATGAGTCATGCCGTGGATGCTTGATAGCCCATTAAACAGAGATAGTCCCTGGAGGGAGTTAGCAGGGATGAGTCATGGTATGAGATAACAAACACTGCCCCACCTGCTTTAACAGCTTGTGAAGATGATAATAGAATACATACTATTGGTGACATCTTACATTGTAACCTAGGACAGCAGTCTAAGCACAAAAGAGTCTGTGGGTCATCAGCTCCTGCCATGTCTGTGAATGTGTCACTCAGCTGTTGCCACAGGTCCCTCAGCCTTTTGTTGTGCAAAAATATGAGGCCAGTTCATGACCTCTTGCCTTGGGCTCCCACCATTTCCCCTGCCTAGAGTTCAATCTGCAGCAGCACACTGAGCTACCTGCACTAAATATATTCCTCAGCATTGTGAACAGCCTTTCTCAACACTGTCCTACAGCATAGGATATGTTTGTCCTACAGCAGTGATTGGATATGAAGTTGACTTTGATTATATTATACTCTGAAATAAAAGCAAATGCTTGGGGTTACAAACAATCCTTCTAGGTTTTTAGTTTTTTAGGCAGGTTTATAATGCCTAACAAAATGTCATCCAAATCTATGTCTTTAAGATATAATAAAATGTCGTGGTCTCCGGCTTGGCGGTGCCAGATGGTGAGGTGCCGCAACCTTCCTAAAAGCATGTCCAAGGCGAAGCCACTCTGGCAGGACCACCACACACTCACACACACATGCACACACACACACACACACACACACAGATAGCTCCTTAAAATGGGTCTTCGTATAGAGTTCCACGGGAGAGGTTTATTGCAGCCACATACGCGAAGGGTTCCAGGGACGAAGACAAAGAACACAGGAGGGTCCAGGTTTATATATGAGAGCAGAGGGAGCATCAGAGACCCATGATCTGAGGGCATGGGGGTGGTACACAGGCAGAACTAGGGTATGGGAACCAATGGGAAACTCTGAGGGAGTGGTGAGGGGGCAGGGCCAATGGGGGAACAGGGAGTGGAGAACCTTCTAGATCAGGGACATGTGGAGTAACAAGGGGCGGGGAGGCCAACGGGCCAACCAGAGAAGCAGAACTGGGGTACATTAACATAGCAAAGCAAAGCATCCTGGGGGAAGCTTTCTCTGTCACGCTAACCTGGGAGGATCTCTTGTACTTAGGGATTGTCCTACCAATGGACTCTCTTTGTTCCTTGTACCACAGGCCCACCAGTTTCCACAGTAAAAGTATTAAATGTTACCTTTACATGTCAGAAGACTTCACCAGACTATATTAAAGCAAAAGATGGATTCATTATGTTTATGCCCCCGTTATGTACTGATGTTACTAGAATTTCAGTTGTTATTAAGTCAAAACAGATTTACAATAATTGTTGAGGAAAAGTGTTTATTTTGACAGACTGTCAATTGCAAGAAATAAATTCCAGGTCAGATAGATCAGATATTAAGTGAATAATGCATATGGGCATGTAGATTTTTAATTGCTGTATTGTTCTAACATTATTTTTTTAACCAAAATAAATTTTCACTTCAATAGTTTGAAATATAGCATAGATATTTGCACATTATTTGATAATATACTGATAGCGCACCACTCAAAAGTGGCAAAGTACATTAAAAGATGTACTTTCAATTTTAAAACATTGTTTAAAAAAACCAAACAAACCATGGTTACACTACTGCATTTGTACCACAGGAGCATTTGCTAAACAGTACTATCATTCTCAGTAGACTTTTATGTTCAAAACAAAGAATAAAGAAAATTATGGAGGAAAAAAAAAAAGTGGCAAATTGGAAACAGAACCAGAAGCTCTGTTTTACAGGCTGTTGATGATCACTTTTCTATTTTATGTGTCAGGTTTAAATTTCCCTGTGGCAGCAATTTAAATCTTTTCTTCTTTCCTGAGGCTGCTTAAAAATTTAATTTAGCTCAGGCATGGTGTCTACATTTTATAATAGGAATATAGAAAACTCTTGTAATTTGGGGGATGACCCTTTTAATAGATTAGAGAAATTTAAACATAATTAATCAGCTTTATTCATAGAGTTACATGGGCTTTCCACAATTTAGTCATGTAAATTTCTTTGCTTGAGTTACAGTAGACTACATTATAGAAGGGTATTTGAAGGCAGATATTCACAAGTCACACATTCATGTAGTGCATATACAGTGAAGGAGTCATTTGCATGCACATCCACACACACACAGATACACATCCATAAATCCAATAAATCTACATCTCTTCAGAAGTTTCACCAGTTATTCTCAACTCACATTAACTCTTTCACACTCAAATTCTTGTATTATTTTTTCTCTATTTTCAGTTAAGGTCAGAAATTTCCACAAGGGATAATACTTTCATCCTTCTCTCCAAGGCTAGAATATGAGTCCTCAATATGAAATGGTTCTAAAGTCAGATATTAGGAACACAGCTGCTTGTTAGTGTTGCTGAGTGTTAAAATAAAGTACCAAAGTTTAAAAGTAAAAAAGTTTTGTGTAAAATCACCACAAAATCCTTAATTACATGATTTGTTCTTTTCTTTGTGAGTTGTAGCTGAAAAAAGTTATAAATGGCTTTAAATGGTTTTGTAAATGATAGAGCTCAACACAGCAGACTTAAAGACTGCATTTCTCAGAACTTGTGTCTTATCATCAGCAGATGAATTTTTGAAAGGATAAGAAGTGCCTCTTGATCCACTTCTGTCATATCTGCAAATCTCTGGATGATTTTTGAATGTTCTTGGGAATTTGGGAAGGTCCCAGTGACTGGAAGCGGGCTAACATTGTCCCAATATTCAAAAAGGGCAAGAAGGAAGACCCTGAAAACTACAGGCCTGTCAGTCTCCCTTCAGTGGCTGTTAAGATTATGGAGAAGATTATTCAGGGAGGTATTGAAAAACACTTGGAAGACAGCAGAGTAATCAGTCACAGCCAGCATGGCTTCATGAGAGGAAAGTTCTGCTTACCAAACCTGATTTCCTTTTATGACAAGGTAACCCACCTAGCTACTTAAGGGAAGCCAGCTGGTGTAATGTTTTTGGATTTCAGTAAAGCTTTTGATACTGTCTCTCATAGTACCCTTATGGAAAAATGTCCAGCACACAGCTGGATAAACACATCATGGGGTGGGTGAGCAACTGGCTCACGGGTCAGACACAAAGGGTGATAGTGAATGGGGTGACATCTGAATGGTGACCTGTCATGGCTCTGTCCTCAGCCCTGTGCTTTTCAACATCATCATAAATGAGCTGGATACAGAACTGGATACTAAGCGAATCAGCAAAACCAGGAGGAGCTGTTGACTCCCTCGAAGGCAAGGAGGCCCTGCAGAGGGCTCTGATCAACACATCAGAGCACTGGGCCATCACCAACCATATGAAGTTCAACAAGAGAAAGTGCCGATTCTGCACCTGGGATGGAGCAACTCTGGATGCGTGGGCAGACTGGGGAATGAGATGCTGGAAAGCAGTGCTGTGGAAAGGGACCAGGGGGTCCTGGTCAGTGGGAAGTTGAATATCAGTCAGCAGTGCCCTGGCAGCCAGGAGGGCCAAGTGTGTCCTGGGGGGCATCAGGCACAGCATCACCAGCTGGGCAAGGGAGGGGATTGTCCTGCTCTGCTCTGGTTTGGGGCAGTCTCACCCTGAGTGCTGGGGGCAGTTTTGGTCACTGCACTATAAAAAAGATATCAAAATATTAGAGGGTGTCCAAAGGAGGGCCATGGGGACGGTGAAGGACTTTAGGGGAAGGTGTATGAGGAGTGGCTGAGGTCACTTGGTCTGTTCAGCCTGGAGAACAGAAGACTGAGGGGAGACCTCATTGCAGTCTGGAACTTCCTTGAGAGGGGAAGAGGAGGGGCAGGCACTGATCTCTTCTCTCTGATGACCAGGACCCGAGGGAATGGCCTGAAGTTGTGTCAGGGAAGGTTTAGGTTGGATATCAGGAAAAGGTTTTATACCCAGAGGGTGGTTGGGCATTGGAACAGGCTCCCCAGGGAAATGGTCTCAGCACCAAGCCTGACAGAGTTCAATAAGTACTTGGACAACACTCTTGGGCAGATGTTGTGAGTCTTGGGGCTGTCCTGTGCAGAGCCAGGAGCTGGACTCCATGATCAATTTGTGTCCCTTCCAATTCAGAATAATCTGTGATTCTGGGATGTAATGTACACAGATGGATTATGCCTAATCCCTTCATTTTGGGATTATGAGATGATAAAACATTCAGGTGAAATTATCTCATCCTGGAAAGAAAATATTTGGAGAATATACTTCTTTGAATTTCTATGATAATGTGTTGTATATTTGCAATGTTACACAATGACTTCAAGAATTTGAAACAAGAGAAAATATGTCCATGATATTTATGAGCAGAGTTTGTCTTAATGTTCACTTACACTTTTCTTCTTAGTATTTGAGTTGGACCCATTTTTGCAAAGCCAAGCAGCTACTGGCTGTCTTTTAATTAAAGATTTAAGAGTTCTAGACATTTTAGAGTTCATAGGTTTCAGAGTCTTGTAATATAGCTGCTTTGATTGGAATGTTCATCATATTAAAAGTCAAGACTGGTGTCTGAACACTTCAGGTCATGACCAAGAAGAGATTCATAATGATAGTGAATGCTATCATAATGCCTGAATTTCGATACATGCCATGAAGATACATGCATAAGGCCCAAAAAAAGAAGCTCTTAGAAACCTTAGAAAAATCAAAGCCAGATTGCAATTTACAAATACTCATTATTGTTAAAGTGATTAAGTTCAATCATTTTAGAAAAAATGTAAAGTAGGTAAATGCCTTAATATTTTAGAGATTGAATAATGGTTCTTATTTACACTCAAGTTAATTCCTGATGCTCTAGCAATGAGAAATGACCTTTCAAGGTGAAAACAGATACATCTATATATGCCTCTTGTGACTCTACCTAATAATTAGTAAGGTGTTGAATTGTATTGGTGCATACAAGGATAAAGCCTGAAGTGTTTTTTTAGTCCAGGTTTACACTACCTGACACTAAAAAATATCTTTTCAGTGATGGAATGGGATGTTTCATCAGGATATCTATGAGACCCTAATTAAAGAAAGAAAACCTAATTGCTAAAAGATGAAAACACACTGCAAGGAGTTCTTGGAACTGCAGAACAAATCAAGATACTGAAAATATTAAAAGTGGACAAGTTTCTTCCTGTTACAGAAAGTAATATATTCTACATCATAACCTCAATGCAGCCACACTGACAACTTGATGGTGTATTGCACAGATATCCACAAGATGTGCAAGTCTAACAGCATTTAATTCAGCCATGCCAGGGAAGCTCCTGCCTGTGAAAGAACAGAATTTGTGAAGCACATTGCCAAATCAGGCTCTGTATTGTTCACACTTTGCAGTGTCTGAGAATCTTACAAGATCTTTTGCCAGCCGCTCTCCATGAACATCAAGTTTCCTTGAAAGCTCTTTTGGCGCTGAAGTCACATCTTCCTCTTCTTCAGTCTCAGTTTTGTCACCCCATTAGCTGTATTGGCCATTGATTTTTTTTCTGTTATAAACTGTGGAGCAGTTTTGGGATTATTGTGGTGTAATCCAGCTCAAAAAGGGAACAGATTGAAGACAGAATCCCACACATATGTTTCATAGCACAGTCTTCTGACTCAGCACAGCAGAAGTTATCTGATAAAATATAGAAATGACAATTTTCTTACATTGTCTAGATAGCCAAGACAGGATAAAATGAAGCCATGGTTCGATAATCCTCCAAATTTCCTGTGCAAAAAATCCCTACCTATGTCCTGAAATGCAGCTCAAACTTGAGAGCTGCTATTTTACCCAAACTGGTGCAGATTCTAGCAATTTAGTGAAAGCAGCCTAAAAGCCTTTTGGCAGAAGTGGACTTTTCTCAATTTTTTTTTCAAACAGATCAGGCATCTTCATATTTTGTAATTTCTCTAAGTAGTTGAAAAAGTACTTTAGAAGGTAAATTTTATTCCAAAAAGTTACAAATACACTGACATAGCAGGCATTGAAAAAAACCAATCTGGCTAAATGTAATCATACTGTAAATATTATCAGATTTCCGGCTCCAGAGATTAAATGTGCTGTTTCTTTTTCCATTCACCTTTTTCTGCCCTGTACCAATTCACCATTCCCTTTCTGTCTGACTGGAGGGAGACTGACCAGGTTCTGACAGGAAAGTCAACCTTTACAGAATCTATCTAGACACTTTTGCATTGCAATAGTAAATCCATTGTTTCTCAGGATGTAATATAAAAAGTATTGGAGAACAAAATAAGTTTAGATTTGGTATTATTCACAAAAAGAAGATCAGATTAAGTTTAAAAATTAAATAAAATGTTCATAATTGTGGACTGGGTTTAGAGCACTGAAAATTTTCTACAATATAATATTGTGACTTACTTTCGAATCAGGATCAAGAAATCTATATTGACTAACTATCAAATGAATTTCTAAACTCCGCTCTGTGTTGAAATTCACTGCGCAATTCATTTGGAAAAGGTAAGGGAAAATAAGAAAATAAAAAGAAATGCACAAAAGAAGATAAAATTATGATAGAGGATAGATTTAAAATCTGTTCAGACTCCAGGGAATTCATGCTGTGTATATATCTAAGTGACCTTATCCAACAAATCTGAAGATAAAGTGAAGCACAGCTGATGACTGCCACCACCATGCTTTCAGCGGCACAAATTCCGACCTTCAAGTGAGGTTTCTATGTAGCAGCAATCATGAAACGTGCATAAGAACAAAGTTATTGACAGTAGATATTTTCTTGGGCAAACTCTAACCTTTAACACTGGAATAATGATCAGTATGTTAAATTTAAAGTAAATGTAAAAATCTTTTCCATCAAAGGGACATTTTTCCAACCCATTTTTACAAACTTCCAGCTGAAACTTGGGCATTATTTATGACTGAAAGGTACATACTTGACTCACTTTGGATGAAGTTTCAGTGAAAAAGCAATTTTATCTTCATACTGATAGTGAAACTACGTAAATACAAATCTGGTGTCAGCCAAAACTGTTCTCCTCTGTGCTCCAACATCACTACTTACAGTCTCATATTTTTAAGATAAATTCTGAGCCAATTTGGACCTAGAAATATCTGAGCAATACTAGGGTCATGTACTTAACATTTCATATTACAACTTAATTGTTGTCGGATCATTGTTGATGATTGGAACATGATCATTATTAACTTTATTCTTGACAATATTAAAAGTGTAAGAAGAAACTGAACCTCACCTTTCCCTCTCTACGCTGCATTGCTATGGCCTCACCTTGAACGTTGTGTGCAGTTTTGGGCAACACAACATAAGAAAGATACAAAGCTATTAGCGAGTGTCCAGAGGAGGGCGAGATGGTGAAAGATCTTGAGGGGATTCTGTACGAGGAGCCTTTGCTTTCCCTGGTAATTCAGATCAGTTCCTCCTTGTAAGCCCTCTGTGATGCCTCAGTAGACAGTAAGGAAATGGACAGGCAGCTCGCAAGTTATTTTGCAGGAATAACTTGAAGAGCTGGAGAGAAATTGCACTTTATTATTATTTATTCAGGAGGAATTTGAGATTTTATTGGAGAAATGTATACTTTGTGCTGTGAATATGAAAGCATTCAAAGTTGCCTTTTACTGGTTTTGTTGATAGACAAAGACACATCTATGTTCGGCATTTACATGAGCAATTATGTTATGTGCATTTTCCTAAAAGGTGACAAAACACCACAAGTTACTGTCTGAGGAACTTTCTTTTAAAGCTTAGACATATCTTAATAGAATACTAATATTCTATTAATATATATTAATGTATATTTATGTGTTCTATTCATATATTTTAAAATATATATATTCTTATGTTCTATTAATGAAAGTATACCTTCTCCACGGAAATATTCCTCTTAGCTTATAGTGACTTCATGATGTTGGAAATCAACAACAATATCAAAAAAAATATTAAAAACAAATTAAAAAAAATACAAAAACCACTAAAATTGAGAACCAGTGAAGGCATAAAGGAACCTTGGCCTATTGAAACTTCATGAATATTACAAAACAATTAACAATGATACTGAGACAGGTTAGAATATTCTAGAACTTTGTTTCTGTTGTGTCATGAAAAGTAAGACAGATGACTTCCTGTCTTCTTTTTCAGATTTCTGTGAAACCCTATACAAACATGCCAATAATAAATCAGAGTACAGATGATGTCAGGTGCAGAAATATTCCATTAGGTGACACTGTCCCTTCTATAGACAACACAAAGCTATTTCCCAGCAGGAAAATTTTTCTTTAGACCATTTTTCAAAGATTCAAACTATGGGGCTTCCATCACTTCCCTCAAGAGACTATTCCACAATTCTAATACATCTCACTATTAGATACATTTTCCTGGTAATAAGACTAAATTTTCTTTTGCTCAATTTCATCCCTGAAAAATGCATCCCTTGGTTGCAGTATGAAGCACTTGCTGGTTCAAAGCTAACCATGTGTCTTTTTGCTTCCACATAGCAGCATAACCTAGAGTGCTCTGGTTTTATTCACTTTATTTTTAAAGATTTTATATGCTATGAAAGTCACCATTTTAGTACATAAAGCACAATTTTTTCCCATTCTTATTTTTTTACATGTGGGAATTCCACTTCTCCATTTTCCAGACTCTAGAAAATTACACCTTTATGCATTGTTAATGGCATGGGTTCTCTCTGCCTGGATTTTCAAAAGCAGTCCACCATATACAGAAGAGTTTAAAAAACTTTCATTCCCTGTGAGTGATTAGTTTGACTTCTTTAAACACATAATTTCATGGCCTGCTTTCTTATACCAAATGGACTCAGACATATTTAGTCCATCCAGGTGCATTCAAGAGGAGCTTCTTCATTCAAATTTTAAATACTTAAATACTACATTTACCCTGTGTAAATTCATCTCCTTGATTAAAAAAAAAAAAAAATTAAAAACAAAGGGAAAAAGGAGAAAAAAGGACAGATATCATTACTTGATGAGCAAAATGCTATATCTCAATTTTTAAATTTTCATTTCACTACTGTATTATTGCACGATTACCCCTGTAATGCCACAGATACCACGATTCTCTTCCTGAGAATATCAGCAGTGTTGCACTACATCAAGCCAGTGGCCTGCATGCGGACACCGGAACTAGAAAGATGTTTTCCTGTTTTGAGGGTGTTTCTGAACCACAGTGTATTCATAGGTGGTGTTTCATTGGGTATTTGCTACTGTTCATGCCTGCACACTTATAAATCATATCTGTCTCCAAACACTGACATAGATGCTCCTTGTCTTGTTGTTTAATATTATTCAAGGTGTAGCATCTTTGGATCCTCAAATATTTAGAAATATGGTAAGATTGGTGAGAGGTAGATTTCATAAAAAATTACAGGACGTGACTTTGGCTCAGTGGAAAGTGAAATCCAGCGTTCACTGCTGAGAAATTCAGCATGAAGGAGTGCAAAATGAAATGCCATATGGGTGGCAAACCCCAGAAGTTGTTAAAAAGGTATATATGTATCACCGCGGCACATAGGTTCAGGTATGGGAGCAACATTTGCCTAAGAGAAGAGTTTCCTGCTTTGGCTCAAGTTTTCTTTAAAATCAGGGTCAAGTGAACTTGTTTTACTAAAACAAGAACTGACCTGAACCTTCACCAGACATGAACTACTTTGTAAATATTTCAGAGGGGCATGAAAAATGTAAAATTCTGCAGAAATGCTTAAGCATGTACTGCTTGGTTCTGCCATCATTGCTCACATCAAATAGTCTCTTACTCTTTGAGTAGTCCCACAAAACATATGTATTTACCCAGGGAATAAGATAGCTGCACAATATAATGGTACAGAACAGCATTATTTTTGCCTACTCCTTTCTTTAGCAGTTAGTGAGGAAGATGTCTCACATACCAGACCTGACAGTAATGCACAATAAAATGCCTAGAGAGAGGTAGATACCACTATGTTTAAAGCAATTTTGGAACTAGACCCTTTTCTAATCTCTCCTTTAAGTATAGTACTTAGTTACAATCTGAATACATTTTTTCTATGTTAAAATCTTCTTTTGACATTGCATCTGTCATACAGCCAACATGTCTGACCCAGATGTACAGAGTGAGCCCAGCAGATTATTTGTCAAACAAATTCTGGAACCAATATTTGGGTCTTTTAATTTAATTGGTATGCAAATCAAGAAACAAGACAGCATTTGTGCTTGATACAGTTGTCACTTCTAATTCTGGTAACATTCATTATCATGCTTACAGATTTTTTTTCTTACACCCAACATCTGCCAATACTACCTAAACTGCAGGAAGTTGACAAACCTGTGCAAACTTCTTCTCAGTTCTCCCTCTCGCTTTTTGTTATCTGTTCCATGCACACTAATTTTGTGCATCTGAGGCCTCTGCTCGCCAGAATTATGCCTGCTTCCTAACACCTCTGCCTCCAGAGCTTTGGATTTGAAATTGAATAGACACAGAGCCAATTTATCATAGGATGACATGTGTCATGTTCACGGTATAACCAGAGGGACCTACTGTATGCACTGTATTTATCCTTTTGTTGTCAACACGGACAAAGACAATACCAGCAATAGACAGATATTAAATTTTTAAAATACAATACATATACTTAACTGTTGTTCTGTTAGAGTTGGAATTTTTAAATGTAGTACAGCTCATTTTGTTTGACACCAGATTTCCTTTGTCAGATAATCATCTGTCATTCAAGCATGCAGCATATTAAAAAATGTGAGTACCAAATACCAATGTATTAGCAGCAAGTCTTCAAAAAAGAATTACATGAATACAAACCATTACATGCATACACTTTCTGCAAGTAAGAACTCATAATCAGATTTAATGACAGCTAACACATATTTATATATACTAATGTTGGTTTTAGCTACATATACCTAATGATACATAATGTGTTTGCAAAATAGATGTATAAATACACGTATATATATGTGCCTATGTGTATGCTTGTGGTTTGTAATTATAGATATAGATATATATATATAGGTATATATATATAACAAATAGTTTGTTACAGATTAAGATGCAGACAAAATTAGTAGCCTAACTAGCAATGAGCAAAATAAAAAAAATCTCAAAATATTGAGAGGAGATTCCTACCAGAAAAGTATGTCCAGAGATTTTATTCCCAGAGAGTAAAAATGCAAAGGTTGATGAAATTTACTTTTCATCTCCTGACTCTGAATAACCCCATGGACAGAAATATCCCAAGAACCCTTCAGCTGATTTTCAGGTATGCTCTCTGATACCTTATTCACATGCCGGTTTTTTTGCTGAGGAAAGTCACAAAGCAATGATGAGTCTACCTTTTTGTTGCAACGATAATGTTGAACATGCCTTTATTTTAAATAGTATTATTCCTAGAAAACCTTCTTAGTTAAATCTACTGGTTGATCTACAATAGTAGCAAGGTGAGTTTGTTGATCTAGTAGCAGAGAGCTATTCAAGGGACAGAAGTTCAGGGCTTTACTTCAGGAACAGGTAGGGATCAAGTACCGACTGGCACTCAACCTGAAAGAAAGGGTATAAGACCCATTTCTACATATATATTTCTCATTCAGGAAAACTGAATTTTTTTTCTTTTTTTACATTTATTCAAGCATATTTCATATTATAGGATGCATATGAGCTAGTTATTCTGAATTCATAGGTGATCAGAAGTCATCAAGGTCAAAATTTATTACTTCTCCTTATTGGATGAATTAATCTGTTTAAACAGGGGATTGGCACATAGCATGTAGCGAATAATGGGCAGAAAAACCATATTTCACACTACAGAATTTTTGTTATACAGCTATTCCAAAATCATTAAAAAAATTTGGTTTTGAACATTTTCATAGAGTGCAAATGATTGCATAATAAAAAAAAATCTGCATTTTCATTTGAATATATGATACAATTTCCACTATTACAATCCTAATACAAATAAAAGAGAAGTGAAAAAGGAGGGACTCTTGCTCCACACACATACACTATTGAGAAATAATCTAGTACCACTCTTTTCCAATTTAGCAGACTGAGGGTTTCCCTTTTTTATTTGCCAGTCTGAGAAACATCCAATTTTACTCCTGAGGGACAGAAAAGAGTTAGTTGAAGTATTCAGAAATTCAAGGTATATTCAGATTGTCATTTAGACAAAAGATGAAGGGCTTTGATCTTATTTGATATCATTCATTTTATCTGCTCCTGGTAATATAAAACCATATTAGAAAAAATATAAGGTGGAGGGCTGAAAGAAAGAATGAAAAAAATAGTTGTTGAAAACAGAAAATCATTAACATTAAATAAACCAAGTAATCTCCATTCTTTGTGATAGTTTCTCTTCTGTAGAAATAAAAAGAAATAGAAAGTTTGGCAGTACATTATTGTGGTAAGTTAGCATAAAAGATAACCAGAACTAGGCATATTATGCATTGTGTTTTGTTTTATTTTTAAACAATTGGAGGGAGAAAAAGCTTGGATTTAGCAAAGAATTTGCAACTGAAAATTTTCTGACAGTACTGCCTCTGCCCATCTGTGCAAAGATTTTTCGTAATGCAAACATAGCACTGATGAAGAGCATAACATGAAATACCATATATTTGGCTCATTCCAAGATACCAGCCAGGGAGCATGGCTCAAAAAGCATAAAATGACTGTGCAAGTTCTTCAGCATAAATATTCCAGTGGATAGCTGTTGATTGTCAAAACAATCAAAGGTCAATTCTCACAATCACATACTTGAGATTTTAAAGGAAAGTTGCATTTTCATTATAGGACAGGAAAAAGGAACAGTAAATGAGGTTGGGGAAGCTTTTCCTATTCAACCCACACAATCTTTCTGCTTAACCTTTCCCAACTCCACAAGTGTACTTCTTCATATATAAGAAATAGCTTGGAACAGCTTTATGTTGTTTATATTTTATGCACAAGAAGGTACTGATTTTATAGGATTAGTCACTGGAGCAGTGAGAATGAGATAGAAAAGGCAAACATTATCAGGCAGAAGTAGGCCAAAATGTCTACAAAGTAGAATGTCTTTATCTGTCTTGTAAAAGCAATATAATTTGGTTCTATTTTACGGTGAATACAGAAAAACATAAAAACATGATGGGGGTGAATTTTATGTGAATGGTTTATAGCTCTAATGTTTCAAAACTCCTTGTGCCTGCTATAGCTATCTCTTAGGAAATTGATCAAGTGTATTTCCTGACCAGAGTCTTATAAGTGACTAAAGTGCAAATTTTTTTGCTGGTTTTGGTGTTCTAAACTATACATTTGAAAAAAAAAAAAAGTAAACCACATAATACTCAACTTCAGTTACAAACACCTATAGACAACAGCACATTTGTTTCACTGCTCATGGATAACAGGAAATGTATCTCCCATTTACAGAAGTGATACAGCATAAAACAGCAATTTTTGCTTTTCAAGCATATATAACAGATCAGCTGTAATGGTATGTGAGGACCAAATCTGATTTAAATGTCTGATAAGATGGTGTTGCTGATAGGTGCACCAGGGAAAGAAACGGGAGTTTGCATAGCCCTGCAGCCTGGGCAGCAGTTATGTCAGTGGGGCCTAAATGGGAATGGCATTAAAATGTAAGCCAAGCACAGCAAAAGACAAAACATAAAAAGGGGAATAAAATATATGTATTTCTATGTGTAAAAACTGCTTCTCACTAGAACTTTCTCTTGCAATTTTTCTCAAAAATGAGCAATTCTATTATTAGCTGCTATCACACATAATTTATATGCTCTCTACAGATTTGAAAACATCATGTTTATTAAAGAAAAAAAATGAAAGAAAAAGTGTTACAAAAAGGAGGAAAAAACCATGGTATGATGGTTAAGGGAGAAAGGGTCCAGCTTACCCCTAGGTATAACCACATTGCTGTTGAATCACAGAGTCAGATGGCAGGTCTCTCTATATAGGAAAGCTATATGGTCATTAATTCAGACTGATGAGAAAATACTGCTTACAGTCAGTTTAGGGTTTTTGTCTTTCTCAGATTATTTTCTTTAATAGACAAATCAGGCTAAAATTATTTTATTGGGACACACAAACAAATAAGGAGATAAATCAGACTGATTTAAGCAACAGACCTCCCTATTAACGCTAGAAAGAATTCTCAACCCCACACTTCCACCTTTGTACAGTAGGCATTTAATTATGTGCAGTGCTGAGAGCAATTCATAGTAACCTTGCTTGGAATTGTCTTAGGATTCATTTTTCAAATCCATACATTTCATCATACAGTGAGTGAAGAAACCCATCAGGCACCACCTTAATCCATAAGGACATTGTTGCTTCTCCCTCCCGTAAAAGCCCTGGATCTCATTATTTGCAGAAAGTTGGCCTACATACAAACAGTGCAGAAGAGTCCAAAATTCAACATTTAAATAAAAATTTCCTAAGTTTATGCTATTCAACCTAACTTTGTCTTCAAAACACCAAGAGAAATTTGCAACAGCTCACTGAATGTTTCCTCCAAGTAAAGAAAGAAAGTGGGGAGGAGAGGTTCTGGAAATGTTTATGTGCATTTTAAATTGATTAGCTCTACCTCCCTACCAGCCCATTCAGTCCAGCTGTGAGTTCAAAACAGTGGAGAAAATGGAATAGGCCTCTTCCCAACTCTTGGATACATGCTCTCCATCCACATTTGGTGGTATGCAGGATGAGTGTAATACCTGTGTTTTCAATGACTATGCTTCTGAGGACTTTTATTACAATGTCTGCAGTAGCTAAACATATGCCCATGCTCTCAAAGTGTCACAGTTTTGAAGAAGAAGGAAAGAGGAAAGACTGACAATTAGAAAAGACACTAGTGAGTGCTCACAGTATTGCACATAGAATAACAAAGCAAAACCAAGTAGTGGTGGCTGGAGATACGGAAAAAAAGATGACACAATTCTTTCAATAGTTTCCACCTCAGCTGGCAAGGTATACAAAGGTAGCAAATAAAGAAGAGCTGTACAGATGTGAAGCATTCTTTTTTCCCTGAATTTTTACATCTCTCCGTCTTAAGGGACTGCTGATGTCTTCAGATCTAACACGTATCTGTGACACCAGTCTTCCTCAGTGAAGGGCGTGGACCTCACAGAGGAAGGGAGCTCAGAGGCTTCCTGGGGCGCAGGAGGTCTCCTGTGTTCCTAGAAGGCCATATACCGATACAGCAGTGAGCAATCACCTCATGATCATTACAGGATATTGAAGAAGACCAAAGGTCCTCACCACTACCTCTCTGTGGCTGAAGCAGTATAGGGATAATGTCAGTCAGCACAACAGCCTGCAGCAAAAACATCATCCCCAGCGTGTTCTCAGTGCTTTGACTTCTCTTGCCCGCAGAGATGGTGCAAAGACAAATTTTGAGTATAATCTCATACGGAGCGAAAGGCCTCTCCACTGCTTACTCTCCAGTCATGTTATGGAAGGTGAGTACCAGGACATGCTTTGCAGTTTTCTACCACAGATCCTTGTCAGGTGTTGAGCCCTGCTGCCTGTTTTGTTCACTAAAATTTATATTTTCAGGGCTATCTGTACAATGAAAGAAAGTAAAAAAAAAAATTAAAAATTGTTATCCTCACTTTGTTTAAAACAGAAGGAAAAAAGGAACAAATAATAAAACAGTTGAAAGCTGTTATTCTCTTTCTAGAGGGTTAAAGGTTAGCTTTCTTAACAATGATCTTGTCAGTGACCCTTCAAGCCCTCTCCTGTTCATCAGTCTTAGAAGAAATAGAGATGGAACCTGTGATAAAAATGGCTAATAAGTAAATATTCATTTGTTAATGTTTGATTGAGCTCTTTACAAATGTATCTGGTAGTACCTATCAGCTACATCTATTTTGTATTGCAATGGTATTTTCACATTATTGCTTTGGCTAAGAAGGAGGTCTATGAATTATTTACCCATTTATGTAGCTGGTTGTTGTTGATAAACTGAGTAATCATGGGAATCCTCATATATCACTTATCATCCAGCTCACAGAAAATCTGATACTTTATGACAACTATCTAATCACTGAAAGAGAACAAAAAGTAAGCATAATTAAAGAACAAGAGAAAAAAAAACCTGTTGAAAAATTTCAGAATTTAGGCAAGAAAACCTCCAGCCCCTGAGATTAAATATTACCAATTTCAAGGAAAGATTGAGATATCTAATAAGGAAGATAAGAAGATGGACTTAAAAACAACTGTGTTTCTAATCACCTTGCACATATTATTAATAGGTTAAAATTGAAACTAATGAGTAACTTTTCTTTCTGTGAATTACACTTAGCCTGATGCTGTTACTTATATGTAGACTGGATTCATCGTCGTCTTCCCAAGTCACTGATTCAATGTATTTTCTTGCTTCTTTGTTTCATATAAATCATAAAGCAGCTCATATGGGGTGAAGGGTAACAGGTCCTGACCAGGCTTTTTGGTTTAAGCAGGATTGTTTGTGTTCAACAGGGTGCTGAGAAATTGCCCAGCACATTGTAGTGTGAGGAAAGTTAACAAAGAAACGTACATGCTACACACCAGGTAATGAGCAAAACACTACATTTTTTATTTTGATGTATGCCTTTGTCACTTGACAATGTAATTTCTCCAGCCACTGGCAAAGTTACTTTGTTTTTCTTTATAGTGACATTCTTATACCATTTATCTCTCCAAGTCTACATTAAAAAAAAAAAAAAAAAAAGGCAGAGAAACTTGATGTTCTTTATTTGGGACAGGATGAGTGACAGTTTCCACAACGTGTGAATTGGATCCCTGCTGTGTCAGAGAAACACCACTCAGCATAGTAGAGATGGTCAAGTTACCACTGACTTGTCAAGTGTTAACTTTATTTTCTAAGACAGGTTCTGGCTTATTTCAGCTGAAAGTGCAGTAAAAAACCACAGAATTGCTCTATATGCTGCCAGAGATCAGGAATGGGAGCTTTTGTACCTGTGCCTGGATCAGATACTTTTCCAAGCTTTTTGGTGCAGCTGAATTTCTTATATATAGGCATACACATATATGTGCATACTTAAGCCCAGTCTCATCCATGGACTAATTTTGGGCTGTTATTGGGAAGAGGAAAGCAGACATTCATAGAGTTCAGACTAAGATATGAATTAGCTAATGACTCCAGAAAGAGTTCCTGCCCTGAAAACCTACATTACATGTGCAGTTCTAGCTGAGATTACTCTAGGTCTCTGAATAAAATTAATAAGGAAACATATATAAAGAAGACATTCTCTCCATCCTCAGGTAAAATAACACCAGTGTTTTTACATCTGCTAGGTTTAGCCTTTCTGATGTAATTCTGTTGCATATTTTTAACTGACCTTGCCTTTCTATAAGCTTTGGAGTTAAAGCCAAGGCAGTCTTTTGCACTTCTTGAAGACTATTTTCTGCTTTAATTTCACATCAGGGAACTCTCAGATTTATTTCAATGGCTAGTTACATCTCAACATTTATTTTAACTTGGTTTTGTGGCAATACTGCAATTAGAATCTTTTTGCAGAAGCCAGAAGTGTCAGAAGACCAGGGTCCCCCTCCACTCCACTTGCTGTTCCTGTGTGCCTCCTCTTCTCTCCTTGATTATGCTCCTGAACTTCGATGATCTGTAACCTTTCAAGTAAGCAACTGTCCCAACATTATCTTTTTCTCCACTCTCCTGGACATTACTAGGTATGTAGATCAATAGACATAGTGAAGTTCTCATTAATTCTTTGCCTGAATAACACTCTTAATGATAACTTTATCACTTTATGCTCCACAATACCTTCTTTACTCTTTCTGCCACCAGATATTCTCACATTCATCATTAAAATGTTTAACATGAAGATTATTTCATTTTAGTTGTGCAGAAAAAAGTAGGTCTTTGTGATCGTTTGTGTTACAGAGATCGTTATCAAAATTTTGTGACAAATATTTATTTATGCAGCTAAAGGAAAAAAAAAAGTAATCCCTCAGTGGTTTGAAAATTACTTCATTTCTTTACTTATATACTAAGTAGGTTGAGCAGAATACAATCCCTGAATACCTGAATTCAAATAATCTATTACGCTGTGTTGCTTACTAGAAATGAAATGCCAGCATGCATATGCACAGCTGGTGTTGAGTCACTACCACAGAGATAGCTTCCCAATAGTAGTTAGACCAACTATTAAGAGGCAGGAACTATAGAGAAAAGGAGATAAAATGCAGTACATAGCACACAGTGGTGTAACAATATTGAAATATATTAGGAATAAAATACTGTGCTGTCAGACAATACCCAGGTCACCAGCTCCAAATGAAATCAGTTTCCTTTGATGAATAAAGTATTCATGCTGTGCTATGTATTTTGCTTCCTTTCCACCCAGATGTGTTCCACTACATCTGCATATGAACCATTTCTTCTCCTAAGTTACTGTGGAAAGAGGAGGGGTTCCACTCTTTTCATATTAATACAAACTAGTCATTAGACATGAAAGCACAGAGTGGATAAGACTGTAGAGCTAATCAAGGGATAAATAATATTGAAATGCCTCCTTGCAGTATTTTCCCAAAGAAAATCATCATTCAAATAGCTGAAATTTGTTTCTTCCTGCTCAACTGAGGAAACACAAATTAAATCATCAGTATTCTTATCATATCTCATGGCCTACTCTCATTTCCTCAGGAGCTGTTGTACTGATGCTTTATGCATAAGGTGCTGGAAGTCAAACTTTCCTCCTTCCCGTGGGTTATCTAGTCATCCTCTTGCCCTTGTTACACCCTTTCCCATTTGATCATGAGCTACAATAAAGAGGCTGCATGAACTGCTTCAACCAGAGCTGCCTACTTGTGTTTTCACCCTTTACAAGGGCCTCCTTTTGCTTCATTTGGTGAGTTTTCAACCGGTTATATTGTGGGATAGAGACAGCAGAGCACTGAACTAAATAGAAGTGGGATGTGGATCAGTACAATTTCTCTGAATATGCAGCCAAGTTTCCAGTCTGTTTTGAGAGGCTTTGTCTGTAAAAGCATTGGATCTATTGCATTTGCAGAAGAGCGCATGTAAACTTTTAATCCACCCACGTCATGAGCAATTCCACTGTATGGGAAGCAATGAAAACACTATTTCAAGCTTTCCTAGATACAATAGTAGTCCAATCCATCCTACAGAACTAAAAAATGATAAGTCAACAAAATTATAAAGCCTAAAAGTAATCCCCACCTACCCACAAACATCAAGTCATGAGTGGAATAGGTACAAGGAAAAAGAAAAACCAATACAGGTTTGGCAAAACTTAAAAATGTTCTAATATGGGACTAGTTAACTGCTACTAGAGCTAAGGAGACAGGAAACTAAAAAGAGGAGTCTGGTATAACTGAAATAATAGTTACCACATGGGAATTACCATAGGACCTCTTTTCCTTTGACACTGAGGTCTTGAAAACCTGCCTGTGGTGAGTCAGAAGGAAGACTGCAGGTAACCCATTGGCTCCACAGGCCATGACAAAGTCCTGAAATTCATTTGAACAATCAGAATTGTGTTTCTGCTGTCACATTACCTGTCATTTCACCTTTCTTATATCACTTTCTTCTTTTTTTGCTTTGTAATTAAAATCCACTTGACCTGTTCTTCTGCAACAGTTATGGTAATCCTGAAACTGAAAAGGTAGATAAAAGCCTCCAGTTGGTCCAAATGTGCCATGTCACTGGAAGGCATAATAAAAATGATATACTTCCAGTGCCTTTCCAAAGGCAGATGGTTGGAAAAAACCCCAACATGTAAAACCAAAGCTGTATCTTCTCTTCTTGCACTACTTTTCATTTTTTACATGCATCTGTTTTCATCTAAAGGTAATAGTCAGAGATCAATAACAGTATAAGCAATCTCAGCCCCTCTGAACAATGTTTTACTCATTAAGGGGACCTATCCCCATCTCTAAAAACTGTCAAGTTGGAGGTTCAAAAAGAAACCCCTAAAAAAAAATCCTGTATCTAGAAAAGTATTAAGATTTTTTAGCATTAAACTTTTTTTAATGCTTTATATATTCGGTGACTGAAGTTATTTTATGTATCTATAGTAAAACTTATGAACCATATTTATTTTAAGACTTCATGCATGCCAGGCCATGCATATTCAATGTAATCATATCAAGATTTTTGACTCTGAGGGCCACTTACTCACAATGAAATAATACCACATAATGCTTATTTCATCACCTACTAGCACCTTCCTCCCATTCCTGCAGCCTATGAATACTCTTCTTCCTTTTCATGGTAAGCTGATCAAAACTAGCTGATCCTCTTCCGAATGCTTTCTGACTCTTCTTAGTGATTCTTCACCTTATCACACTTACATTTTCTCCTGTCCAGGAGATCTTAAGCTCTGAAGCTCTTTCTGGTTGCTAAGAAATAGAGAAAAAACAACCAAAGTAGTAACAGAATGTAATTAACAAAAGAAAGCAATTTAATAACACTTCAATCAGACTCAGTCTGCTTATATTTTAGTGGATTTCTGAAGCAGACCTGAAGGTCCATTTAGGTCTTGTAAAAAAGAGAAAGTGTTTTTGTCAAAAGCAACTAGGAATAAACTTTTTAAAATTAAATTTAAGGAAGGACTCCAGCAAAAAGTGGTCAGCACTACTATTCTTGGAATGTAGCCAGCTCAAAAATGTCATTCCATTTCTCTTGAGCAAGTCTGTTTTCAACCTCTCAACTGGATACCAGTCATAGGTGTTCCAAAGAAAAAAAAAGACCTTGTGCCTGGTGCATACAAATAGGAGTACAAGAGATACTATAATATAAAAACAATATATCACAAAGCCAAAACCAATATCAACAGTATTCTCAAAAAAAAAA
>VZTI01004258.1:86806-207290 GCA_013397865.1 Struthidea cinerea
AAAAAAAAAAAGTGTTGACAATAGCATTTCAGCTGCCAACTAAAGAAACAGAGTAAGTTCATAGTAAGGACAGAATCTTCACAAAAGCAACAAACCCTTTAAGAACAAAATATTTGCATAAGGAATATATTCAATTAAACCTTTTCTGATGTTTTACTGCATTTAAATCAGCTCTTTTCTGAAACTAGAAAAAAAATGCAAATCATATTTCTTTGCGCATGTAATCTGATTAAAAAATATTCCTTTTTATTGGTTGATTATTTGGGATTTTTTTCTCCTTAACAGGAGGTTGTCATCAGAGCAGAATTCCACCTAGTCTTCTGATTAAATTTTTCTGTTGAACAGACATGTAATTTTCATCAGGCCATTGAGTTTTGGGAGTAGAAAAGTGATCACAATCAGAAAAGAAGAAAACTTTCAAGTTTTCAGAAGTGCAAGGCTGTTTGTGGAAGTGAAGTGTTTCATGACTAGACAAATTCTCCAAGAGGAAAAAGGTTAGTTAGCACAAGAACTGTAGAGATAAAAAAATCATCAAGGAACAACAATGGACTTCTTATGAGCTGTCTATGTGACCTTGGATAAAAAACTGAACTGCTCTGTACCTTTCTTTTACTCTGTTAAGGAAGACAATGAAATTCTATAGTACATGAAAACAACATTAACCATTTTGTGATTAATAACACCGCTGCACAAAAGGAGAGAATAATATTTTTTGTGTTTACGACTCACACTCCTAAAAGTATTGACAGATCATAGTCTCCTGCATTTTTAGCATAAAACTGAAGGATGACTTGGGAAGGCAAACTGTATTTTTCCTTCCCTGAGAAGATGATCTCAATAGGAACATTTTCTTCATACAAGTTTATTAGTATAAACACAAAAATGTTATGAGCCCCGTCGTTCTGGTTCAACCTGTTGAAAGTTTAAGGTTACTTGATCACTTGATGTCCTCTGGCACTTACTCTGTACACTGAAATTATCTTCTTGCTCCAATTCTCTATCTGAATTAAGTTAAACTTACTTATCTTTTTAAGTTGTCAGCTTATTTAACTTCACAAAAGAAGTGGGAAGACACAACTGCAAATCTTTTTCTCATCTTGTTCGTGCTCCCCTGAATGAGGTCAGTCTTTCGACAGTTCCTTAAAGTGTAAGTGCATTGCAGCTTTGAGATTGGGAAAGTACAAATGGTCAGTTAGTTCTGCCTCTTCAAGTGCACATAAGTTATCACAGAATCACAGAATTGGTGAGATTGGAAGGGACTGCAGCGGGTCATCTGGTCCAACCTCCCTGCTCAAGCAGGGTCATTCTAGAGAACATGGCACAGAATTGTGTCCAAATGGTTCTGGAATATCTCCGGTGAGGGAGCCTCTCGGTGTGATCTGTTCCAGTATGTGGTAACCTGCACAGTAAAGAAGTTCTTCCTCATATTCAGGTTCTGCTCATTACCTCTTGTCCTAGTGGTTCGCACAGCTGAGAAAAGCCTGGCTCCATCTTCTTGGTACCACTTCTTAAATTTTTATACACATTAATGAGGTCCCCTCTCAGTCATCTCAAGGCTGAACAGGCCCACCTCCTGTGGCCTGCCCTTGTAAGAGAGATGCTTCTGTCAATCATCCTCATAGCCCTCCCCTGGACCTGCTCTGGGAGCTCCATGTCTCTCTTGTACTGAGGAGCCCAGAACTGCTCACAGTGCTCCAAACGTGGCCTCACCAGGGCTAAATAGAGGGGCAGGATCACCTCCCTTGACCTGCTGGCAATGCTCCTCCTAATACATCCCAGGATTCCTTTGGCCTTCTTGGCCACGAGGGCACACTGCTGGCTCACGGACAGGGACAGCTAGCTCTCCGCCAGGATCCCCAGGTTCTTCTCTTCAGAGCTGCTTCCCAGCAGGATGGCCTCCAGCCTGTGCTAGTGCCTGGGGTTATCCCTCCCCAGGTGCAGGACCCTGCATTATCCTTTATGAATTTCAGAAGGTTCTTCTCTGCCCATCTGTCCAGCCTCTGAAGGTCCCTCTGAAGGGCTGCACAACTCTCTGAGGCATCAGCCACTCCTCCCTGTTTTGTGTCCTCAGCAAACTTGCTAAGGAGGCATCTGCCCCTTCATCCAAGCCATTGCTGAACAAGTTAAACAGCACTGAACCCAGTACAGAACCCTGGGGCACAGCCCTAGTGACAGGTCTCCAACTCGGCTCTGTACCACCGATCACAACCTTCTGGAATCTGTTTCTCAGCCTGTTCTCAATCCATCCTTTTATCCATTCATCCACCCTACATTCCTGAGTTTGCTAATGAGGATGTTATGAGAGACAGTTTCAAAATCCTTTCTTCATTACTTATCTTCATTGACTTCTTTTTTTTAACAGTTTAGGAGCTGACATAACAGACTAAGTATTGACATTGATATTCTACACATATTTCAGTGTGGGATAGCACCAGAAATTTCAGTGCTGTATTTTTAAATTTACACCACTGCAAATATGGTTAGTATCTAGTTTTCACTTTCATCAAAATCCTGTGTGCCATGAGACAATCTCATCCTAAATTCTGGAGTGAAGACTGAAGTGGAGACCTTCGTGTCCTAGGGTTATCTGTTTCTGGGTTTTTCAGTAAATGCAGATGCCATAATGACAATCAATAAAATAAAATCATGCTTATCACTAGAATAGATTTGAAAGTCACTAATATATTAAGTATATCTACCAAATTTCATATATTGTAGCTGCTTGCATAGACCCCCTAGTAATGTAAAATAAGATTTTCCATTTTAAATTTAAGCCCAATGTGACTTTGAATACCTGAATAATACCCTCTTTTTAGTATACCAAAGCTTTATATGAACATAAGAAATTAGAAAGCCAGAGATATATATTGATACATGTACATATAACTGTAATTTCTGGGTTTTGTCCTGGATGAGAAAGAGAATTCTTTTTAAAATCTCCTTTATGGAGAAATGATGGGAAAAGTATTTGAGGAAAGGGGGAATCAAAACGGTAATTTTTAAATCAACATGGAACTGGAGAAATAGTTCAACTGAAGGGCAGAGGAAGAAGAAAGACACAGGCATGCCTCTGCATCTCTGAACAATCTCTGCTTCTTTTATACAATAAGTACAATTTTAAGCTTGTCTTTTTCATTTCAGCAGAAAATATACAGAATAGTAGGCAATGCATTTTTTATTGTTTTATATACCTAAGTACTTTTGATTTTAAGAATTAGTAGATACAAATTATTTTGTTCAGGGATATTTAAATGGAGTAAAATTAGGCATAATAGGGAAGGTAAAAACTGAACAACCTCTCATGAAAAATGGCTGTTTGACTACATAAGTCATAGAGTTTAGGTAAGTACCAAAAGTGTGTTTCTCTGTGTTTGAAGGTCAAGTTGCACTCATTAAGAAGTCAATTTCAATATGGTCCTAATATTTACCACTGTACCAAGTAATGAATATCTCAGCTGAAATGGCTGAACACAAAAAACATTTATGAATGGTCACATACCAAATAAAGCTGTAAACTAGTGACTACTGAAATGAGACAGTTTTCAGGCTCTCGGGCTGGTTCTGGATTATGATATAAAACTTCCAATTCAGGTATTGATGGCAGTAAAAGCAAAAAGACCAGGACTCAGTACAGGTAGTACCAGGGATGACTAGATAACTCATGAGGTGTTAATCTATATATCTATTTATTCAGCTTCCAAAAAACTTTCCCAAGCCTGTGCCAAGTTCCATGTTTCTACAGTACTACCACTATCAATGTATTATAACTGAGGAGGATAAAATACAATCAATTCAGTGACTATAATGAAGATACATGGAGATAATGCAAAATAGACACTTCCTGTCTATACCTCGGCTGGAGGAATAACTACTCTGGTAGCTTGATTTGTTTCCTTTTTTGAAAATTCCTTGTTTGATACCGAGGTTTTTGTCATTAAAAAAAAAATATATATATATAGGCATCATGAAAGAATGGCAAGATAGACAGGTCTTCAGATAGGTTCTCTCATTGAGAAGAGGTTGAGAAGGTTCTCTCATTCTCTCAATGAGTTTCCAGTTATTCTGGCAGTAACTTTCACTGATAATTATCTGGAAAGGACCGCTGGTGTTAGGAAAATTGAAATGAAAGAACCTGAGATTCAAGGGTATGAGGTCAGGTATGTGCTTGCTTGGATTTAATAGGTGATCTGGAATGACTAGAGTTTCCTGCATGAAAAAGTGCACTTTTGTTTGACAAATGCCTGGTTGTATGCACACATAAAGAACTTATCTGAATTCAATAACAGATACCTTGAAGTTGCATTTAAAGCACAAGGAACATTTATTTTCACTGGCATTTTAGGATTTAATTGCATCTTGAAAAGAAGAATAGGCTGATAATTTGCAAATAAATTTAATGAAAACTGTTTTGGCCTTAAATAAAGTCTTAGATTTGGGAAAGTTCATATTGCACCTATTTTAATGCCATAAACCACTGCATTTATTTGTGGAGCTTGACTCAGTTTATTGAGTACTAAATTCAGCTTCTCATTGACTTGAATTTCTGTATATGAAAATAACAGTAGAAAATTCGAAAGAGCATCTAATTATCTGTAGGTAGGTACTGTTTAACAAATGCCTCCATCTACATGTCTAATAAGTACGTATTTTATTACCATACAGTATCACTCAGCAACCACCAAATCAAAAATTGAACCGTTTTTCCTGCTGTTACTGACCAACATTTTTTTTTGCAGTTTTATGTACTGTTCCAGTTTTTATCCTGTTAGCAGCAAGGAAATGAGGACAAAGAATAGAAACTATATTATTGTTCATTGCTTTTTCTTGCTCACAGAGCTCATGTACCAAAGTTGATTCCATGAAATGTCAAAGCCACCTCATCTAGAGTTTATAGGCCGAAGCAATACTAAGAAATCTGCTAAAACATACAGTATCAGGTAAACCAATGAGAAAAAGTAAGTAAACATCAAGACTATTTTTTCATCCATTTAATCTGATATGAAACAACACAAATGTTATTATACCATTATATAACACATTTTCTTTGTTGCAATAACTATAAGGTACTTTAAACCTCAAAACACATAAGTGTGTTATATAACAGTGGAATCCAGTTTTCTGACATTTTCACAATATATTAATTGACATTATCAAGATGCTTTTCAACTCAAGTACATTTCCTTAAGATTAGTAATCATAAAAATTAGATATTTAATAATCAGCATTAGTTCATCCTTAGAAACAATAAGTGAACTGTAAGAATTATCAACCAATAATAATATAAAAAGGCAATGAAAGACAACAGATAATATTTACATATAATCTATTAATTATTTTAACTTTTTGAATTATCATTATATATTTAGACTTTTAATTTGCACACAAATGTCCTCAATATTAAATGGGGATATTATATTATCACTATTATTATTAAATATGGCACAACAAAAGCAGTCACACTGTCTATTTGTAATGGATCACTAGTGCCCCCTTCTGATACAAAGTAAGAGGAAATATCAAAGTTTTGCAGAGTACACTTCATGTTATGCTTTAATACCTAGAGATTTCTTTCAGTTATGTGTTATTTTTAATACAGGAAACCTATCAAGACACTAGTTATAAACTGACCAGCCTTGCATTTGCAATGCTAAGCACTTTCACATTATTACTCTATATCATAAAAGGGAGAAAAAAGACAAATATGAATAATTAAGTAATGTACTGCCAAAAATATATGAATAACCGTGTATTTTTGAGTGTTTCATCTTGTAGTGTTCCTTTTGGAATTAGTCTCAATTTATATTGGATTTGGGGATTTTTAAATAATAGAAACTCTTTATGTGTGTACCTGGGAAAAAATAAACTGGAGCTACAATCCGGAATTAATCACATTGAATGTTATATTGCCAGGTTTTGTACAGAACTGGTGCCGAGGAGAATAAAGACACGCTCATTCATTATAGCCCCTTCTCTTTGACTTAATATAAAGGGCAAAAGGCAGCATGACAGATTTAAAAGATATTGTCTGCAGCATTGATTGCACAACATCGATACTTTTGTTGTAGCTGCATCTTGATGGTGTTTTGTGTGCAAGCTTTATGTTCATTCCTTGCATTATTTGATATTAGCTACTCCTTCTTTTATATTATTATTTTTTCCTACTAATTACCAAACTGAGGGCTTAATTCACGTATTACAGTAGTTAGGATATTATGTCCTGAAAAAAAAAGTTTCCTCTTAACATGAAAAAACATTTATTTTCTCACAAAGACATAAAAAAAAAGCATTTTTAAAAATTTTGGTACCTTGACCTGGCCTTTTTTTTTGTTTGTTTAATACTATACTGAAATATATATTATTATTATTATTATATATTAAAATATATATCTATACACTATATGAAAGTTCTAGGACCTTCTGTAAAAAATACCACAAACAAATCAACAGCAGGTTTCAGGGATACAAAAAGAATCCTTGTTCTTTTTTGGGAGCTGTTTGTGCAAAGCTAGTCCACAGTCCTTGAAATGAACACCAGGAACAAATTACTGCTGTAATCAGAAGTGTCGACTTAAAACAGGATCTTAATAAGCTTGAAATCTAGTATTTATTGAGGCTAAGCATATGCTTTGGCTGTGAAGTGGCCTCTCTCAAATATTTTCATAGTAATTCTTCGGAGAAATAATGCTCTCTTTTAATTTGATGTTTCTGCTTTCTGCATCTGGGTCTGAACATATTCCCTCTCACCATAATCACTTCACACACAAATATCAAGAGATTCAGTTTTCTGACATAGCGCACTAGCTTCTGCTAACTCTTGCACTAAATATATTTGGATCTGTGCTGCATGTCACAAATTTTAAGAGGCTGATTTCATGAAATATGGCAAAACCAGAAGCTATAAATTTCACCGACAACTGCAGATAAAAATTTATATATTTTTTGACAGAAATCAGAAAAGTGTTAGTTATTTATCCAAATCTTGCCTTCTTCAATCAGAAATTTTAGCATCCCTATATTATAAAGCATATAAGTTCTCTGTCAAATCACATTTTTTCAGGCAAATCAACAATATGAAATACGTATGCTGTATATGCACTCCTCAGATTCACCATTTTCATTTATTGGCTGTGTCTCCTTACTTGTCATTGCACCACAATTACAGAAAATGCAAAAGATTAGAAAAACAGGTATTTTAAATAACAAATTCCAGTTTGGAAATTTTCTCTGCAAAAAACAATTGCATTCAGAAACCGCCTTGCTTCATCTTCTTCATGAGCATTCCCACTTACATTTCTAAATCAACTCCAACATTTTTAAGATTACATGACTGTCACATTTTGGAGCTTGGATATTTTTGTACTTAGCTAAGTACATCACTTCCATTACTCCAGAAAAGAGGATGCTGGTGGGGGACACCATTTCTAGACGGAAAATATCACATTAACAGGCAACAGGTGACCAAGCTGTCTGAGCTTGTCAGCTGAGCCTGACCTTTGAATTGTCATGAAGTATGAACACTAAAGGGAATCATTTTTTTTTACAGTCAAAAGATGCAGAGGGAGCAATGCAGAGAGGAGTGTACCAATACATTGTGAGTTTTCTCTTTCAGTGACATACTGTCCTTCCAGTCTTGAGTGAGGCACAAGGCTGTAAATCAGATATATGTCTGCCATTCACCTAACAAACGGTTATACTGGAAAAATGCTGTGGCTTATGAAAATAAGTATTTGAAGAAAAATTAAATAGCCTAGGATAAATTCAAGAAAACAGTTTAGATGAAATGGTGCCGAAGAGATTCTTCCAAAGTAAGTTTTTAGTAGACATATACAATTACAGAGAAATACTCCAAATGCTGCATATTTCTTAAACATTTTGCTTTATGTTGTCTCTCTTGGCTGAACTTCCTAGTGTGTAGCACTGCAATTTTTAAGGCTAATTTTAAAACTGACTGAAAAGAACCCTAACAGTGATTGTTGCAATTTGCCAAAAGTAAATGAAAGTAAATGAAAATAGACTTGCAGTAGATAAAACTAGATGATAACACATTATTGCAAGGATCAGTGATCAGCATAGACTATTGTGAGACACCATATGATAACCAATTAATCTTTTTTTAATTATTATTATTAAAACAATAGCAGGGCAAACTTACATAACCTAAGCTTTTTAGTTATATCCATAACTTAATTTTGTTTCCTCCGTCTGGCAAGAAAACAAGATTCCAAGCAATAACATCTGCATGAAAAAAAAATAAAGAATCATAAACCAAACAGAAAATCATGCAGAAATGGCTCTTTACAAACTCATCAAAAGGGCTTTGAGGTACAAGCAAATGACTTTTTATGTAGGAATAAGACTGCAGAAGAAAAAAAAAGATACTATGGAGCAGAGTGCCTTAACATATCAGCATGTGGGTCACACACTAGGACCACAACACATATGATAGAGCTCAGCACTCACACACAAAGTAAATTTCAGCATTGCAATTCATAGCTACTTGGCTGCTGGGGAGCTTGGACTCCGCAGCTGACGTGGGTGTTTGGCACATACCAGGCTCAGTTCTGGTTTTACATGGTTACCATTACTGCTTTGACATCCCAGTGTCCATGTTGCAGCATGGAGAGATTAGGCTCACAATCACCACATGCTTAAAATTTGATTTGCATCTTACATTCAACAAGAACATTTTTAGTGAATCTTGCCTGACCCACTTTCTATAGAAAATGCTTACATGTAATGGTTCATGCAATGTGTGGTTCGTGTTGGTGGTGGAAAGAAAGGCAGGTCTCTTGTAGAGTCTCACAAAACCGACAAGTACAGGGATCTTCTCTACCATCTAATCCTGTTCCACATCCTTCCATTCTCTTCATCCTAAATCACATGTGCAGCAGCAGCAGCTCACCTGAGGCAACAGGGCTTTAATCCACCAGTATTTATCCAGCTGGAAGAAGTTGGTCCCAGAATGAGAAAAAGCTAAGGCCAAAAATTCCCCAGAATTTATAGGTCAGGAAAGCTAATGCAAATGAATCTGAGTTTATATAATTCTGTCCTTATTGTGCTGTCTCTGGTAAAGTCTACACTATGGCAATTAGTCCATAGGCAATGCCTCCAAGCGAGAGTACATATTTGCTTTGGCCGACATCAATGGAGTGTTTGGAGGAGTCAGAATTTGGCTATTTCTGCTTATCAGCCAATGTCTGACAACGTGGCTCCATCCTCTTCTACCATCTTCATTCAAAGTTGAATAGTTTTTTGTTTTTTTTCACACAATGGCCTCAGCTTTCTCATACCTTCCTGAGTAAAGGGTTGTATGCCTGAAAAGAAATTGGGAAAGGATGAGAAGGCTGGCTTAGCAAGCTAGGAAATAAATCAGTAACATAAGGAGAGAAAAGGAACAATTATTGTGTTAGGGGGAAGAAAAACACCCTTGCGTTGCCTTGAGCAAGATTCAAGCTCAAATTCTTCTAGCCGTGAACCATATACTTTCTGCAAATAGATCTCCTTCACAGAAGATCCCAGATGCCTGGGGATAGCCAAACACACACCAATGCTTTGAGACTTTTGCAAATTATAATTGCAGTAGTTCACATGAAAATGGCATTCACTAGCCTGATTTTGGTAGCTGTAATTCAAGCTATTCAGTTTTCACTTCACTCTCAAGGTCAGGGGTTGTGAACAGGAAAATGCTGTAACTGGCTATGACTGTTTTCAGGTGGAGTTTTAGATTTTATAGGGAAGACTAAGACACAGATTCCTATATGACCCTTTAGAAGTTCAGTGTGCGTTACTAGAGTTTGTCCCCCTTCTCACAGTCTTCCAACTTCCTCACCTTTATGACAGACCATAAGGTTACAGCAGAACCAAAAACTCAGTGTAGCTTTTGAAGTTGGCACACTGTGCCTAGTAAATGGGAAAAATGAACAACACTCAAGCTGCTGCACTGAAGATAATCGCTCTTCATTATTCTAAACAAATTTTAGCAACTTTGTTCCCAAAACAAAAGAGAGGACTGCCTGAAAAGATATTGGGAACTTAAAATCTTTAGCTTGAAGAACCGCTGCAGACTGTGTATTGTTTTGCAGTTAGAAATGTGCAGCTGACAGTAGAAATGCGTATGTGTCTGTGTATGTCTGCTGTGTGTGAAGTCTAGAGGGATTATTCCATGTTAATGAGAGCCAAGGAATTCCTCTAGCACATCTTGTCTAAGTGAGAATCACATAATTTAAAGCTGGCCAGTGGCAGCTTTAACTTACATGCCATTTTCAAAATAGCCTTTTTTTTCCTACTTTTTGAGGAAAGAAAAGCTATAACTATACTCCTTTGTGCTAGCCCTTTCTATATTGCATGTCAACTAACCATTCTACGGAACAGAGTTGCACCCTTCTTAAATCCTTTAGGTGGAGTACATGCTATTTCCTTAATGAACAAATACTGATTCTGCAGAATGAAAGTGATAATACTACACAATGCTTCCCCCAAGTCTATTAAATGAAACTCCAGGCTGTACCCTGGGTAAATCACAGCAGATTATGCTCCTAGGGTCTGTATTCTTCCTCTTCTCTAACTCCCTTCTTTTTTTTTTTTCTATAAAGAAGTGTGGAAAGGGACGTCTTTCAATAAAGAGCAGTTGTTCTTTTCATTAATTTATTTGTTTTAGTGTCCCTAGGCATTGGAAAATGCGATAAGTCTCCCAGTTTATTTTGTAAAATCTGTAAATAAATATAGATTAAAATATAGGGCCTTTCTGTCTGTAGCCACTCAAATCTGTGGGAATTTCTTTCTCTTGCCATGCAGTAAATGAAAGTCTATAGTTCATAACACTTTATAATAATTTAATTCACAATTTCTGCCATTTTAAAAAAGCAATTGCTTAATAGAAACTCATTGAGTGTCCAAAACTGAAGCATGTAACTGCAGGAGAGCTAGCTCTGATTTGTTGAGTAGCTCTGGACAAAGCTCTTGTTTTAGGTGAATTTTCTCAGCTTGCGCATCGCTTCAGAAATCCCCATCTAGGCTAGACGAGGATATAACACAAGGCTGCAATCTTTACACAGTAAAATGTGTCACTAAGAACATCTGTATAAGAAAACATAAACTGCAAGACAAAAATCAATATTTTTTTACTACAGTTTTAATTGGATTTAAAATATTTTTCACTACACCAGTACAAATTAATCCATTTTATAGTATTGCTGATAGGAGGGGAAATGTAGTATTAATGATACTGACTGAATATTCACAACGTTTGCATCCCTAAACTTTTTGCCATCCCAAACACTGAAAAGAAATGTATAGAAAATTGCCCGAGTGTCTCTGTTCAGCAGGTAATTGACAGGAAGCAGGTAATTAACAGGAAGATGGAGCCACCACAGAATTCCAGGAAAACTACCAAATAACAAAAAGTAAGATTCTATGCAGATAAAGTCTTCTTTCTTTATTTGACCCTTTGAGAACACATGTACAAAATCCGTAACTATTGTGACTTACTAAAGAATTGAGGAAAGGCAAAACATATTTCCTGCAAAGATTTTAAGGGAGCGTGAGGCAAGACTCTTTTTAAAATAGTAGCACTAAAGGCTGGCTGGAGATTGCAGTAGCAGATATCCAAAAAAGCCCATCCAAGACAGTATTTTATTTAAAATTATAAAATCTCTATAGAATTATTCAGAAGTAGTGGGGGTTTTTTTAGTTCCTGTACAATAATTTAAATATGAAGCAAACCCTCAACATTTCATACTAACTACCATTTCTTTTATTCTCAAAGTAATCTTAGTAGGTGGAGGGAGGGAGGGAGAAGCAAACCTTTTAAGCATTTTCTAGCTTGATGTGGGGGTGGAAAAAGAAGCTTGTAGAATCTGATAGTGACTGCCCCTTGAAAACAATAATTAGCTTGAGAAAAGCACAGCAGTTTCAGCTGTCAGAAGGCACGAAATCCCAGTGTCACCAGTTTGATCAGCTCATTGATAGGATATGCAAAGACCTGTTCAGAAATGAAGGAGCAGCAGTGATAAGGATCAGCATGTTTGTACTATGTCAGTTTTAGGCAGTGAAAAAATATGATGATTGTCAAATTTGAAAAAGTAAAAATATATCCCAGAACTTAAACAGAGTGAGTTATAGTTCTAAGGATGATGTCTTAGCTAAGCCTTGCCTTTCACTTTTCTGAAAGAATAAACAAAATACAGGCTAAAAACAATTCATGTGCAAAAGAAAAGGAGAAAAAAGCAGGACAAAAATCTTTTTAAACTGATCTCACTAGCCCCTTGGACATAAAAAATTAGTAACTACACAAAACAAATTTTCCTTTGAATTCCTAATGGAGGAAGGAAAAAAAAATTTTGAATATTCTAACACCTCTTTTTATTGTTTTTATTTACTGGCAGAAGTATCTGGTGCTTTACAAATCAAGAAAGTCACAGTTTCTGCCACTGCAAGTTTGTCACCTTTGCTAAAAAATACCCTGTAGAGAGACCCGCATATTCACTCAGGTTGAAGGTCAAAACTTCAGGTTTTGTTTGTGTCTTTTGCAGAAAAACACATTTTTCCTAGTTTTCCAGTTTCCATTGGAAGCCGTGCATTTGTAAAATGCTTGGCTAAAGACTAGAAGCTCTTTGTGCAGGGTTCATCGTTTGCTGTATTTTTATACCATGCTCAGCACGCCAGAGACCCGGCCTCCTGGGTTATGGCTAACCACAGCTAGTGCAGTAGACAAAATATTTGGAAAATAAAACCAGGGTGGGAACATGGTAAGGAGATTGCAGAAGACAACTCTCCTGCTATCCTTCTACAGCTTCTGTGCGTCCACAAACACACAGACATCCACAAATAAAAGCTGATGTATAAAATCAGGGTATCCCCAGCTGCTGGAAAACCATCATCAATATTCTCACTTTGGGAAATGAGCCCTCCAAGAGCAACCTGTACCAGCAGTGCGTACCAGCCGGTCATTTCTGCATTTCAGGAGGAAGAAAAAAACTGTATTGTAGTACTGGAAGAAGAAAAGGAGGTTCTGGGCTTTCTTTGCCTGCGTAGGAATGAATGGGAGCAATCATAATAGCAATAACCCTCCAGCTGCAGCTCACTGTCTTACTCTAATCTGCTTTATGTACAGCACTCATGACGATGCACAGAATTTAAAAGGCCACAGGCCCAGCTATGCACAGAAACCCATGCACACAGGGTGTTTCTCCAATTATATCCAATCAGCACTTTTGGAATGCTTAAAAACTTTGTTTCTACAGAGCTGAAACCAGAACTCTCTTTTCTGAGAATCAGAAGCATTTGCCATTTCTGTTTCCACATAAAAAAGAAACACAGATGCAACACGGATAATAAAAAGCTGATCAAATGGAACTTTTGATCAAAAAGGAACATAAATGAATTCAAGAACCATGCCATTTAGGACACTTGATGCCTTCTGCATCGAGTCAGGTTAAGCTGTTGAACTACTACTTTCCTGACACAAAAAAAAAATTTAAAATGTCAAGAAACCACACTGGATATTTTCTAGTGATTTTCCATGTATCTCTGGGAAACACAACACACATATAGCTTTCTTGCGACAATTTAAAGCTATGCACAAAACTTTGCTTCCAAATATAAATATTACAGACAGTGACTGAATTTAAGGAAAAATGCTCAGTCATAGAGAACAAAATATATATTTTTTTGTGAAAAATAGCCACAATCCTGACCTTTTCTCTGTCAGTTGGATTTTTGCCAAAATACGAGTAGATTAAAACCTAAGATTAATAGATATTCCAATATATTTCTACAATAACTCTCTGAAATGTGAATTTTCCTTTCTTCATCTAATACCAAACACAAAACATATGAACAGTAAAATAGGTAAATAAGTTTTTAACTGGTTTTTATTTCCCTTAAAAGAAAAAAAAAAAGTATATTTTTAATTCTGATATAGACTATTTCAATTGCAGCACTTCCTGCCTTCCAACTCCAGTGCATTAATTGAAAGGTTATTCAGTTAAATTACAGAATCTCTGGAATGGCATGAAATCTTTCCAATGGAAATGTTAATTATTAAGGAAACCCAGACTGTAATTATTTTTAGCTAATTGGAGAAGAAAATATTTTTTAAACCTCCATTTTTGAGAAGGTGCATCTATAATATTCCTGCAATGTCTCTTGGTTTTGAAATGTGGCATATTATTCAGCCCTAGTCCTTTGATGTGTGTTTTTCCCTCAATCCATGCTCCAACAATTCTGTCATACAGAGAACTGAAAATTAAGTTATTCTCACCAGCAATACTCCCCCACAAAGAATCTATCAAACCACAGATATAAACCTCAGAACAATCCCTGCCAGGTTTCTCATGCAAATGACGCAGAAAAACTTACAAGAGCACTTTAAGATATTGAGAACCCTTCAATACAACCCAGTATAATAACTTTTACTTGCTAATTTCTATGGGTCAGTTGCAAAGGAATAGACCTGTCAATCTTTTTCAGATGTAGCAGAATTTGTCTGTCTGCAAACAGGGATGCTTTGTTGTTGCCATAGATACTAATCCTCCACTTTCCTTCTGTTGACACAGCTAGTCACACTCTAAACTACCTGATCACACTTTTAATAGGCAACTGACTCCAGTACCATAAAATGCTCAAATCAAGTTCACAACACTTGACGCATCTACTGTTGCTTAAAAAAAAAAAAATAATAACAACAACAAAAATTATAATAAAGAGTTGTTTAAGGATAATTCTACTACTCTTGTCAAAAAAAAGTAGATTGTATAGAAACAGTGCCTGTCTAACAATGTCTTTGCTCGAGTTTCAACTTAATTATATTATTCTAAGTGAATAAATTGTTATAGTAGAGGAAACATTATTTTGAAACTGCTTTTTTTTATATCTTAGATACACATTTCCTTTAAGCACTAATTGATTAAACATGCAAAATAGTATAACAGTTACACGGGAAGTAATTTTTGCTTCTTTTCACACAATTCAGTGCATTATATCATTTTCAAAGTTTAAAACCTGACAAGAAAACAAATGTGGAAGTGAGTCACACCCTGCAATACAGCTATGTTCTGAAAAAGACAATTTGCATTTGGGTGTCTTCAAATTTTGTGATGTTTTAATAAATATTCTAAAATTAAAGCCAATTCAAAGTCTATTCATACCTTTTTGGTTTGCAAATCAAATAGTCAGAAGTAAATCTTTTCCTCTAAAAAAAAAAGTGAAGGAAAAAGAAAGGTTCAATACGTTTTCTTTTGTCTGGGTTTGAATAATTTTACAAGTTTTTCTTTCATTATTCATTGCTTAAATAAAAGGTGAAAGGGATAAAAACAATAAAATGGAAGTACATTAAAATGAACTATTTAAGTTAAATGAAATTTTTGCTGCTAAAATGAGAGAAAATATTAATTCAATTTTTCATGATGGCATTATTGTGATGTTTATGGTATCTAAATTCTTCTGCAGGCTGGCAGTAAAATGTCTCTACTTCCATTCTTCAAGCTGTCTTCAGCTGTCTTCAGTCCTAAACTGCTAATTCTCTTCCCAGTTCCTTCTAATACAGAATAAAAATTCTAAAGGTAATTTTCCAAAGCTATTTTGTCCTCCTTTAACATATATTATAAAAAGTTTGTTGTGACTCCTTCAATTAACAAGAAAAATTGATGTGTATCATTAATTACGTCAGTAGAAATCATAAAGCATCAGTGAATGCTGCAATTAATTATTTTAAAGTCATGTGAAGACAAATGACAGGCAGAAGATAAATCCACAGACCCTTCAGATCAGAGTGAGATGGGAGAGGAAAATGGAGAAGAAAGGATGCAACAAAGTCAGCAACAGTTTATGAATTAATATACATGAATAGTTTTCCTATTTTAACAATATTTACAAAGAGATTATAGCAAAGCTAACACAATAATAGAAGTCAACTATGTGTCCATTACAAGCCTAAATTTTCATGGTAGCATATTTTTGTTTTCACTATTCATAAACAGACTGAAAAATATACTCTTATACTGTATTTGCTTTATGTTATTCTTTATTTTGGAGGAAGGTGGGCTAAAATGCCAGAAAGATCAAGCACCCTTTTTTAAATTATTTTGTCATCTTTGCTGCTACAATGTCAGCAAATGATATGCTGTTTTAAAGAACTTTTCTTCTGTTGAAAAAAATTGGTAGTGTGAATACAAAACAGTAATTTTCTGTATGTATATTAGTCATATATGAATGATACAACCTAGTAATTTAACTCTATTCATCTTTTTCTCAAATATTTGCACTAAGAAAGGTGGCTCAGAACATCCAGGGACATGTAGAGGAACAATATAAGTACTGCACACCCCAAAACACAGGTTTTTCCTGAAAACTGTGACGAATAGATAGGCTTAGAAATCTCATGAATTTTAACTGAAGTTGCTATTCTTGTTATCCAAGTGTAGGTATTTGCACAGTATTGCTACATACACAGAGCTGCAGAAATATGGGGAAAGAAAGAAAGAGAAAGGAAAGAAAGAAAGAGAAAGGAAGGAAAGGAAGGAAAGGAAGGATGGAAGGAAGGAAGGAAGGAAGGAAGGAAGGAAGGAAGGAAGGAAGAAAAGAAAGAGATTCTACAGAATAAGAAATTCCCAGAAATGAGGATGTATAATCTATACCAACATTCTTCATATGGATATTCACAAATAAAACTATAGATACCTATTCTGTATGTACCTATATATACTTACATGTCTCTAGCAGCTCACACAGTTCTGACTTCCTTTCTTAGCTGCAGTCAGAGGGCTTAGGACAGAGCCACCGATACCTACATGACAAAATTTTTCAAGTTCAGAATTTTAACACAGTTTTTCCAGTTAATTAAATAGACATATAGTATAAGGGTTTCAAAAAAATTTACAAGATACTGAGACATTCATACTTTTCACGTGCACTGAGTGACATTTAACCCTTTCCTAATTTTCTTCCATCCACAGGGTATATACAGGGAGTGCGAGAGTGAACATGTGTACGCAGATAACTCAGCATCCTCATTGGATTACCAGCTAGGAAACTGAGACAAGCTCTAATAGGGCACCAGCAATCGTACTTTGTAGAGGAGAGGAACACACTGCAGAATCAAAACTTGTGGCTTTCACCTTAATACTTTAAGGACATGCAGGCTTTAAAACCTCAGAATCGATTTATAACTGTAAAGAAGCAACACCTGTTTTAAATCACTACATAGGACACCATGCAAAGAGGGAATTCTGGGATTTTTAAGCTGTTCTTATCTCACAGGCACATGAATTTTACAATCTTTTTCTTTAGGTAGGTCAGCTCCTGAAACAAAACCATGTCTGTTACCATTGCCGATCTTTTAGCTGCACAATTAAGGCCAGTGCTTTTAAATTCCTTATTTGTTCTAAAATTCAGTTGTGCAACATCACAATCAAAATGTCAGCAGCCACTTAAATTTTATTCAGAAAAATGTTTCTACTTCAGTTATCAGTAACAGACTTAAGAATGAGACAAGAAAGTGAGCCATTTTCTAAAGAATCCTTACAAAAAGCAAGGTTTTCTGTTTAAGTCTCACACCAATGAGAGCACTTACCATTTATTCTTGTCAGCATCAACAACATTATGATTTTTTCGATAGTATTGAACTTATCATTGCACTCAGAGACACAAAAATTTTACCTTCAGATGATGATAAAGACATATTTATCATTAGCTTTTCTAAAGACATAGGGAGGCATAGCATTTCCCCTTACTTTAAAAAAAGTATTTGAGTACTACTCTTCCTTTTCTGGTAAATCAGCCAATTTTACTATCCATGTGATAATCAGTACACACTAAACTAAATCATAAACAGGCCAATTAGGATCAGTCTTGAGTTTTGGGTGTCAGCTATAAATTACCATTCTTTACATTCAGCTGTTCCTGACTACTCCATTCTTTGAAGAATTCCAGGAGAAAACGAATAGGCTTACGCACTGAGTAAACTATATGTTAAACAAAAACGGTGGGAAGTTTGCTTCATGTTTCAGTTGGAATTCATGTCTCCATTATGTTCTTTTCCAGTATAACCTTGTTTGTTGTGGTAAACATACTTTCCTTCACTGAAGCAGCGCAGGAAAATGAAGATATGAGATTGTCTGTAAAGCCAGTTTTGCCCATGAAGGTCAAGTGCAGCTCCAAATAGTCTAACATGGCCCCCAGCAGTCTAGTGTGCAAACAAGTATTAAGATATTAATTTCTAAACTATCTAACTAGCAGACTAGTTAACCTTAGAGCATACTTTAAGGATAGCTTCATCCTACTTGGATGTTTTAGTAGACTATTCTAGGAATTGCCATTTCTTAAGCAGTGCAGGCAACACTAAAGATACACGCAAAAACTGTCATTTGACTCAATCCCATAGACAAATTAAAAAATAGTGTAATTTTTCTTTAATTTATAGGAAATTTAGTCAATTGAGAAGGTCTAATAAAAATCCCAAGGAAAAATAATAAAAATACATTAAATTATCAGAATCCTTTTTACAGTGCCCATTGGAATCATTTCCCCAAACATAATACATTACTGGATACACCTTGTTTTCTGTTTCTTCACTTCTGTTTCATTGGTAAAGATGACCCATCACAGATCAATTTCCCACTGCTTCCAACCCTTTTTATTCCAGCCTGCTCATTGCAACTTCCTACTTTCAACAAAAGAGAGGATTTAGAGATCAAAGAATATTGATTTTTATTCCAAACCCAATGCCATATATCCTAAGTGTGCATCAAACAACAGAAGTTAATTTACAGTCATGCACATGAGGCAATTAAGGACAAACCTTTCTGTCAGAACTGCTGTTCAGAAGCAGAAAATAGGCCAAATAGGCCAAAACCAATTTAATAAAACTGTCAGATTAACTATTGATGAAAAATGGAAAAGCTGATCCATCAAAATTTGATATAAATACAAAAGTCGCATTCCTTCACTTTATTTCAATTCAGTGTTTTCCCTATCAATTTTTCTTAAAGGCAGTTCACTGCAGCACATAGCCTATTTTCCTAAGTTCAGCATGCTTTGCTTGGTTGTAAAATGACTACCATGAACAATTCTAATTGTCATAGAGACTCTAAAGTCTTCATAGATCTTTATTAATTGAATTAAATGCTAAAAGGACTTGTGAGGTAACCTTCTAAAACAAAATCCATTGCACTTTTCATGTTTCTTCAGTGACACTTTGTGTATCAGAGTGGCACTTGATCATGGTATAGGTTTTCAATCATATATTGCAGATTTATTTGAATTTATTTCTGTTCTGATGTAAAGAATTGTTTAAAATATGTTGCTTCTGTAAAAATGCAGTAGTAGTAGTAGTAGTAGTACTACTAGTAGTAGTGGTAGTAGACAGTATATTTTTTTCCCCCAAGAAATGGAGATGCTCCACTAAATTAAAGACAACTCCTTGCCCCTGGGTAGAGAAAGACAGACTGAAGGGGGAAAGAGTGCATGAAGGGGTTTTTGTTGTTCTTTTGGTTCTTTGTACTTTCAAAAAATATAGCTTTTTTTCACAAAAAGATTACAGTACTATACCCTGCTGCTAATAAATACTAGGATGTATTTTGTCTATTGTCCAAAGAGCCTGCTTTTGTCACTCTTACTACTCCTGAGCAATATTTTATATCAAAATTAGAGTAGTATTTTCTCTGTGTTAATAAACAGTAGAACAGAATTGGTTTCTTTTTATTAACTGCATTTAGAAGTCTGTTCTTCTAAAATGTATTTTTAAATGTAGAATTATTCGGCTTTTGTCACAATCCTCTCTCCTTCAAAAATAAATTGAAATGCAGAAAAGTTCAAGATAGGTGAGATTTTAAAGACTAATCCCTGGGAAAAATAAAACAGAGTATCAAAAAACCATTTACCCAGTTCTACTAGGTTTTGGGGTGGGAAGAGTAATACAAAGGATGGGTGTGATGGTGAAGTCTGGAAAGTAACTTAAATGCTTTTCAAACCTACTTTAGACCTGGCTATGAATATGCTATGAATCCATTGTTCAAGAAAGATATTCTTCCTGACAAAATAAGTGAAATCTGTCTTGATTGACAGCTATGACAAAAAGTTCTGCTTGGCATCTGTGGGACCAGGATTTTTCTATAGGGACCTGCCCTGCTTCTTATTTGCTATCAGTTCAAGAAAGAATTGTCCTTATAGCTAGTTGCTTTGGCATGAAATGGAGTGGTATTTACCCCCAAAAAGGATCTGCATTCATCATATTCAGCTGGATGCGAAGAAGACATTCACCTACACTACAAACACTTTTATGTGAGATAACTAAAGACTTTTGTACCCCCAGATCACTATATCTCCCTGGTCATGAGACAACTTGCCAAAACAATTTTGATGCAATATCACGAGCATGAATTAAAGACTTTTCATTAACAGGCTTTTCCTATTACATGGGCAATAGCGAGACAGATGTTTAAACTAGTAACCTAACTGAATATAAAGGTCAGAGGACGACATTACCAGTGTATTAAAGATTTTAGATTTTAGTGTGTTCTTTCACACTGTAAAACATTTTGTACTGATTACTTTATAATATAAAGTTATTAAGCCTATGCAGATGCATCTTACTGAAGCTGTTTATGTGTGTGGCATATGTCACATTTGCGGTACACCTGACCTAATAAGGTGGACATTTGTAGAAGTGCGTCCTTTCTGTGCCCGTCTAAGGACACCTGGATCACAACAGTAGCGTCTGACTACTAATAATTAGCACACAGCTTTTGAAAAGGTAAATGCCTATATGGACATTTTTGTAAGGAAGCTACTCCCTCTGTTTGCACCCATTCATTGGGGTTGGCTAATAGCCTCAAAATTTAACATTTCTGTGTGACTAGAAAGCATTCCTGATTAGCAGTTTAACATCTGAGGAGATACCACAATCATCACCCCTCCAGCTGACAAAAAGAATGTCTGAAAAGCAACGATGACATTATTTTCCAGAAAAAAAGACTGAGTCAGTACTTTTAAAGGGTTAGTTTTTTCCTCTGGTGAATTAATAATTTCCTTTCCTGCTATATTTGGAGATTTATATTAATTTGGATATAAAAAGTAGAGCTCTGATTGGCATGCAGACAATCTTTAACTGTATTTCTCCTGACTGTATATACTTCCAGATTACTTTATCTGATTTCAATACTTGTTACTCTGTAGAAATAAGCATGTATGTACAAACATTAACAGCTTTACAGTGAAGCAAGGATTAAAGAGGCTTTATCCTTTTATCTTTTCCATCATTATCAGCCACATGGTATGAGCTCCTGTATTACATGAAAAAGAACATCCCCTGCCTCATCTCCATTTAGATTATGGTAGTGTATTCTTGTTATGTGTGCCTAGAGATATATTAAATAAACATAGTCCTTCTGTTTATTAGTTCTTTCTGTATGATTAATACTGTAACTGACAGAAAAAAAAAAAAAGCTATTTTAGAAAGTTTGGCTGACAGCACGTCCATACAGTTACATGCAAAGTATTTGCTGCATAGCTGAAGATCACCTCAGATGAGGAAAAGCCTTTCCACACAAGTGTAACAGGAAGGTCAAGAAAGGTAAGAAAACAATGTCCACACTGTGAAACTCCCTTTGGGTACGAAAAGAAGAGCATTGTATAATCTGGAGAGACACCATGCCAAGGTGGAGATCTTAGGTTAAATTAGCTGAAGGCCACTAAATAGCTCTGGGTGTATCTGTTACATTTTTTTTTCACCAGTTGCATGGTTTTAGAACAAGGATTAAGTTGGACTCAAAACTTTTTTGTTTTTCAAATGTGATTTGAGTCAACAAGAAAAAAAACCTGCAAGAAAAAGAAAAACAGAGACCTAAAACAAAAGTAAAAGTTTGTGCTGCCATTCCATAGATGAGCTGAAGTTCTTCCTGCTGGTGGGAAAAAAACAGTTGCACAGTTGCACAATGAATCTACATTATACAAAATCTCTATAAAGTCTTAAGTAGCACACTGCTGAGTTAGAATTGGTGGGTACTCTTCTCCAGAAACTTGTTATCCTTTCTGCTCCTAAAACTTCTTATAAGTTTCCAACACAAATTTTACTGCTGTTTTTGTTATTATTATTATTATTACTACTAGTATTATTATTACTACAGTTCAATGTCTCTATTTTCTGAGAATAAATTTACATTTTTGTATGGGTTAAACCAGATGATGCGTTTTCCTTTTGATCTTTTTTTAAATTTTTGGAGGATTTTGTAGATGAAAATTCAGTTATTTATGTGATTCTATGGACAATTTTCTTCAGTCTTTCAATACATTTTTTTAAAATCTTATTCATATGCTTGGAGTCTTACATGCCTGAAGTATACTCCACAGACACAAAACCGATATCCAGCCAGAAAGCTACAAGGGTTACAGTCACAACTTACACAGTTAGGAATCTGCAGGCAGAACAAGGCAGAACATAAACTCATCAAGTGAAAACAATTGTGAGAAGTGATGAATTCCACTGGCTTTCAATATTACAAAATCGTTTGAAGAGGAAAAAGGCGGAATCCTAAATTTGCTCAGTAAACCCTTATTTGTAGTGAGCTTTCCCAAAAGAGTTTTGTAAATCCTGCTTTACAAATATGTAATTATGAAACTAAAGTCAGAACCTGTTTGGTTTCAAAAACGAATTAAATTCAGGCAACTTTCTGGAATGCAGTTTCAAGCAGGAATGGTCATCTGCTTGTAGACAGACAGTGATGCTGTTGCAGCTGCTTCTATTTGTTATACTATATTTCACGTTTTCTTCACTGTCAACCTTTTCTGCATTGAATCAACAGTGCTAGGGAAGGACTTGTGCACTACAGAAGCATGTTTCTGATCTACTCTGGGCTTACAGCTGTGCACATGAGAATCTGTCCTAATGAAACACAGGAGAATTTACTGAAAGAATTCTTCTGTTTATCCTTCTCCTGATTCTATTCTTCCATTTCCTCACTTATCAAATGAAGCAATAGCTTTCTTCCATAACTTTGGTAGAGAGTTAATTCCCAAGATTCCCACTTTGATACTTCCAAGTTCCTGGGAACTCCCATTCCTGCCAAGAGCAAAACCATTTAGTAAATCTCTAAGAGCTTTTGTAAATAGGATGCCATACAGCAGATTAATCAGACTTTCAAAGCAAATAGCTGAGAGGTTTGGTTAACAAGATTTATAATAAAGCAGAGCGTTAAAATATATATATATATATGCGCACTTGCATTACAGGCAGGAAACTATTCATGCCTGGGACGACTGCATTATTAGTCACAGCACTGTGACCTCTCACCCCAAGTGATAAAGTACACAGGTCAGAATTGACAATACATACTCATGGCTGATCATGGCTGCCAGTTATTGATCCAAGGAGGGGAAAAAAAGAAAACTTTGCAGGAAAAAACATTGCTCTGAATTACAAACATGCATTCTCCTGAGACTCAGCAACTCTCTGGGTTTTTCCCACTGGAGCTGGAAAGCAAAAAGTGAGTTCAGCCAGTATTTAATATCAAGTGAATGTGGTGTTTAATCAATACTATTCTGCTTTTGTTCCACGATGTGGAAAGCAGTGTCTATTCATTCAGTAAAGGTTAATGCCAAGGGTCAAGTGATTTCACACTCTCTGTAGGATCCACAACATTTCAGTAGTTCAGATGCCTTGGACAATGATGACTCAGTTGGACTGATTTATTGCCACTCTAAGGTCCTGCTTAATACTAAAGTGCTATCTTATGATAATACCTCAGAAAATAGCACTGATAAAAAAAGAGGCTATAATTACCTACATTTTGAAGTAATGTCTTCATCTCTAACATCCTATAAAGATGTAAGGTCCATTTAAAATGATCTGCTCCTTGTATTAGCAAGTCAGTTAAATCAGCTATTATCAGTGTTCTCTGGTTTAGGAAATGCTATCTAGGCAAAAGGAATCTGGCTGATGTATTAAGAAAAATGCAAATTGCAAGCAAATGTAATACTGTACCTCATTTAACATACATTTTAATGTTTGTTAAATGTCTAGCTGCCCAAATAAAAAAATACTCTTCTAAGGAGACTGATTAATAAGACAAAAAAGGGGAGAAATTTTCAGACACTGTAGAATAAAAATATAACAATAACAGATATTCTAATTGGGCTTTAGTATATGAGACCACATAACCAATAGTATGTAAAATTCCTTCTGGTTTTTTTTCTCTAAAATTTATAACTTAAGGACAGATAGGCAAAAAGGGGAAGTCTATATACTCCTCCTCAATATGATACACTGAAAATGACATTAGGTGAGGTCATTGTCTAAATGAAAATGCATTTGACTTTGTCAGGGGTTCTAATTTTGAACATGTTAGGATCCCTGCTTATTATTCAGCAATGTCTTATTCAAGATGTGTTTTATATAATGAAAGAAGTTCAGATGTCACTAGGAAAATAGTGTGAGAAGAATTAATTGGAAGGCTTATCAGACAAAAGTAATTTAGAATCCAACTCTATCTAATATAACACTGAATGATGAATATACCAATCAATTAGCAAAATAAAATAAATTCTGCAAATTTGACCGAAGACATCCTATTATTATAAGTGGGAGGATATTTGGAACAGTTAATTACTCCTTATTTTAGGTTCTAAGTATGCAAAAATCCTTTATGCAAATTTTCAACATTCTTCTCCCCCCCAATAACTGATATTCAGAAATTTCTTCTGACTTGTTTTAAATGATGATGTCATGTTTTCAATAACACTATGGCAGATATAGAAGAAAGACATTTTAATGTGAATTAAAGGGAAAAAATCCTGCATTCTTGCTTCTGAGGGATACTGTGTTGTCTTACAAAAGAGTAATCACTGCAAAAAAAAGACAAAATGTTCATAGCTATATTTATTGAGAGATGGACTGGTTTTTATATAAATATATAAATGTATAAAAAATATACATTGCATGGCAACCAGTTTACTCTCTTTGATGGAATAAATTGTTGCTGATAATGTTAAATGTTTAGTTAGTGAATTTCTTTCCACTCTTTGACTGCTCTAAATAGGAAATGTCAAAAATATCATAGAGGGCTAAGAATGACACTGAAATAATATTCTAAAAGACCAAAACAGCCCCTCTCCCCCCAAGACCCTGTCCTTTATTTTATAGATTTAAAAAGCTCTAAATAGTTCACAGTTCCAGTTGACAGATTTAAAATATCTGACATCTGCTGATTTCTTCCTCTCCCAACGAGGTTTCAAATCTGAAATACAAGCCCCTACCACCTTTCTAGTTAAAACTTTATACAGAAATTTCAATGGCAGTAGCTATCATACTTCAGAGATATCAAAAAGCAGTTTCAAAGAAGTCTAAAACAGAAAAAAAAAAAAGTTTGCCTACTTAAAAATAACATAAATTTTAAAAATAAGATCCTTTGTATTAGAAAGGAAAGTCTGTCTTTTTACTTGAATTTATCTTTAATTTATTTAAAAACAAAATGCCTTGGTTTATCTCACTTTGTGGTAACCAAGACTTTGTCACACTAAATCAGATCACTGCACTGTTATGTTCAGAATCTTGCCTGCAGGCCCAGTGGGTGCCCAATCTCTCAGACAACAGGAACATCTACGGAAAAACACATACACTTGCTGACCCTGTTGAGTGTGAGTATCCACCCTGAAGAAGGAACTTTACTAATCTCTGGATTTTTTTCTGCACAAATCAGTATTAGATATCTTTTGCTGGTAGAGCTTTTAGTTAACATTCAGCAAATTTATATACAGAAGTGTACAAAACTCTGTCTGTCTTTATCCTAAATAATTTTATCATGACTACATACAGGCCCAGATCATACATAATGCAGGAGTTTGCTGTGAAGAGGAATAGCTACATATATCTGCAATATCCCAAAATCATAATAAAAAACTGGACTTTTTGCACCACATAGTGAAATAAACAGGCTGGGAAATCTGAAGATGGCAAAATTGGGCCAAAAGATGTTGCTAAAAAATTTAGCATAACTGTAAGATCTAATGATTCAAATATTTCAGCTTTAATCCAACAACAGGACTGCATATTCTTTCTCTTTCAGGTACTGCAGTGGAATTCTACTACAGCAAGTATTTTGTAAATTAAGTTTTGAAAAAGAATAAGTTGTAGAGAGAAGAGAATGGCCATTCAGATTAAGATCACTGTAATACCTAGTAGGATACCAAGAACAAAAAACAGAAAGAAAGAAAAAAAAAAAAAAAAGAAGGCATGCTTAAAATTAGACTTCTGAATACATAAGCAATTAAATAAAAGGCCTAATTATGAAGACTGCTAAGCAGCCAGGAGCACCTATTTTACTTGGTGTCATCCTACTGCAGTGAGGGCACTGAACTAGCTGGCTCCTGGAAAATGTAGCTGAGTATCCAGGCTAATTATGCAAAATACTTCTTTGTGACAGAGTGCAACATCAGTGAGATTTATGCAAGCAGATTTAGCTGCCTTTTATATACTGAGTGGCACAGAACGATTTTGGATCTCCATTCATGTTCAAGTTATATATGTTATGAATGAATACATGAATCAATCATGAATAAAGTGTTTATTATGATTGCGTTACTAGTTTTGATTTATGCTCTTCAATTCTGTTTTCTTCCATTTTTACCACTTTTTTTTTGCTGTTTAATTTTCAGCTGTGCATGACTTTGGGGTTTGGCAGGCAGTTGAAGTTTAGTCATGTAATATCATCAGAGCACAAGAGAAACTAACATATTGCAAATAAATTTTTTCCAAATATTACAAATTAAGAAAATAGTTATTTAAGAACTTAATTATTAGAAAACACAAGTACTGTTTTCATGCCACCTGAGAAAGACAGCCAAAATAATGGAAAAGTAAATTTTACTTATTTTTATGAAAATGTAACACACTATTATAGATAATTCTGTTTAAGAAATGGTACTAAATACATCCATAAGTAAAAAAAAAAACACCCAAAACCAACAAAACCAAAGAAATCTGAATTCTTCTCCAAGAGCTAGTGTTTCTCTGCTACTGTAAATTAAAAGACAGTAAAAGAAGCCTGTCAAGGCTCAGGGTTCTTATGGGACAGGTTTCCTCCTAGGACTGAAACGCTGATTTGTAGGAAACTTAAACAAAAATATCCTTTCTAAATGAGGCTATCACCAAACCTTGACATGCAATCTTTTCTTCTAGAATTGTTGCTGTGCTTTCACTGAAGTGTGCAATGGATTTCATGCACTCAGGTGCAACCTGTTGAGAATGCATATGTGCATCTCTAATCTCTTAAAATTTTCAATTTGAAGTCTCCAACTGCTTAAGGTTGACTTCCAGTGACCTAGGAGATTAGACAGCTAATGCCAGCATACTGAACAAGACTGGCATCCTAACTGAACCCACTGAGTGACTTTGGAAAGACAAGACAGTTTCTGCTCCCGGCAGCGCAAGAGTAGAGCAAATGTGGCTTTTCATATCACCATGAGTTGCAAAGGACACCACAGCAGACTGAAAGGGATAAGCAAGCTCTCAGAAATAACTCAGGTGATATCATGCTATAGCTCAATCAGTCAGAAGAATTTAAAACAAGACAGATCGTCAAACCTAACTAAAAAAAATCAGAATAGTAAAGAGTGTATATTGCTCACACTCTCATTTTCTTTCTTTCAAGAATTTCTGCAAGCATTTATTTATTCAGAAAGTGCAGATAACCATGAAGGAGACTGTAGAAAACAAGAATTTCCCTTTATTTTCAATTCTAATGAAAACCCTCATCTATTCTCAAAACACTCATATGATTTTTAAAGTGCCATTATTCTCTACACTGTATTCACTGTCCACAATGTCTGAAACAGGAATTTATGGACTGTAAGCCACATCCCCTCCTTTACTCATGGTTGTAATATGATGTCTCTCAAGAATACACCCGGGAGTAGCTATACCATGTAGCTCCAATCTGCACAATTTTTGCTCAGTTTCCAGTAGTTTCATTTGCTGTCCTCCTTCCATCCTGCTGGCCTTGGCAAAGCATTCCTTGAAGGCATGACGCCTGCAACTGTTCCCTCTCCATTATACTTAACAGGACCCACCTGAGAGTGCAGCATCTTGAATCCTGACCTCAGGAATATTCAACAACCTTGCAAATTTTCCTCACCTGTGAAGTAGATGGGGAAGAATATGTCACATGCAGCTGTTTTACCATGAAGCCTTAGTCTGGTTTTAATACCTTCACTTCAGTTTTTGAACTGAAATGTTATACAAATATGTCATTCCTTATGACAAAAGCCAAATAAATGCAAATACTATCACTAAAAAGAAACAGGTGTAATGGGGAGAGCAAGTGACAGAGACAGTAGCTTTTGCTCAAGGAAAGCAAATGTAAGCGTTCTCCGTCTTAAAAGAGTAATGCAGCACATCAGTTGGGTTACACTGATTTGGGTGCTACATAGCATAAAAACTCCAAACCAGGTCTCCAGCAACTATCAGTAAGCACAAAAACAGTGATTCATCCACAGACTGAAACAATACACTATCTAGATCCTGTGATAAATCTCATATTTCTGCTGGAGCCTGGGCTTGCCTGACCATATTCTGCAAAAAAAGCCTCTAACTGCCCCTCAGAGATTGGACACATTGTGCAAGCACATGGTCTCTTTGGTACAAAATGCATAGTTCTCCACTGAAGACCATTTTCACATGTAATATTCACGCATGTCCTATGAATGAGGCCTCACAACTTCATGTCTTGATTATCAAATAGCACATACTTAAACTAGATGACAAGAGGAACCAGAACTCTCCGTGAGTCAATCAAAGACAACATGGTTTGCCTAACTTGGATAAAGAAGCCTTTAATCTTTACATGCACATTATTTGTTCTGCCTTTGCACAGTGCCCACCATGGTGAGACCCTCATCTAGAGCTAGAGCAAACAGACAGTATAAAATACAGAAGCTCTTACCTCCTTTCATAACTGATGATTTATCACCTTCTCAGGCATCCAAATACTGTGCTTACTCATAAAGCTGACTGAAGATCAAACGAGCGTGTAGACAGCCTCCCTCCACAACCTCCCATCCCTCTCCCCACACAGCTGTTCACATCATATTTGAGGTCAGTCCAGTCAAAGCTACCTCAGCTTTGCTACAATTTTTGACAATACTGTAGCTTTTGGATGCCAGTGCAAACAAGCTGCCATCACATCCCCAGGATTAGGAAAGATTTTAAATTTCAGTCAACTTGGCCTTGTTTGTTTGCTTTAGCTAAGATGAGGAGTTGTCAAACTACACAATTTCCATATCTGTCAAGGATGTTTTTGAACATGCAAATCTGGAGTACATTTTATCGCAAACATTGCAAAAGGCTTTAAAACCAGGACATATGAAATATGTATACTTTTTTTTTTGCTTAAAAAAAAGTATATATCTCAGCATATAGGTCTTCACCCTGCACATCAATGTATTGCTGTCTCTTTTGTTTTGTAGACAAATGGAAACAATAAAGCATCAACAGCATTGTCAGCTCCTTCGATTTATCCTTTATCCTTTTATTATACACAGGCATGAAGAATGCTATTCTTATTCCATTTTTATTTTGCTTGGAAGCCTTCAAATTTTCTGAGGGTGTGATCTAATCTCATATACCAGGCTTAATTCACCATACCAAGCAGGTATCCAAAAGAGGTTGGTGTACAAGGCAGCTGCTTGCCTAACATCCTGAGAGATGATGAGCAGTCTGGAGGGTACTGGGTTCATTAATCAGTTGTCAGATATGCACTAGTCTTCCTCACTCGTGATCACACTGTCAACCCACAATCCAGAAAACATCTGACTATGGTGTGTGCAGCACATTAAAAGTGAGTAAAAGATGTCACACTTAGCACTTAATGCATGAGAAACTGTTTACAATAACTAGGTAATTATAGCTAACTCTTTCCAACAGCCACTAATTAAAACAAGTCACTTGCCCAAACAAGTACATAAAACCATAATGAGTTTATAATACAATATCTTTTAGGAAATGTGTGTGTATGCCCAAAATTAATTGCACTTTTGGGGTTTTGCAAACAAAGATGTATAAATGCATACAAAGTTTAAACCCATTTGATTTACTTTAGGCACACAGCTGACTCCTTTAGCTCTTTCACCCAATGCTGCGCTCTGCTCTCTCTCCATAGACCTCAGTCACTGTTGACGCACACAGGGGCAGATGTGGAGGTGATTCATTAGCCCTCAGGTCTGATGCTGAACTTTGTATTCTTCCAGCTGTGTTTAAAACCATACATAAACTGGGTCTTGCACTCACAAGAGAATTGTGCCCTTTTCGTGAGAAAACACTCTTTGAGTTTTACCTGCTTAGGAGTTTTCTTCTTGGTTACAATTGGAGGTTTCATGTTAAATGGGCTATAATAACAAGGGAAGATTTGAAATGCTAATGAAAGACCCAGACAAAACAGACTAAAGGAGAAACGGCAGAATCAACCAAGATGCAGAGAGAGACTGTGAGAAGAGTACAGTATTTATCTCTGCTATGATGTGTTGCCTTCATCAGGCAGAAATGTTGAAGACTATTCACTGTTTTTGAACCCTTAGTTTAGGTTCATTTTAAGTCATTTATTTTGAATAAGTGAGATCACTGTTCTGGCTACAGGACCCCTATACAAAATACCATGCTTCCCCACTTCCCACATGGAATAAACATACAAGAGCAAAACAGACAAGATTTCTTATTATATTTGGCAGTTAGTCTTATGACTCATTGCCAATATACATTTTTTCTAGAAACACATTGGCTATAGTATATATAGAATGTTAAAACCTTTACATTCTAGAATATTATAAGACTAAGATGAGCACAGCTATTTCCAGCACAGAAATACAGTTGTCAAGAAATAAGGGTGATTCAAATACTGCCCTTTTACTTTTTTTTTGAGGACAAGAATCCTCTCTGCTCCCACAGACATCTTCAAGTGGTTGTTGAAATGTATTATTCTGCATGTTTAATACCACGTAGGACTCTGAAGAGATGAAGTTATACAATGCCTTAGGCAATTACGAACAAGGATTATAGGGAAAAAGAAGGCTGCAATGTAGATTATAAGCAACATGATATAAGCGGAATATTTGATATTTAGGGCAACAAAAAAAATACCATGCTGTCTTGACTACCACAATGCCAGACACCATTTCTTTTCTATGCAGCTCAGATCTATTTATCTGAACCAGCAATGTTCAAATTCATTAATGAAGCCATTATTGATTTGTGGAACGTGACTTAAAATCTCAGCAAACACTGAACAATCTGTGAGAAGCTCTTAAATACTGAATGTATGTAACTAGACATCTCAATTTAACAACCAGACATACATTTAACAGCATTAATAGCTAGGCACTTAATGGATCAATTCCCACTGTTTGTGTAATGTGGAAATAAAAAAGGCTTATTAAATGACAAGCTTTCCCTGGTTTGTGCTAATTAATTATACACTGCATCTGACTGCTAATTTAGTGGGAAAATGCAGCCCAAAACTATGGTTTCTGCTTGAACTTTGCCTCAGCACCACCTAATTTTGCGCAGAGTGCAGCTGCGACCTGCCTCTGAACGACAGCAGTATTAAATTAGTGCACAAGGCCATCAATTTAATAAGTACTGTAGCAGGTAATTTGAATAAGGACAGTATTAGTATTCTACCAGTGCACAACTAAAAGCAGCTGACCTTTCAGACCAGAGAAGATCCTTGAACACATCTAGCTGAATCGGTGAACACAGTAATAATCTGACCATGTTAAGAGTGCCAAGAGAGACTTTTATAGCTCTGCACCCATTACTATATATCAGCTACTCTACAGTATATAAGAACACTTTATGTACAGAAAAACAAGGTTATAAATAGAACAAAGGAAATGTGAAACATATATTTCAAGTGGCACATTTGAAAATTTTCCTTATTACCTTGATTTATGGTATAAAGAATGTGAAATTAATCAATGCACATAAAAATGCACTATGAACACCCACATAACAACCCAGCGACTTTTCACCACAAATTTAGTACCAGAACGAAGACAAGTATGTGTTGTATAGTAAAAGTAAAGCATATAAAATTATTTTGCTATCATATCTGTTTTAAACACAGAAATATAAGTAGGACGTCGCATTTTGTCAGGAGAAAGTGAATGCTTTTTAGCTAATTGACAAAATTTTTTTGACGTTTATAACTACAGTAAAAATTCCCTACCAACAGACTGCTGGTGTAGTCACAGCACTAAATGAAATTCCCTTAAATTCAGTGAATCCACTTTGAAAAGAATGAGGAGGGGTTTTGCAAGGGTCTGCTTATAAATATTAAAGATCACACATTGTTAACAACAAAAGAGAAATCATGATCATACTTATATGACTGAGGGAAGAACAATTTATGTGAACAACCACAACAATGATTTTCTGGTTTCTTCATTTTGTGAGGAATTTGTGGCAGGGGGAGGTATTTTCTCTAACTGTGTGAAGGGAAGGTTTTTAAAGAATAGATAATACCAGTCTGCAGGCATCTCATAGATGTCTTCTAGAAGATCTTTTTAAATAGGAGTAGGGTTTCCCATATGGGCCTAACACCTATTTATCAAGGTGTCCCTTTAAGTAATTCTCAGAATGATACAGTGGAAAAGCACACAAAGTACCAGAACTGCTCCAGAAGCTGGGAAGCACAATAAAACCTGACTGAGGGTCTTGTCTTTTATTTCTTTCCTGAAAGATACAGTTTAGGCCCTCAGGTCCTGCCATATCCACCACTTATTTCAGAAATGGTCATGCTTTTATGTACTGTCAGTGATCATACAAAAAACTGTTTACTGATGCATGACTGAAATGTTTAGCAATACTTGATGCCCCTCAAACTGGCAGGCCATTTATTTTCAATGACATAAACCTGTTTAACATGATTTTGCTAGACTTTAACATAGAATTGCACAAAAGTATGTGAAGTTTAAAGGCAACAGTTCTACGGACATATGAATTGCTAAATAGCTATGAAAGAATTGATATTTCTTTTGTGTCACAGTGCACTATGGTTTTTGGAGTGTTGCTTGCAAATATTTAACACAGTCTGAGCTTTTAAACCTGTCATTGCAGCAAACAGATATAAGTTCATTTTGGACATTTACCTTTTATCCTCCCAAGCTGGAGCTACTGAGAGCCTCCCGTCCAGGCTGGCAGTAAGACTCAGCAGAAGAGCTATGCATATTTATGCAGACTCCTGGAAACTGACACAGTTTGTCACATCTCCTCAGAAGCCAGTTCAGAATTTCAGACCATTTTTACTTTCCTTTGCACTGGCAGGAAAATGGACCAAATTTGGAGGGACAATTGGTATTTCGATATTATTACAATACTGAACACATTTTTCATGGCAGTAACCAGGCATACGTCATAGTGACAGACAATTTACAAAATGGTATTGTTCAGTTAAAATATGCATAAAGCATTGTGGGCTATATAAAATATTTATGGTACAGATGCAAATGGCAGGTTAGAGGACCCCTCTGGGGCAGAAGGAGTCCAGTCTGGAAGGAACACAAAAGAAAACAACATGGAGGATAAAAGAGCTGATATGGAAATGGGGAGGATAAGGCCACATATGGAGGTGACTTGCTGCCTATAAAATGACGTGATCCTCACTTGTGGTTTCACAAAGTCCCACAGTATTCATGCCATGAAAATGTTTATATTCTATGTATATTTCAGATTAAAACAAGGGTATTGTCCCAGATTACAAGTTTAACAAGCATGAAAGTGAACTCTCTGGTGGGGAAAAAAAAAGGCTCAAAATTAGGACAAAATATTAAAAAAGAAACCAAAACTGAAACTAACTGATGGGGTTAGACAAACAGGACCGTATGTTTCCAGGTTTGTTTGCTTGTCCATTCCAAATTCTAGTCTAATTCATGGCTTTACTTAGTAACAAGCTAAATACAATGGATATATTAATACCAAATCCATCCTTTATGAAAAATCCATGAAAACAAGAATTGATAAAATTAGAATAAAGAAGGAAGATGAGAAAGAATGAGATATGTTAGGGGATTGATATATCTAAGGAAAAAAGATCCCTTTCCTCCCCATCTATTTCAGCCCGTGCAGATTCTGTAGCTGCTCAACATCACACAAGCTTTCTCCTAGTTTCCTGGGCTAAATTAATGCTGGAAACTGAAAACCATGAAGTAGGCTTGTACATCAGCAATTTTCAGTAAAAATAATTTTACAAACTTATTTAAGTTTTCTCTCTAATTTACTCATCCATCACACCTCCTTACTTTTTTCTTTCCTTATTTCCCACAGTTTAAAAACAAGGTATTGTGACATGTTTAAGCCACAGAGGACTTTAACATTGACTGCAATGTTAAAACATGTTACACAAAAAACACATGGCAAGGTATTTCCATTAAACTTACACTACATGAAAGTGGAGGGTAAACGGGACATGATTCATTCATGAATAGAGCCTTTAGTCTGATTTGTGGCAGTAAGCATGCTGTCACAGGCTAAGAATGTATCAAATTACTTTTGCTGCAATTATTAAAATTCCTTCTCCACCTTACAAGTGAACTTAATTTCAAGTGCCAAGAAACTCCCCAGTGAGCATTCCCATCAAATATTTCATAACTAAAAAGTTAAATACATCTGCTAAAAGAGGACAAGTAATAGTATAATCCATTTTATTTTAAAAAGGCATGCAATTTCAGAAAGTACTAATACTAATAATATAACCACCTAGTTTAAATGTGATGCTGTAAAATACCTTACCTGCCAGTCTACTTATCTAGCATCCACAGTAGCTGTACATACAGATGGTATTGCTTAACACAAATCATTTAACTTTAGAACTGTAGTGTTGGAGATCAGTTTTAAAACAGCCAAGCAGAAAATGATAATTACTGCAATAAATACTGATTTTCTTCAGGGCATCCATGTCATATTAGAAAAAATTCAGTGTCTTAGCTCTACTTAATTAGGCAACTCATGTTTTCACTAACTGAAATGGGAAAAAAGTAGTCTATAAATTTGTTAATTAACTAAATGTATTCTGGCATTTCTGACATAGCTACAGTTCTGGAGAGAAGGAAGCAAAAGGAGGAAATCCCACTATAAAATATAGTAGAAGTATAATGATGAACCTATCTTTCTAGACAAATACATTATTTTTCATTGCTAAACCTGAAGCTCTCAAGAAAGAAACAATGACAACCATATCTTCTTCCCCACTAGCAATATGTCTTTCAGAATTATTTTTAAGGATGAAATTATTGTCTGTAAGGGTAAAAACTGTTGCAGTAGGCACAGTTTCAGAATGCTTCAGTGTAAAGCAAGTTTTGCATCCAGCCCTGAATATACGAGAAATAGCAATTTTGGTGGCTGGCTTTTTTGGCTGGCTGGTTCTTTTGGTCTCCCTCCCTAGTTATTGGGTTCCAGACACTTTGGATATGACTGCTTTGAAGCTTTTGGCTCTGGCACTAGTCCCATATTGACAGGACATTTTATTGCTTCAACTGTGCACTTCGAAGGAAGGCTGTGATTGGGAAAACTTTCTGTTGGTGTAAGGACTAGTCCCTCAGCAGGACTTGTAAATCAAAAGCTTGAATGGATCTGTGTTCAATGGAAAGCCAGTACCATGCCACAGCATGGTATTTTTATAAGGATGGTACAATTTAGTTGTTTTTGTTTCTGCATTTAAGCAAATAACAGAATCCCATTCCCTCTACTTCTGCTAGTCAATGACCTCTCTCTTCTGTTTCTGTGCTACAGAAATTTAATGAGGTTTTTACATTCATTGTATAATGGAATTAATCTTCTCTGAATCCGGCCTTGATAGTCCCAATCATACTTGTACCTTGGTAAGAGCTCTGTTAGTCTTTAATGACCTTTTCCTGTTCATCCGTATTCCTTTTCACACAATAAATATCTTTAATGCCATCAATGACACAGTCTCTTTGGCCCTATTATTTCAGTGGCTCACCAGAGGAGGAAAAAGCTAATCCTCATAAACATTCCAATTCATTGACTCTGTGTTAGCTCTTCTTAGAAAAGATCTCTCTAAAATGCTAGAAGACATTAAAAATTGTTAAAAATTAAGAATAGGCTGAGTATCAAGCAGAAAATATGCCACAGATCAGAAAACTATTGATCAAATCCTGAAAAAACTCACGTCTTGAATATAGCTTCTAGTCTAGTCACTGTGACCCAGAGGAGTGTCAAAGAGCAAGGTGGGGTTATGGAAAAAGAAAAGATCCAACACAGGGAAAAATTTTCTACGAGGAAAGGCATAGTAGGTTAGAAATGTATCAGGAAAAAAAGAACCTAAAACTAACAAGTAGGGGAATCACACAGCAAAGATCTCTGCAGTCATTAAGGGTACACAGAGATGTTTAGGGAGTAATTAATAGCTATTTCATCCTGAGAACTAGCAGCCATTTAGAGAACCAGTTTTAGCACAAACGAAAGGAACCAAGTGCACTATGCAAATAAACAGATGCAATCTTTGGCTCAGGATACTGTCAAGTACAAGCAGATTCCAAAAGAATTCAAGGGGCATTGGTCCAGGTCTGCATCCTTCTGGATGTTCAATTCTCAGCATAATATTATCATGGTCAAAGAAAACTCCTAATATTTCTGTCCACACAGGTGTGCCATCATTTACCAATACATGGTCAAAACCACTAAAACACTGGAATTTTCTCAAAGATCAAAATGTCAGGTTTTCATGGCTATTGTTTATGTTTTATTGCAAAGTATGAATTAATGGAATTATCTTTCTTCTCAAATACTTGAAGGTTATAATCATGATCCAGGTCTCAGTCTCAGTTTATTTGTTTAAAACAAAACAACAAGCTACAAACATTATACATGCCTTAATTCAGACCTTGGGTTTATCATTCTCTTCTCAGAGACTGCAGAAATCATCCCAGTCCTGTTACTCATACTGATAATTCTGGCATTATTTTTCATTAGGTCCTCTTTCTAAGGCTTCAATCCTAGGCTTTAGCTAAGTGTGCTGATTTTTCCTGCCTAAGGAAAAATCTCCAATATACTGTCTAGTCTATTCATCCTGATAGCTAAACCACCTTACATCCTGATTACTGAGACACCATCTTCCATCACAATGTTAAATAAAACCTTGTTCCCCTCATATCCTTCATGATGCTACTGGAAAGATACAATATATTGCTTTTTTATGTGTGATCTTTGTCTATTTATGATACAAACAACCCACAATATTATTACTAATAAAAGTAATAATAATACCATGGTAAATATAAGAATACACACAAATCTCAAACAAATATCTATTCTCCTTTCAGTTTTATTATGGTAGTCCCAAAAAATGACTTGAATAACTTCTCTATTTACAATGGTTTTCACTAGAGGAAAAGTCACTATCTTCCAATCTTGACTGGCCCAAAGACCCTATAAAAGGCAATTCAAAAATGTCTGGGGATTTTCCTAAGGACTGCCTTATGCTGTTCTAGTTCTTGGGTCTATCTGAAGCCCCCAGACCAATAAAAGACAAATATTCTCTGAAAAGGGACTACTTCTTATTTCGGTATTTCTTCTTGGTTTTAAAGAGCTCTTTTAGAACCAAGGAATTAAAGAACATCTTGGGCTGTAAGGGATGTTTAAAGCTCATCTAATCCAACTCCACTGCCATGGGCAGGAACATCTTCCACTAGACCAGGTTGCTCAAAACCCCATTCTGCCTGGGCTTGAACACTTCCAGCCAGGGCATCCACAGCTTCTCTGGGCAACTTGCTTCACTGCCTCACCACCCACACAGAGAAGAATTTCATCCTAGGATTTAATCTAAACCTTCCCTCTTTCAATTTAAAGCCATTCCCCCTTACCCTATCACTCTATGCACTTGACAGAAGTCCCTTTCCTGCTCTCTTGTAGTCCCTTTAGGTACTAGAAGGGGGTCTAATGTCTCACGGGAGCCTTTTCTTCTCCAGGCTGAACAACCCCAAGTCTGTCTTCATACCAGAGGTGCTCCAGCCCTCTGATCAATTTTTGTCCTACACTGGACTAATTCCAACAGGTCCTTATGCTGGAGAGGTCGACGCAGTATTCCAGATGCGGTCCAGATGAGGAGCAGGATAGAGAATCACCTGTCTGGCCCCACTGCTTCTTTTGATGCAGCCCAGGAGATGTTTGGCTTTCTGGGCTGCCAAGTGCACGTTGACACCTCATGTCCAGCCTCCTGTCCACCAGCACCCCCAACTCCTTCACCTCAGGGCTGCTCTTAATTTGTGCATCCCCCCCAGCCTGTGTTGATACTGGAGATTTCCCTGAAACATGTGCAGGACCTTGCACTTGGCCTTGTGGAGCTTCATGAGGCTCACACAGGCCCACTTCTCCAGCCTGTCAAGGTCCTTCTGAACGTCAGCCCTTCCTTCCACCATATCACCAGCACCCCTCATCTTGGTGCCATCTGCTGAACCTTGCTGAGGGTGTGCTCAATCCCGCCATGTATGTAATTGATGAAGATATTGAAAAGTATTGGTCCCAGTACAGAACCTTGAGGGACACTACTTGTTCCTGGTTTCTGCTTGAACACTGAGCTGTTGACTGCAACATCTTGGACAAGGCCATCCAACCAGAATCTTATTCTTCTAGCAGTCCATCCTTCAAACCCATATTTCTCCTATTTATAGGTATGCATGTTCCATGGGAACATATCAGAAGCTTTACAGATGTCTAGGTAAATGACATCCACAGCTGTCCCCTTGTCCACTGACACAGTCACTTCATTGTAGAAGACCACTAGATTAATAAGGCAAAACTTGACCTTGGTGAAACCATGTTGGCTGTCTCTAATCAGCTACTTGTCTTTCAACATATCTTCCATGGGGATCTGTTCCATGATCCTACTGGGCATGGAGGTAAGAATGACTGGTCAGTAATTCTAAGGGTTGTCCTTTTTTAGCTCTTTTTAATAATGAACATAATTTTTCCCTGGTTTTGGTCATGGAGGACTTCACCTGATTGTCACGAGTTTTCTAATATGATAAGGAGCTTGGCAACTATGTCATCAGGACTCTAGGATGCATCTCATCAGGTCTCATGGACTTATGTATTCCTCAGGTGGTCTTGAATCTCATCCCACTTACAATGGGAGGGAATTAATCCCCCAAATCCCTTCCTTGACATTCAAGGGATTGAGAGGTGTGGGAAGAGAGATTATCATTGAACACTGAGGTAAAATATTTTTGAGTACCTTGTCCTTCTCCATGTCAGGTCTTACTGGTTCTTCTGCATTATTTAGCAGTGGGATACTTTTACATAAGCTGCATAAACCAGTAAGTGAAGGAACGACCTTAAATCAAATACACTAAGAAAGAGAACACCATAAATGATATTGAATAAAATTTACAATTTTTGAACTAGTAAATTGCTTTTCTTAAACTAGACAATACAGACAGCTATGTCTCTAAGCTTACAACTAAATGAAGAGTAAAATTATACATAATGAATTGATTACATTGTATAAGTCACTGAAAATGAGAGGTTTAAAGTGTAGCTGGTTGAACAACTCTGAGATCATATCACTTTGCATAATTTTAAAAATTCAAGTAAATAAAGCTTCTTAGGCTACCTGACAATAATAGTTTTGAGGAAATTTAATGCACTGGTGTGAGACAGTGACAATTATGAAAAAAAAAGTGTAAAATTAGCATAGGTAAACCTGTGGAAAGGCAAGCTGCTTTCCACAGATCAAACATGCCTTTAACAAAGACATTTTTAAAACTATTCATCCGTGGTTATTTCTGTTCAGAACTACATAAAGGCAAAAAAATGAGGTGTGAAACTGGAATAAATATCAAACAAAATCGTAATATATTAAAAACCAGAATTGGTATAACAACCTTCTCTAGTATTATATTGCAGGTTTTGGGATGCAGGGCCTGTATTACCAAGACGTGACATAACTGGTAAACCAACAAGTAAACCAAACACTACGAAAGTACCTTAGATTGTTATGATGCCGAAACCCCGAAGAAAAACAGGAAATGAACCTATAAACATTGTGTTTATGTTTATTATTGCAATAATTTTTAATGTATCTGAATTAACTCTTTCTATGCTAAATTCCTTAGACAAATCAATCATTTCCTAGGAACTATCAAAAGCTTTACTTTATACAATTGTTCACAACAGCTATCATTAAAAAAATAAACCTCAGAAGACATGAAACAAAAGAATCACCATAACAGGTCAGACCAAAGTTCTCTCTAATACAGAAACCTGTCCCTAGTACCACCTCTAGAGGAGGAAGTGTACATGAAACAGGAGATTCATGGAGAAATCCTGTTATGATGTTACATCTTTCAGCAGTTATATTTTCTTGACTACGGGTTACATTCCAGTCACATTTACTAGCCACGAGGATTTACTGTTCATGACCTTAACCAAATATAACCTATTCACCACCTTTTCCTCCATGATATCCCATGACAATGAGTTGCAATACACATTTCAGAGATGTATGAAAATTACTTCCTTTATTAATTTTCAGCCTTCTGTCTGAACAATTCTTTCAATAAAAGAAGCAGAAAAACACAATGAAATTGAAAATAATTGTTTCTTATACCCTACTTGTCTTCTGGAGCAGTAATAACCCTTCAGCTGCTAGAATAACAGCAGATGTGCAATAGATTTTTTCCATCATGCTGCTATTACCTGGGGACTATCACCTCCCAGATTAGTAACAATATACCACAACACAACATGGAAACTTTAAAAAAAATGATTAAAAAAAACCAATCAAAACAGCTCTCTACGGTAAAGATTTCAAGACACACCATGAGTTGTTACAGGACTTTTCTACTTCCAGTAGTGGGACTGCTTTCCAGCTAGAGTGAATTTTGAGTTCATAAGCATGAAAAAGTGTAGTGCAGGACACTTGTAGTACAGTGTCCTCACCAAGCTCAGGTGCAGCACTTAATTCCAGACCAGCACAGCGCCTCTGTTATCCCAACCCGTGTGCTGCTACAGAGAGAGGATGGACAGCTGGTTGAGGCAGTGCAGCGGCTTTCATTTTGTGAAAAAATGGGGCAAGAGGGAGAGCAAAACTATTTCTAATTGACACCTGTATGTGGAATTGGGCCTTAGAGGTGAAAGGCTAGCGTGGTAATTCTCTATTGCAGTCCATCTCCAGCTACTCTTATTTCTGGACCTAGATGGATAATGGCAGGACTATGGGAAGGAAAAAATGGTAAAGTCTGAGCTATACTATAGACATAGGAAAATAATCATCTTTCAACTAATGGAAAAGTGCAAGCAGAAAAACAAGGCAAGAAAAAAATAGTTACTTTATCCAGTAGTCACATGATGACGTGCGCTGCTCCAAGTCCAAACTACTTCATCAGAGTACAAAAAAAATCCTGTCAAAATCAGGACAAAAGAAGCAAAAATATCACCCATTCAACTATACTAAAAGGTAACAAGACTTACTTGAAATAGACACCATAAAAAAATATATATATGCTCTCTTATGTGAGTAACAAAACCCAAACTGAGTTGACATTGACCCTGCTAGTCACAAAGTTTATTGTTTCTATATCGGATACTTCTTAACAGACAATTTATTCTACAGAAGATTAAATTAGGTTGTCAAGTGGCATTCCTCTTGATTATATTATACAATGGAGTAGAAAAATAGTGTATAAAAAATAACAGCATCTTTAAAAAAGTCTCTGAAAGGAAGAGTCTCCTTGCAACAGGCAGAAAACAACTTTCATGTCTCAGATGAAGCATTCTGAAAAGAGAGCCTGCACATGGAATAGACTGTCCATGGAAGTGGTGGAATAACCTCTCCTGGAAGTGTTCGAAAGGCTTGTGGATGTGACACATGGGGACACAGTTAAGTGGTGAACATGGACAAGCTGGGTTAACAGTTAAACTCGATTTTATATGGGGACTGATAAAGAAAATAAATTAATTTATATGAACTAAACTTCAGAACGTCATTTTCTACAGTTACAACAGTGATTTTGTATGCTAGCGCAACAGCTATCTAAATTAGTTTATGATATACTAAACACTGACCATGGTTTTTGTTCAGTTTGTTATACAAGTCCAGACAAAATTTTGTCAAAGCACAGCATACACTCTACTAGCAGACAGCCAAAAATTTTTCAGGAAAGGAGGGATTGCTAGGATTTGGAAGGAAATCTGTGAGCTGGCAAAAATAATGTTGTACTTTGTTGCCTTACTGGAGTAACACAGTTCTCAGGTGTTAGAACAGAAACAGGTCCAAGCTGCACAACTGTATGGCCTGAAGAATTTCTAAAGGCTGAGCACATGTAGATCTAATCACGGGCTACCAACAGCTATCAACAGGAGTTAAATTATGATCCCTTCTGAAAGGTACCTGTGAAATCTACCCTTTTACAAGGGAATTCAGCATGGGAACAGAGGAAGAGTTAGACCAGGAGGCTGTGTCATGCCACAGCTGCTGTACAACACCTGGCCTGTAACAGTATGTCCTGCCTTCCATGTCATTTATCTCTGAGCAGCAAAACCATTTATCGAATTTATATGACATAGAGGAGCACAAAAATGGTCAATAGCAGATCCATTCAGACCAGGGTCTCTTACAGGGACTAGATGCTAAGGGAAAGGGGCTGAAAGGCAGTGAGGTACTGTGCTTCCTGGTACTGCTAGAGAGCCTTCTAGCCACCACATGTACTCAGGAGGCATTTTTATCCACATCTTCCTACACATTTTAAAGCCATTAAATACATTCAAAAGCCATTTATAACTTCTCCCCTGCATGAAAACCTGAGCTCTAAACTTAATCATGTGAGAAAAAGTGAGGGATTTTGTCTGTTTTGAACCTGATGCCTCCAAATGTCAACAAGAATAGCTGTCCTTTCTTATTCAGCTTGGCTCCTCTGGGATAAGCCTTCACATGCCACAGAATCCCATGAAGCCCACACATTCATCGTGCACTTTGCTGACTACCACAGGGAAGAAGTTCTGCTTTTTCACCCATTTGTTATCACATACTGACCAGGGTAAACTTTCTCACATATCCCAGGTCTTGTAGGTTTTATTGTGGTTGGTTTTGTTTGGGTGGGTTTTAATTTGTTGTGGATTTTTTTGTTTTTTTTGTGGTTGGTTGGTAGGTTTGTTTGGGGTTTTGTTTGTTTGTTTGTTTGTTTTGGGTTTTTTTTGTTTGGTTGGTTTGGGGTTTTTTTTTTGTTTGTTTGTTTTTTGGTTTTTGGGTTTTTGGGGGTTTTTTTGGTTTTTTTTTTTTGTTTTTTTTTGTTTGTTTGTTTGTTTGTTTGTGGTTTTGGGGTTTTTGGGGGTTTTGGGAGTTTTTTTTTGTTTTGTTTTGGTTGAGGTTTTTTGGTGCTTTATTTAGGAATTTTTTGGCAGTGATGGAGTGCCAGGGGGTGTTGAGCAAACCTACAAATATCAGAAAATTTCCTCCTGGTATAGAAGAAAAATTGGAATTTCATTCCAGATGTACAGTAGGCATTGCTGCAAACATCTCTTGGTGGAGTTATAATGTGATCTGGATTTGTTATCATTTCATATACATCTCTTTGTTGTTGTACATTTCTGCCCAGAAAAGAAATATTGAGGTCAAGAGTGTCTTGGATCCCCTCAACATTCCTTCCATGTCTCTATTGTGGCCACAAGATTGTGCTTTTCTTATCTATCTAGTTTAATCAAGTCATATTAAGATCCAGTTTTAGTATTTAGAGTGCAAGTATAAATACTTATTAAATAGTTCTAAAATTTTTTTTTATACACCAGTTATAGAAATTCTTTATGGCGGAGAAATTCTTCAGAAATGCTTGATCTTGCATTGCTAACAAAATATTAATAACATATTCACTAAGCATTAAAACACATTTTAGCTTACTAAATTTCTATAAGTTTTTCCTATCTGTGTTCTCAAGTATGGATAAGTTTGCACACATTCTTAGGTGGTCCTATTTGCATACACTTTCTGGGGAAGGGTTAATTGCTGCTCATTATTAATCAGAATGGAATATCCTTACTGTTATATTGAATGTCAAAAGTAATTTCAGAAAGTGTACTGGAAAGAATAATTTTTGTTCTGGATGAAATATATAACTCAATTTATAAACCAAAACATGAAAAATATGAATTAAATTCCAAACACAATATTCCCAGAATCAGCCAACATCCTTCACAGTTTAACCAACTGAAAGAAATCATAAAAACACTTATATTCATATGCAACATTTAAAAGACTATGAGAGTAGTGTATGCCTCATAGTAATGCTAATGAGTATATCTCTAAATTGGTTCACTTGGTTTCTGCATTTAAAAAAAAAAAGAAAAAATAAATCAGCATGTTTGTGTGCAGAAATTAGACTTGTACAAAACAATCAGATTCTTAGCTAGTCCTACGCCTGTTGGCATTCATTTATTTGAATACCTGCATTTCGTTATTTGGTGCAGATATGCTCACAATCTACCACTCCCAGTGATACCGAAAAGCAGTATTCTCAGCTCCCTATAAGCAACAGAGAAAAGTCTTCTGCTTTAACTCTTTATTTCATAAATTATATTTCCGTACTACTGTAATATGATGTATTTCACAAGTACTAACTTATGAATTATTAAGGGATAATATAATACTGTTTTTGTTTTGAAACATCTCAGATGCACAGGTACGAGTCAAGAAATCCACAATGTTTTCCAGAGTATTAGAAGTTCTTTCCTAACTTCTTTATAAAACATTTCTTGTGTTTTATATCACCTTTTCTGAAAACACTGTAGTATCAAATCTTTACAATAAAGCTTCTTCTCAGAGTGACTTTTGCCCAAACAGATAGACTTAAAAGATAATGTAAAGAAAATGGAACAACAAACAATAGAGGTAGAGCATTTGATAACAAGAGGAGACTGAGCCAATAAATAGAAATTCACTACATTATGTTATCAATAAATATGCAGGCACTTATTTTTGCTGGGCAATGCTAAACAGGTAAGCTTCAGAATATTGACCAACAGAAGAATTAACTTGAAAACAGAATTTGCAGGCAATAAGCAAGAAGAACCAGGTTTTTTTTTTTTATAACATAATGTATTAACAATCAAAATCTAACTATGAATGTGAGAGATTAATCTCAGTGTGCAAGGCTGCACATTGTCTATGGCACTTTGAATCTACTACCTTATCTGTATCTGAGAAAGTGAATTTCCCCAGGGGAAGTATTTTTTACTGGTTAGGAAGATTTCAACAAATAGGGGTTGCAATCCAAAGATGGGAGGTTTGTACTTAAGCTACTGGGATCACGTCTGTGGTCCATCCTGAAAGGGATGCAGCGTCCCGGAGACCCCTGCAGAGGGGAGGCAGTGGAGTGCACATCTACTCCAGAGGTTGTGGCACCTCTGGAGGTCACGGAGTACCAGACACAGGTCAGTAGCAGGCTGTTCTCTAAGCACATTGCCACAGGCCATTTTAACCAACATTTTCCTTTCTACCTGTTTGTACCTATGCACAGGCCAAATATATCTTATGAGTCGTGAAGTGCACATATTTTTAGGCACGTACCTTGGGGTGTAAAGGAGAGCTGAGGGAATAGTAATAACACTAAAACCTGCAGCAACAAGTATGTGTTAGTCTGACACTAATGGGTACAGTATGGATTTTGTGTCATTTTGCCAGAATGGAGCAGGAGTGTCAAGGCAAATTCAATTTGCTGCTATACTCTTGGAAGAATATCTGCATAACAAAAAGGTCAAGTGGCCCAAAAGAATATCTTTTAAGGTATTAGAGCCAAATGGCTGTGCACAGTCTACCTAGCAAAACTCACTATATCCCATCCAGCCAACCCCTGCATTAAATAAAATGGACTATATTCTGCTACTCTGATCTTTTCATTTACTCTTTTTTATTTTTTTTATTAGAAAATTAGAAGTGAAAATGGATCTAGAAGAGATGATTTGTGACAGCCATGGCAGATTGTGCATCTGACAAGTGTAAGCTCTAAGAATAAAAGAGCTTTTGATAATTTTATTCTAAGTGACATTCGATGGGATTTAGGCTTCTACATTACTCAGACACTTTTGAAAATTTTCCCCATAAAAGGAAAAAAGCCAGAATCCATTCATCAGATGAGAATATTTCAATCCTAGCTCCAAACTGCAACAGTTGTCTCAGGGAGGCAGCTTCAAGATGTAACAGTGGTTCATACCAGAAATGACACAGCAAAAAAGCCTGCCAAGCTGAGGCAAAACCTTCCCTACTTCTGCCTCTCTGATAAAGACACTCACCCAGACTATGAGATGTTTGGGGTCTTTAGTTTTGATGGCTGATTCACCCTCATACTGAAAGTTGAGGAAGCATGGATCAGAACCATACTGTTTCCTTTTTAGACCTGAAAGTTGGGATTAAACAAATAAATGTGGAAGAAGAAACAATAAAATCACTAAGACATGAAAATTACTGAAAAAAATTAATGTGCTGGCATTACTGCATAAGTGAATGTTATGTTGTCGTGTGGTTGATTTGTTTTCAAAATACCTAAATAAATTGCAATCCACTCTGACCTTTCTTCCAGTATTAAAAACTTGTCAGAAAAACCCAAGATGTTTATTTCCTGCTGGCAACTTTCAGAATAAAAGTGCTGTAGAGAAAAGTCAAGCAGCGCAATCACATATAGATAAGATGCATAAGCAACAAAAACATTTATGCTACCCATAAAAATCTTGATCTTCTCAGGTCCCTTTGGACCTGTTTTTTATTGCTCTTTGCCCTATAGAGCTACTTACACAAATACAGAGAGGTTATAAGGTTAGGGCAAAGACAAATTAAGTCCCTTTAACCAGAGAGCAAAGTCTGTGCAGGTGGAAAAGTGGCTGATATTTTCAAACTAAGGTGTTTAGCCACACAGTTCCCATTGAAATTAATTAGAAGTGAGCAGATTACTCTCCCACCTTGCTTAAGGCAGCCTCAAGCACATGGTAATAATGAGTAAGGGGATGGGAGGAGAAGAAGAAAGTGAAAGCCCCACAAACGTTTTAAAGAAAAATAGTCTAAGCTGAATGTGTGTTTCAGTTGTAAGTGTTGAATGAGTTGGATGTTCTGTGTAATTTAATGCATATCAATACACAAAGCTTATTAAGAGTACTCAAGCCTCTTGGGTTACTTTATAAGCATGAATTATTTCATAAACATAGCTGGTAGCGCAAGGTGTATGCAGGCACACAAGGGAAAAAAAACATAAAGGAAGGCAATAAACAGCAAAAAAACTTCAAATTGAAATTTAAGGCTGTAACATCCCCTAATTTTTCTCTCAGAGATTGGTATAAAGCCAAGTATTAAATATCAGCTTTATTACTTGCACTATAGGTTAGATACAGATATACAGTGATACTCCCTTTCCTTGGAAATTCAATGCCAGACATATTGAAAATATTTGTAGTTGAAAGCTATGAAGATCACGTTCCTGAAAAATGCTTTACCCATTGCCCAGCCATTTACCAGTTGGCCAGCCAAAAGGCTGCCTTTTGGTTTTTTTTCCATTTCCATTGGGATGTACTGGTATATCTTTACATTTAATAGATTTAGCTATAAATCAAAGGTTTGTCATCCTCATCTTTAAAAATAACCTGTTTCCCAAAAAGAGTATCGTTGTCACTGGATCATCTCTGGATGACATGACTTTCTATTGAGAGTGATGATCTCTTTCCAACAGCCAGCTCAGGTAAGGAGCAAACTGATGGAAGTCACACACATTTTCCCTGTTATTTTGAAACTCATGCATAAACTTGTAAGTCCCAAGCCTTTCAATTACCCTAGTTTGCTTTGAAATACGTAATGTATTACGTAAATCTCATCGAATGTCATCAGAAGTCAGGTAAGACTTTTATTTCTGTTTTGTGGAAAGAAAAAGCAACAATTTGTACTACTAATATATTTTTCACTAAACATATCTTTTTTAACTAGCTGTTCATAGCAATGAAAATGAATGTTTTTATTCCTCTAAAAATTTATAAATGCATCTAACTAAAAGAGGAGAGACCTTATCAAGCTGTACAGAGTGTAACAGTGTATTCATTTAAGATATGACTTTTTTCTTTTAAAAAAAGGACTGTTCCAAAATCAGGCATGTTGGCCTCAAATGTTCTTCTTCCCTTCTCGTTTCCTTTCTTTCCTGGAATGTTGGCATTATTTTCTGAAATTCAGTGCCCACAAAAAATTATTGAAATACGTCTTATGGCTTTCTATGTCAAGTTCCATGATGATGTGTTTTATTTTCATTGGTAGAAGCAGGAGGCACTTCAGAGGCTCCTTCAGAACCATGACATTGTCTTGATCTATCTGTCTGTGCTATTGTTTTTATTCACCTTTCATCTCCCACTGTATCTGTACTAAATAATCAGAGCATCACTAAGGATGGCTATCTAACCAAAAAATAAACAAATTGACTTTAAGGAGCCATATGTTCAGTCTACCATGGTGAGTTCTGACAACGCAAATACAGAATGGCTTCCTCCAGGCTTCTAAGTAACACAGAGCTCCTTATCACCATCAGTCCATGGGGACACACTTCCACAGATCAGACCTATATTCTTGGCTTTGTGCATCACCATAGCTGGCTATGCTAATGAATTCCAAAATAATGTACAAGAAAAATGAGCAGAAAGAAAAATAAGTTAGTCCTTTCCAATTTGTTGTTCTAAATGCCCCAATTTGTTGGCTCATGGCAACAGCCTGTCCCAACCTGCATATGCAGAGAGAGGAAAAGTTCAAATATACCCAGGACAAGATTAAGACACGGACAAGGCCAAATGTTGGTAACCAAAATGGTAATTCATTTTTATTTACTATTGAGAAAGAGAGCAAGGAGGAAAGATAAGAAAGTAGAGAAAATAAAAGGATTGCAGAAAGCAAATGACAGTCACTACCATGGGTCAGAGTTGTCCCACGGACCCTTTCTGCCCGGTTTGTTGGTGGGGAGAGCTCTGTAAGACTTGCTGTGCACTCAGTTATAGACAGGCTAAGCGGAGTTTTACAGCAGCGATGATCATGGCCCGTTCTCTTCAGCTGCATATCTTATTGATGGCTGGGCAATGCTGAAACAAGTCGCTCTTTAACACTTCTCTACACAGCCTTCTTGAGAATAAGGAGCATGGATCAACTGGTGAAAAGTCATTTTCACCTTGTAGCATTTCACTGTCTTTTTGCTATAAACAAAATTTGTTACATGTGTTCTGCATTGTGACAAAAATCTACTAAGGTCTCTCTACTACAAAAAGATTTCTGAAAAGTCCAAAACCAATGGCAATTTTTACAACACAAACACTTTTATAAATAAGTCTCAAGGTAAGGAAAGCAAACTTAACAGATGAGATATTACTGCCAGTTCAAAACTGGGAGCTGAAATATAGCTTGACGTTATTCATTATTCTTTTCAAAGTTTATTTAAAAGAAAAAAGAAATTGTACATGTTTAGCAATGTGGTTATTTACATGCTGTGCTAGGTGCATCAAAGCACAAATAAAAGACGCTCTCTCTGCCAGAAAGAATTTGTGATCCAATTTTATGTCTCCCAGATGAAAACAATAAGGTGGAACAGGGCAACTTTACAACACCAAACTTATGCAATGTATTGCAATCATTCATGTTTCCTTATTTCACCTATATATTATTTGGTTCTCTTGCCGGGATACTTTTCTTATTTACTGTTTGATGCAGTCATGTGGCAAAGAAAAATTGACTGAAAGAACTTGGATTGGAAGGGATTTGTGTCTTCTGAAAAAAGGAGGCTTTGTCTTATAGAACTATGGAATACTTTGGTGGGGGACGGGATGGGGAGGGGGGAGAGACTCACAACACCCAAAGAAACTTCAAAGGAACCAAAGAATAATTGGAAAAATTAAGGGAACCTCAAAATAGAAGTTAACCAAGGGCATCTGATAGGTAGGTCCATGCAAAACTGTGCAGAGACTTTTAAAATATACACTTAATAGCCAGAAGAATAACTAGAAGATGTCATGATATGGAAAGGTCAGTAAAAGGATAGACTTGATGAAGTGGAAGAAAGTGTGAAGAACACAAATAAGGGGGGTGAGTATCCTGTGGAGAAAATTACTGTGCCCAAATAATGTTTTGATCACAATGGCAGTGGTTGGTGGATTTACAAATGGACTGACCAAGGAAAAAGCAGAAACATTTTGACTCCAAGATTGACAAAAATCCATAGTGAATTGTCATTGATGTCATCCTTAGGAATAAAAAGGCCTTCGTAATTTTATCTATGTAGATACTCATTTTTAGCACATTAAATTTGATCTTGAGCCTGTTTGTGAATACAAAAAAGAGAAGAATCAAAACAGGAAACAGCAGGACTCTCTAGGTAGCTGTTACACAGAGAGGCTGCATGAATTTGCCACTTTCTGGAATGTTTATATATTCTGACCATGCAGAGCAGACTGCTCTGGTTTCCACACTTAATGAGCTTGCTTTTCGACCTCCGCATGACCTTGCTTAAATACTTTTTTGTTAAAAAAAAGAAGTCTGGATGCTTACTTCTAGTAAGTTTAGTGGAAAAGAATAATGTAATTTCTTGGCTCATAAGAATTCAGAGCTATATGGTTATTTGCAACTCTTTGTCATAGGCTTACTGTTTTACCTTTGGGCAACACAGAGTTTCCCTTTGTCTCTGAAGCTCTGTTTTTAAAAGAGAACAGATCCTCTAGTGAAGTTGTTGGTGAAACAAAAACCACTAGATACCTTGAAATACCAGCATTTAAAATGTGTCAAAAGTGCTTAACTGTGGTACAAATACAAATTTTACTTGACAACAAAGGGATAAGAGCAGGATGAGTAGAGGAGTAGAGATTAAAAGAACGTGCTCAGCTAAAGACAAAAAGAAAAATTTGCTAATTCATGTATACATTTTACAATTTGCATTGACATTTATATTTTCTCAACCTCTCGTATTAAAATCTCTTGCTTGTCCTATAATCAAAGCATTCCTTGGTCTCTATAGGTTTTCTTGGCCTTTCTTCTGCTTCCCACGTGTATGTCAACTGCTAGCAAAAACATCACAGGCTCTAGAAGGCTTCCAGACTCTTTTCCCATCTCACAGTACGGTTTGCTGAAAAATAACAGAAAATAATTTAAAAACAGCAGAAACAACAAAAACTACAAAAGAAGGGTAATGAAAGTAAGTGCACAGAGGAAGCAGGGGTACACTTGTGGCTGGACAAAAGTGCTGGGTCTAGTTCTGGGGTTCCCAGTGTGGGAAAGAAATGTTCATTTTGAACAGAGTCCAACAAATGTCCACTGAGATGAGTAAGGAAATGGAGCATTTCTCCTGTGAGGAAATGTTGAGAAAACTGTGACTGTTAGAAGTTCAGGGGAATTTTACCCATGGGTACTAATACCTGAAAGGAGGGTGTGATGCAGATACAGCCAGGCTCTGTTCAGTGGTGCCCAGTGACAAGCCCAGAGGCCATGGGCAAATACGGAAACACATAAGGCTCCAGGTGGCTATCAAGATACACTTTCTCACTGTGAGAGTGACCGAACACCGTCACAGGTTTCTTGGAGAGCTTGTGAAGTCTCTACTCGTGGAAAGATTCAAAAGCCACCTGAACATGGCCCTAAGCAATAATCTCTAGCTGGCCTCCTCGAGCAGGGGACTTTGCCCAGGTGACCTCAAGTGGTCCCATTCAACCTCAGCCACTCTGGGATTCTGTGATTGAGGAAATAAAGAGGAAATTTGGATGTCAAATGAAACTAAAAAAGTGCTAGTAGAGCTCCTGCATGGAAGGTGTACTGTTTGTAAAGTCCACAGATTTTGTGTACAGAGGCAAAGCAAATGTTTGGACTAAGGTTAGGAGACCTCAAAAGCGTCAGATATTGAAATCTTATATGACTCCCTCAGTGCTTCAACAAAAAAAAATTAATTAAAAGAAATACAAAGAAGATATAAGATGTAGCTATCAGACTAGCAAATAGTGTCATGCAGTTAAAATTAGTAGGGTATCAAATGAAGTGGAAAATGACTGTAGCTAAGTGTTATTACTGATCATACCAAACAAGACTTTAAATTAATAAACATGAATATATAACTCTGCTGTACATTGTGCAATAATGAGGAATGCTGATGTTACGCATGCATCAAATGTCAGATCATGGTGTGACAGAACAATTCTTAGCAATGCAGAGCAATGTGCAGAAGCCCGGAAGACCTCCACTGAGGAAGTCGCCTGATGTGAAATCACCCAAATGATCCCATCCAAACTGTTTATTCTAAAAGGTATTGTGAAATCTGAACTTGCAGAAAGAAAAAAGATCAAAAGATTATCTACACAATAGAACTTATTCTTCTTCATCTCCTCCTCTTACAGAAAGAGAAGAAGAAATGCTTTGTGACTCTCATAGAACTGCTTCCCTATGTTTTCAGTATGAAGAGGCCAAATCTTGTCCATTCACTGCTGTTCCAGGGTGGTAAGGGAGCTTCTTAGAATGGGACACATCCACAATACCAGGAAGAGAAATACCGTCTATTTTCAACATGTGAAGTAAGACCTCCAGTACCACATAACATGTAAACTCTTTATCTATTTTCCTTAGCTGGTGCCATCATTTGGCCCCAATCCTGCAAGCAGCAGGAAGCTTGATGGTCTTAATTACACCTTAATACAATACTAGCCTCAATTTTTGTGAATCTAAAAAGAGCAGAGGCACCCACTTTGGAGCTTTGAACTTGTTCATATAAATTAGTCCCTTCCAACATTTCATTTTCAAAAAGTGCAAAAAATTAACACATAAAATAGTATACAGCGATGTCTCGGTTTTTAATCCATCTAGAGCAGTCCAATCTAATATCCAAGGTCACTAGACTGAAGCTTCTATGTGACATGTGCTATAACTAAATAAATGTACAAGTTTGCATCTATTTGTGTTGCAAGCCAATTGAATTTGGAAATTATTTGCATCTGCATACTTACATAATTTGACAATGTTGCCCATTCTCAACTAGCTTATTTTTAACTTGCTGCAGCAACTCAGAAATGGTAAATAATTACTACTTACACTGCATTAGTGAGCAGGGTCTACTGCATTCAACTTTGCAAATAAGACTGAGCCACTATTGGACACTCCATACTGTGAGCTCTTTGCTCCAAAAAAGTTTAAACAGGAAAGGACGAACAGAAATGAAACAGCAGCACTAAGCAGTGGCTTGCCTCATTCATCATATTCATGTCCTCTCTGTTATGCTCATAATGCCTCTCAAGTGGTGAACATTTTTTTCCCCTTAACTTTTGCATTTAACTTTCCTCAGCTCATTTTGTGCAATTTCTTTTTAACTTTTCAAAATATCATTTGACAAATTTTGAGGATCTAAACGTTTTTCCAACAGACACGTTTGTTAAATTAATTTCTAATTCAAAATGTCATGCTTTTGCACTTCATGCATTCAAAATGTCATATAGAAGTGCCGTGGCAGCAGACTTTGGAAATCTTGGCTTGTGGAGGGAAGATGGGAAGGAATATAGTAACAGATGCTCACACATATTTATAGACTATTGTACATAGAGACAGACACACAGCAGGTAAGGCTAGGACAGAAAGGGATGCAGTTCTTCTCTGGAGTCCCTGCATGATCATTTAGAACTGCTGAAATACTGTTGGTTACAGTATGACTTTAAGCTTATTTGTCAGTATGGCTGGAAATTTCCAGTTCTAGTCAGTCAATTTTCTGTAAGCTTTTAATACCGGGTCTGCTGTCTCTTAATGGCACAGCTAACCCTGCTGCAAAGTGTAGCCTACAGTGCTGTGCTGTTAACAGCAGATCTGCTGATCTGCAGCAAGTTGAGCAGAGGAGGCCAGGGAAGTAGCATGAAACAGCATGTACTACTTACGGAGCTCAAGGCCATTTATTTGGCTTGTTCCAGCTTCTCCACATAGTTCAGTGGTCCAAAACAGCCATAAAAATTATCTAATAATTACACATTTGGCAATCCTGGCAGTATTCTCAGTATCCTTCCCTTCCTCCACTCCATGCTCTTCCTCACTTCTCCAGACTGGAAAGCCAAACTTCTCAATAACAACAAGAGGAGCCTTTGGTTATTGCTGGCAGGTGGCAAAGACCATGAAGCAGCTCTAAGACTGATCTGCAGTCTGCCAGCCTTTACCTGAAGTTCCTTCAGTTGCCAGCTTCTTCAGGTGCACCTCTAGAGTCTTCAGAGAGTGTGTAAACACCTTCCTAATGCTGCTTTTTAATTTAACCAGTCACAGGTGCCAGCAAGAAACTGCATTATGTTTTTATCCCTGGGATTGTGTGAAGCAAATATATTCAGGTAGCGTGAAGATGACCATGACCCATGGCTGAAGTGCAAGGAGTAGATTTATTCCATCATCTCGCTGGCTGAAAGATTCCAAAAAACCAAGCAGAGGCATATGCACTGCTAAGCTCGTTTCAGCAGGGGCAAAAAGGACGAGGCCAGAGCCCTGCATTAAATATCCAAGAGCCTGGAGCATGCACAAATCTTCACCAGGCTGTGTTCTACAATCTCAGAACTCTCTTATCTCCCTTTCCCACCTACAACAAGGCCCCAGTCTGTGGGAAAGGCTGTTAAGTCTTTAACAACATCCTGTTATCTACTCTGAGAAAATTCCATTTTTTTTCCAGTGGATGGAAAACAACTCAAACAAACACAAGTACTGAATTTTCTCACACTGAGCATTTTCTAACATCTCCCAGGTGCAGGGTTGGTCTTTGAAAGAAAATAATTCTAAAAACAATTTATGTTTCTCTCTCCTTGTCAATCATCAGTTTTTGAACCCTTTCCTCCCCACAGGGATAATTTTTAACCAAAAATGTTGTATGTATTAAAGTGCCTAGGAAACTATTGTCTAAGTGGCTTCCATAACCTTCATTAAGATATATCCTTTTTAATATTCTCAGTCTGAAAGAGAATCATAAAATTTTTAATTCTCACAATCCAGCTGAAGACTTCAGAAGACTTATTCGAGAGAGAAAAGTACCTGTAAACTTTTATTTTCACATATTGGCAGAACAGTGTTGCAAATTTTCTCTTTAGAAACTGGGGTTTTTAAACCAAAAACAAAGAGTCAACAATGCAGAAACTGAGGTAGCTTCTCAGACCATTTCATCACAGCCTTGAGTGAAAATAGAATTTAGCACCCTTCCCCTTAAATACAACCTCATGGTGGCAGAGAACAATAATGCAGACAGACAAAAAGTGACAACCTTTCTCACCTTGGGGCACTGCAAGACTGTATTTCACAAGATACAAAAAGATGAGAGAAAAGGTCATTTTTTGCTGCCCTTTCTTTTTCTTTCAATATTTCTAGTCCCGAAATTCATCTGCAAAGCAAGAGAGTCTCACAAAAGAAAGAGGTCAAACACAAGAAGAAGGAAAATGAAAGCCTTTTTTTTACATGCAACTCCTGTAATTTTCGTTATATTAGAGTTTAGATGCTAACAAAACCACTACTTTGTAAAACAAATTGATACTGAATCACTCAATACTAATGCTATAGCAGCCACTAGTAAATAGTAGGGCCATGATAGCTGTGATTTCTCCACGACTGCTTATAGCAGTTCAAGGTACAGCTGGTGATAAAGAGTTTACAGAACAAGCCCAACAACAATAGCAAGCAGGAAAAACAAGTCACAAGGATCACATTTCTTTCTGAAACCTTTAAGATTGATGTACATGTGTGCACGATAAGTCCAAATTTCTGTAACATCATGACTCAAAACTGTATTATGACAGGCACATAAAAATAAATTGGTATAACTTTCCTGGACTCCAGACCTTGTCTGGCTCTCACATCAGTTGTACGCGAGAATTTGTCCCAGCCACAAAACAAGGTACCTGTCTAAATTAAAACTGAAGAACCATATTGAAAGAAAAACTCAAGAATAAAATCTAAAAGCAAATTTGGTTGTTTAAGTCCATCTGTAATTAGGATGACTTATTATAAATATACACTTTGTATACATGTACCTACATATGTATGCACGCACCCTTGCACACATGCACACACACACCTCATTTTTGTATGTGTCCATCTACATGCATTTAGCTGCAAATCTCGCTATCCAATAGAAAGTAAAGAATAATCTAAGCTAAAATTCAAGAGGAAGAACTGGACCTCTTGGGGCATTGAAGTGTAAAGGCTGAATAAAACTCATAGGACAAACTGATATTCCAACTGTATCTTTGTGAGGCCACACACAGACCCTTTTTCCTGTCAGTTCACAAAGAGTAAAAACCTGAAAATCCTTAGGATACTACAAAGGTTCTCTAATTCTTGACCTGGACTATCATGTTTTGGAAGTGACTATTGATTATAGAAGCCAATTGGAGATGTAAGATGTCAGCCCAAACGCAGAATACAAATCACTACTTCCATCACAGACACAGAAACAAAAGGGCACATTTGAGGTTTGAATGTGGCCCAATCTCTAATGCAAAGGAATTGAGAATTCTGTGAGGTACCTGCCTTTACCATCAGATTTGTTACCACTTATTTAAATTAGTTTGTGAGTCTCCAGGCATTTCAACATAAATAAGCATCTATATGTACATGGGAAGGAAAACAAAGGATGAGAGAATAATCTCTTGTCTTTTCATAAAAAATGCTTCAAGAGCAAAGGTAAAGGAATAAATGTTCAAGAAAGAAAGGGGAGGGGGAGAAAACATGAAATCAAAAAGGAAGCATACCTTTGCAGTGAGATGTTTCTGAAGCTTATAGCTAAATCTGCTTCTTGTGGTTTACTGAACTCTGATCATTTTTCTTGAAGGATTAGCGGCAATTATCATTAAGGCTCAAGCATTTAACTGTGACTGCTGCAATAAATCTTATTAAAATAACTGAAACATACTTTTTTTTGCATGTGGCAACCTGTCTCTGAATCACAACCATCTGTACAGAGTTATTGCCTGGTGCACACAGATGGCAGTAAAACAACTATAAAGCTATACCATTCTTTAATCATAACTTCTAACACAACTAAACAAAGTGAAATTTGAGTCAGACTATTAGCATTTGAAAGACTATATGATGACTGTAATTAACAAGTACACTCTAAAATCCCTTTATAAAATGTTTTATTGGTTTCTGATTGAAAAAATAGTAACAACACTTGCACTGGGCAAGTGTTTCCGTCTTTGACAACTCACTTAAAGAAATCATATGTTAACAATACAATCTCAGTCTTAAAGTTTTTATACTGCACAGCTCCCTTACAGATTTAAAATGACAGTGAAAGGTAGTAGAATAATTTATTCCTTCTTGCTTAAGGCACAGAATCATGAATGCTTCAGGTCAGTAACTGCAGGGCTACACTAAACCCCTGTCACTCCAAATCAGTTACAAAGTGAGCATCTGTACTCCCTGCGTAGCCCTCAAGGAGGAAAAAAAAAACAAAAAAAAACCCCCAAAAAACCCCTGCACAATACATACAAACACTGGGCCTCTGAACATGAACAGCTCCCAAATGAAGCCAACAGACAGCTTCACAAATATCTCTCTTCTGCATAATACCGTAATACCTGCTTCATCCAGTACCATCTATTAGATAGAAGGCCCCTGAATATTTCTCCTTCAGATCCCTGAACTCACACTGTAATTTTGGCTGGAGGAGATATGGGAATTTATACTAGTGGCTGTTAACCCATTCAATATCTTAAAAATACAATCACTAGACAGGTTTTGAGACCTGTAAGACTATTACCAAAATATGCTCTCCCACAGAGACATATTACTATTTCTGCCATAATATGTCTTTGCTTTACCTAATAAAGCTTACTTTTTAAAATTCTTCATCCTTCATCTCCTGCTCAATTCCAAAGAATCTATGGGTGCCAAACTTCTTTCAGTTTTATTACCCCACTTTTACCTAAAAGAACATGGAGAAGAACAGGGAATCAAATGTGTTTCCATGGCTCAAAAATTTACCATTTTTCATCTGAGCTGCATCAACTAATAATGGGATGCTTTTACTCATTGCAGAAGCAAAAGCAAAGGCAAATCTTGTTGTATTTGAAATGAGCCAGAAGCCTGCACATGGTCAGTCATGTAATTCATGTGGGGAAAGGGAGCTTGTCAAACCATGGTGACTTGCTGCAAAACCATTAATATTTCAGAAAGCATTTAACAGCGTCCTCTGGTTGGTACATTGTGAAGAGAGCTCTCAGAGAAACCAAAAAGGAGCTGAAGAAGGCAGCAGGTCCCCAGCTAAAAGGCTTCTTGTACTATGTTGTGAGACTGTCAAAGCACCAGATGAAAATGAACAAATTTAGATTTAAAGTACTTGAATAGGCCGTCTTGGTATTTAAATAGATAACTTGGCCTCTTAAAGTACAGATCAACTACAGAAACATTTCACAGAACATACAAAAGAAGTTTCATTAGGAAACTATTCACCAAAATGCCTACAATATTTGTCTCTTACAAACACCTTGTTCTTGTACTGTATTAAACAGGCACATGTTTATCTCAGTCCTTTGTCAGTTCTGAGTACAAATAACAGGAGACAGATGTGGTGAATGTATACGTACCTTGTGAAGCATAATAGCAATCCCTTGATGGGTTTTGGGTAAGCATTTGCCCTCCCTGGGGCATATTTGAATTGTTTGCGATTCTTTGCTGCCAGCTACACAGCTTGCTACCTGTCAGGAACTGGAACTGGCAGAAAACAGCTGGTAGAAATCAATGGATGTGCCAGTTCTGGTTCATCCAGCAGAGATGCTGTGGAACAGTGCCGCAATTCTGATTGGAATTAGGCAGCACAAACAGGTTTTATTTGCTCATAGCTTCAGTGTCTTCTCAGTCAGGGAATATTCAGGTTCAAAAGATGTTAATTGATTATTACATTTTAAAACCTGAAATTCACATAACAATAATAGTAAGTAATAGAAGAAATCAGTTGTAAACTGGGAAAAAGCCAGTTGCTCTATAAGTTACACCACAAATCCCACCGTGAGTCTGCAACAAGAAATGTTAGCACTGCTACTGGATGTGTCAGTCCTGGGAATATGAAAGAAGAGCTCAAGGAAACTGAAGACCTTTGAGGACAGCAGCCTTTGCATACAAAACCAATCTAACGTAATACTTTGTAAAAAGGTAGGAAAATAAGGAGACCAGTCTGCCTTGGCAGGTAACTCATGACAGAGCTCCAGAGCGAGGGTGGGAGGATGACGCAGGGTCTGGCTACAACGAAATTTGGAAGCATTGACTGGGCATGGTATTAGGATGCTGTAGGGAAAACCCCAGCTTAACTGCTCGCTTGCAAGGAATTTCAAAAGCAATATGAAGAGCTTCTGCTTTACATCAACCATAAAAGGCTGAACAATGAAAAAGGGGAGGCATTGTTGAAGAATGTGGGTGATTTCCAAGAGCAGACACAGGTGAGGATGAGTTACTCCATACCTTGTTTGCCACAGTTATCCCCATCAACTTCTCCCAGGCCTCCATGCTTAGGGGCAAGTTTCATGGAGAAAGACTAAGACCAGGAGATGATCACCAAGACAGAGATTACTAGAGACAACTTTATCCATAGAAATCCACAGGTCTAGACATAAAGCATTCAAGAAAAAGTGGACTGTTGTTCTTGCAAGGCCACCTTCCACAATCTTTGAAAGATGATGGTGATCAGGGGACATCCCTGACAATGGGAAATGGGCAACATCACAGCCATCTTCAAAAAAGGCCGAAGGTGGCCTTCTTTGAACATGAGGTTGGACTAACATCTTAAGATCCTTTCCAACCTGAATGATCCCATAAACCTTTAACAGATTAAGTAACTCATAGCAATGAATGCAAAAAATAAAGGACTAAAATACCTTTATAAATAGATAGATTAGATGGATTAGATAGATAGATAGATAGATAGATAAATACCTATCTGTTTAGATACCAAATGCATGTACATATAACCCTCTCTGTCAGATTTTATACCTACAAACTGGTTTAGCATCACAGAGTTATCTTTAAAAAGAGAGGGAAGAATACCAGGAGATAGAGGGGAAATACTTCAGTTACATCAACCCCTATCAGATGTAAACACACTGCGTAAGCCCTCTATTTACGTACTCTAGAGCTGAAAATGTCATTTTCACACAGCATACAATAAGAAAAACAACATCTGCATATTGAAGGAGGAAAACAAAAAAAATACATGAAAAAAATAGAAGATTGGATCAGATTGGAATTAAATGTATTTAACACAAGTTATAGGTTTAACCAAACTCGGCCAGGTGAAGCAAAAACTAGAAAGGAGAAATTAGGCACAAAAAGAGGACCTAGAGACTTCACAGCTCAGACTGGAAGCTAAGCAGAAGGCCATGTTAATAATTTCTAAGTGTGAAATGAAGTGGCTGCTTTTCAAATCTAAACTGGGAGAGCTGACCTGGTGCTAGTGTGGTGAGCTGACCCCAAGCAGACCCCAGGTCCTCCATCATTCCCCTTCTCAACAGGACAGGAGAGAGTTAGTATAACAAAAGGCTCAAAGGTCAGGATAAAGACAAAGAGGAATCACTCACCAGGTACCATCATGGGCAAAACAGACTTGACATTGGGAAATTAATTTAATGTATTACTAATCAAATAGAGCAGAATAATGAGAAATAAACACAAATCTTAAAACACTTCCCCCACACACCTCCCTTCTTCCTGGGCTCGACTTCACTCCTCAGTCTCTCCCTCCTCATCACTGAGTGGTGCAATGGAATGGAGAATGGGTGTTGTGGTCAATCCATCACAAGTTTTCTCTGCTGTTCCCTTGTCCTCAGGGGGAAGACTCCTCACTTTCTTCTGCTGCTCTAGCATGGAGTCATTCCCATGGAAGAGCAGGGTACAGTCCTCCACAAACTGTTCCAACATGAGTACCTCCCACATGGTACGTCCTGAAGGAACAGATCTCTTCCATGGGGTGTCCAGTCTGTCAGGAACTGGTTTCTCCAGCATGGGTCCCCCACAGAGTCACAAATCTGGCCAGCAGGCCTGCTCCAGTTGTTGTTGCATATTTTTTTCCCCCTTCTTAATTGCATTATCCCAGAGATGATACCACCATTGCTGAGGGGTTTGGGCTTGGCCTTGGCCAGCGGTGGGTCTGTCTTGGAGCTGGCTGGCATTGCCTCTATTAGATATGAGAGAAGCTTCCAACATCCTCTCACAGAAGCCATCCTTGTAGCCCCACAGCTACAAAACCTTGCCCTACAAACCCAATACAGCTAGTTACACTCACTTTGGTTGAATGACGCCAGTTTTTCATGGATGCACATGCACACAAACACATGTACATGCAGAAGGAAAATAAAATTATGAAGGATATAAGCTTTTGTAAATGCAACATAGAAATGTGAAAACAGCAACTTACACTCTTACAGAACCTCCTTTTCTTCATTGTCAGCACTATGGTTCTAAGGAGTCGGCTGTGAGGGATTCCTCTGTTGCCCATGCTAAACTTATGGGACCTATGCATTTTATCTCATCTATAAAGTATGCAGGTCAGATGCAGTCTAACTCACCTGCACACCTGATACATTAAGTACCAAGAACACCCACAGAGAACTCAGAATCTGCCTAGGTAAGTTTTTGTAGTGACCTTTAACAATAGTCATTAAACATCAGGGAACTAGAGCATCTACTCACTTAAAATGGAGCCCTAAACTTGACTGATTTGGCAGTCATTAATCATTTATTAACTATATTTATTTATAATATACTGTTTATAAATTTCTATAATTTTATTACATAAATTTGTACTTAATAATCAATTACATTATTGAAATAAAATAATTTGTTGCAGAGAACATATCACAAGTATTGTCTCCCAACCATATGTTCAGTAACTTTGTAAAGACCATCAAGAACTGATACCAGGTGAAAGAGAGATGTGGTCAATATACCAATATGTATTTTATGGCTCACAGATGGAAAAACAAGTCTCTATTCTTTCATGTGTATTCTTTAATAAAACAAAGCTTTCAAAACCAACAGAGCTGTAAAGAGCTATTTCCAAAATACAGTTTAAAAAAACCAAAACATGGTATATAAACCTTGTATAGGCAAAGGCAGGTTTTTTTATGTAACTGTTCCCTGGTGGGAGACTTGAGATGAAATAAAGGCAGTACCATTGCCCAGTTATTCCAGGTCTATGAAGAAGGATGTGGGAGAAACTGGAATGCTGATGGCTCAAACAATCAGGGGGCAAGATGCCCACACGCACAGTAACTGCCCAGGCGCAGAGGGCAAGCACAGGTGCCAGCTTGGGCTACAAACCGGGTTTGAGTAAGATAAGAAAAGAGGCAAACCCTGAGAGGCAGGGTACTGTTTCTTTGTCCTTACCAAGGTGAAATCAGCTGTGATAAGTCCCCTATTATGGGCCCATCATAGGCTATAATTGACTCAGCTGCACTGATGTAGTAGTCAGCTGTAATGTGTTAGAAGGTGTCAAAGATTCCTGAAATATCTCATCATCCAGTGTTACATCATCCCCCGTAACACTCTTCACTCCAGGAGTGGTAGTGGGATGTTTCCATCTAGCCTAAGCATAATAGAAGCCCAATGGACTTTGTGTTTCACAGACTTCTTCCATCACCCCCAATGAATCAAGAGAAAACTTCAGCCAACGGCCATCTAAATTGCAACAATAAAATCTTGTTGCGAGATCTATGGGTGGTGATATGTTTTTCCTCCTTCCTTTGTTTCTTTGTTCCTTCCTGCCTGTAATATTTTTATGCTTCCATACTGCTATATTACTATAGATAATGGTGACCAAAATGGCTACATGCCTGCTTCCCACTGCCACCATATTGTTCTAAAATAAACCCTACATGAATACATTTACAAACACCCATCAGTTTTGTTTCACTCTAATCCACCCCAAGGGATCTGTTAACAAGAACCTGAGTTACCCTCGCCTTCTGGGGCAGGTCATAACACCTGGTCTTCAGAGATCTCTGAAATATCCCATCATCCCAGTTGGATGATGAACCACAGCATCTTCTAACCTGGCACAATAATACCACAAAATCACAACTATGATGGTTTAAAGGAAAACAGGAATCTTCTTTTTAAAAGACTGTAAGGGACACCAGTAAGAATAACCTGATGAAAAGTAATGTTCTGTGATATAAAAGATGTAACAGAACTTACTACAAGCCTCAAAGTCTATGAAGATATAAAAAACTTATATTTAGTTAAAACAAAATATCAATTCAGTACAGCAGAAGACCAAGGTTTTCATTTAGGTTTTGGTGATCTGAATCTGAATCACTGAAAATCCAGAAGTATTTGTGATCAGGCTGCTATTCCATGTTTCCATCTGAAATGTACTATATTTAATACTAAAGTGCCTCCCAGTCTCCATGCCAACGCTTCTCTGCTTTTGCATCCTTTGATACTTGTTATTCTACCATGACCTCCACAGTCAGTCCAGCTTAATTATGCTTCTGTCCTTCTATGCCTTCTTTTATCAAGATACTTATCTCCTTCTGAAACTATGCATCACATATTTTTCCCTTCCTCCATTAACACAACATTTGTCTGCAAATAATAGCTCCAATTAAAGTGAAAAGCTCATACTACTCAAAAAAAAAAAAGGGGTTGCAGATGTGTTTGATAGCTTCTAAGGTAACCATGCTAACTTAGAGGCCTTTTCTTTGTCTCCTCATCAACACATTACCCTCTGCAACTACTATTTTATTTCAGGATGGTAGAACGGATTTGCAACAAAATCAGTTTCTTTTTGTTTCGTGGACTACTAGTTGTGTAATTTGAAATCATGTGAAATCACAAGAGCTGTGCTCATTTATTCTAACTGATGGTCTGGCCCTAAAATGCAGCATATATGTCTTTTTCAGACAGAGATGTATGACAAATCAAATCATATACTCTAGTATTTACTTCATCCAATGCAATGAAGAATATCTTTGCAGAGATCATAGCTTCTAATGTAAGGAATTCTTCATTCACTGAAGAATTGGAAAGAAAAATACACACCAGGACCTTGCATTTTACGAGTTCGGGAAGAAATTGATGGCAAGAACTAGAACACAAAGCTCAGTAATCATGCAAGCTGAAGTCACCAGACTTTGGTTGGGGAAAAGAATAAATTAATGGAGGCACTTAAGCCTGTAGAAAATATCCCTTGACTGGTTTATATATGGGGATTGTGTGCATCATTCTCTAGTAAATCTAACCACTGACGACTAGGTATGCAGAAAAAGGGGTTTTTTTTCTATTACCTCATGAAGTCAACAATGCGTGTCTGTAAAGTGAACTGTTAGGCAATCCATTTGTGAACTCTCTACTAATAAATATATAATATAAGCTTTTCATGAACATTCTTATCTTGGAAACAGAAAGACGGTTTTTACCACTCTAAGTTTTATGTTCTTCTGCAGAAATCTTTCTAAAGTTAAAAAGAACTTCAGATACTTTGTCTGATGCTGAAATTCAAATATTCCAGTAATCATGTAATCTATTCTCTGCAAGAAACAAGTTCCTCTATAAAAGGAAATTTTTTCTTTCACATATCCTCTGCCCAGTCAGGCTGTTGTCAAAATAGTTTGAATGATAGAAATTTGAAGTTCTTGAAAAGTTTTCCCCCTTCCACATTTTTTTAATTCCTACTAAGTTCCCTTCCAACTCACCATATTCTGTGAATTTACATGAACTTCTTGTTTCTAAATCTGACCCTTTCTGGGCTTGCATAGAGAGAGATTCAAAGGCTTGCAGCCTTTGCACAACTAGTGATGTCTCAGCACTGAAGATATTCACATTTACTCTTGCCATGAGAATAATAATAATGGCTAAAATGGCAGCTCTAGTATTCATTACTGTCCAAATGAACAATTCTTGCGTTGTTTTCTGCCAAGACGAAAAATTTTTGTAACAGCTACTGAATACTAGAAGAAGCAACATATGCAAGCTCCCTAGTCACTTCAAGTACAGCCAGTCAGTCCTCAAATATGAATCAGAAGGTCAGACTAACTTCAAATACCTTGGTAATACCTTCTTTACATTGTTACTTCTTCAAAGAGAGTAAAACAAAACCATTATTTTAGAAAGCACTCAGAGGACAATAAATTTGAGGTGGCTGTCCTCTATATTTTTTAACTCCTAATCCCTCTAAGGTGTTATTACAAGAAGAAGGGGTTCTGTTGCACATTCACCCATTCCTGGGTTTTCTCTTTTTTTTTTTTTTTTTTTTTTTTTTTTTTTGTCAAGGTACCACAATCGATGCCAAGAGTGTCTGGTTTTGGGTAGGCATCTGACCACACAGCACACACCTCCATGGTTCATCATCTATTGTATCACACATTCAAAGCCATTAACCTGAAATGTGCAGAATTTACCCTATTTAAACTTTGAAATTATTTACCTATTCCATATTACCTTTACATTATGACAATTGCAGGAAGCGATAGCAGCATTCCCTTCCCCCTTCTTCTGTCAACGCTGTCACATGATTTGGAGGCTAAATGAGTTTAATGAAATTACTAAGCTTTAAAGGCATTAAAATTTTTATTTCAATGCTGTGAAATTTAACAATGTTGCTTGACTAAAGGTTGATGAAGGATTAGTTGAATTTCTAAGTGAGAAGCAGACTACAGCTTCCAATTTTCAGGACTCTTGGGGCAGATGCTCAGCTCAAAGCCAGCCAGTTCTGAAGACACTCTCCAAGCAGACTGGGTGTCCTCACAAGGCTGTGCTTCTCCTGCTGTCAGTGGACTGGGAACAGCTGCTTCCATTCCTGGTCAGAAAGTCACCCCCTGTGCAAGAATGGCAGAAGTAATTATATATCTGAATAACAGACACTTTTTCCTTCAAACCTCTCCTAGTCACCAGCTGTAATTTCCCGTGTAGCTCTAAATAGCTTTAGCATATATCATAGAGCAAATGTGCTCCATCAGACCTACCCAACAGGTCTCTGCAGCTCAAGGAATTTGAAAAGGAGCTGAGGGTTCTTTGGATCCAATTCACTGAAGTCAGCAGTGTTATCAAAGCCGCCTGCGCACAGGTCCTTGAGCTACCTAAGGAAACTCCCCACCATTTCCCTGGAAAGCACAAGGGAATGCATGCATGCAGTTCCAGAAGTAAATTCTTATACTGAAAACTGTTTTGTTTTAGTGTTTGAATAGCCAGCCCAAAGGCATGATGAGGCACCATTTGTGCGTGATCACCTTGCTTCAGAGATACCTTAAACTAATCAATGATGCTCCTCTGAAAAAGGCAATGGGTTTTTTCTCATTTGTTTGCTTGACTTATTTTTTGTTCTGGAAAAGCCTGGTGAATTTTTAGGTGGGGTAGCAGAAAACAAAATCGCTATATTGCATCTCCAGAAGCACTCCTACATTTCTCTCAAGTAGGAAGTAATGTACGAATACATGCAAAATCATTCTGGCTTTTGGTAATGAGCTGAGTTCTCCTGGAATTCTCCGCGTAAGTGCTATTAATTTCATTGTGAGAATATAAAAGACCAGTACAAATAACTATTTTGACATAATTAGAGGTGATGGAGGTTGGTATCTCCCTCATTTTCCACTCTTAATGTTTTAGTTAACTCTTACTTTTACTCCATGATTTATTTTCAATTCTTGTTCTTTAATTAATTTAAATAAGGATGATTGTTTACTGTAAGAAAGCAAAATTTTTTATGACATAACTTTTCGCAATTCCTTAAAATTTCTGTGCCACTTTGATTCAAAATCTCCTGAAGTTTATTCTCGGAAAACAGCAAAGTCTCAATCTGCAAAATTACTGCAGACCTCCATTGAGTAACATATCCCTAGAAGCAAAAGAAATACATAAATGAGATAATTTGGGTCATTTTGTAAACCTTGGCCAGTAGAGATTACGAGATTCCAAACAAGGGTAATTAAACTAAAGTATTGACCATATCCTCCTCATCAATAAACCTAATTTTATACAACATGTGTTGTATATGTTAACAAAGAATTTTGAAACTGTTAAGACAATGAAAAAAAGACAGTATTAGACTGTATATTATTTAGCAAAACAGTTCAGAAGACATCTATTAGTATTAATTTTACCCCCACAAATTGTGCAGGTTGGAGAATGGAAGTAAGTATTCATTTTATTCACAAAAACATCTGGTCCTCCAGGTGGAGCTTAACGGTTTCATAATAGTTTAAATCAGGTACACAGAAATCAGTCTCATGGACTACCAAAGGGCTGAACCAAGAACAACATTTATTTCCATACATTTCACCTTCACTCATGGGCTAAAATGTAACTTGAAAATGTTCTTGAAAATATTACGCATATTTCTACATTAGAAAGAATAGAATCAAGTACCCTTGGCATCAAGAATTCTTGGTGTCAAGTATGTCCTATATATCCATAGTTCCTTACCTGGCCAGAAGGAAAGGTAAGAACACAACACAAAAAATGCAGGCATGAAGTTCCCTGGTACTGCTGATGAGGGTAGAACATGCGTCTTCTGCTAGTCTTCTCCACTGCAACTCACAAAAAGGCAGGAGAAGGCTACAACCTTAAATCACAACTGAATCTTACTGTAAATCAGCAACATGGATTTGACATCAGGGTACTGGAGAGCATGGAACTCTCACATTGCTTCTGAGATGTTGCTTGTATAGGTCCAGTATAAATAGATGATGTTTGCAGTACTTGTACCCTTATAACTTCCATTTTGTGTTTTCCGGCATTCTATGTAAAAGTACAGCTCATTGGAAGAGCTTGATTTATTGTCCAACAACGTGCACGGGAAAAAGGTTTAGTTGCTCTAGCCAGGGAAAGATTTCTGTGATCAAAGGGTATGACTGGATTTTCATTGACAACTCTGTCTCCCATTCATATAATGCATTAAACATAGTTTACATAAAATTATTCCATTCCATCAGAAGATCTTATTCTTCTCCAGATGGCAGAACTAATTCAGATTGCACAACTTCAAGAAAGCAGATGGGAAGAGAGGTTCTTAAACCTCTGGAATTATCCCAAATATACTGTCACACCTGGCAAAAAAACCCAAAAAAACCCAAAAAAACCACAAAACAAAACAAAACAAAACAAAACAAAACAACAACAACAAAAAAAAACCAACCAACCAAAAAAAAAACCCAACAACAACAAAAAAAAAAAAACAATAACCCCCCAAAAAGTCAACCAACCAACCAACCAACCAACCAAAACCCCTAAAAGGTTATCTGGCAATAATCTCAGAGGGCCCAAGAGAAATTAATTTAGCCACAGAATATAAAACCATCCCAAAGTTTAAAGTAAAAAAAGTAAAAATATAAAGCCCATACTTCCCTGTGTTGAAAAAGTAGTCATGTTTTAATAAGTTTAAAATGTTCAGGACATGAGAAAAAATAAGCTACTTAAGCTGGTTTAGAAGATTGTTTACTCACAGAGTACAAAGCACCTTACAAACATAAGCAGTTAGTTCTAGGTTTTGTTCCTCATTTTCTAAACTCCTAATTTACTAGAATGTTGGATAAGAATATTTCGGTTATTGTTAAATCTTAATAAAAGTCAGAATGTTCTGCCTGGCACTCTGCCACCCTGTTCATCTGGTCAAGCAGCCACCCGTTAGGCAGGCTGCTGCAGAGACCATGCCTCCAAGCTGTTTGCCCCCCAGCACTCCAGGAGCTTTGTGCTAAAAAGGACCCCCAAATCCTTGGGTTTCTACCCGGCAGGCGATTAGAGATGACCCAAGAAGCCCCAGAAACAATCTCAGTATTTCACAATGAAATGTCACTCTGACCTTCTCTAAGCAAAATGTCAGAATTTTCATTACATGGAAAATTTCAAAATGTCATTTTTGTTGCAGTTCTGAATGGTACTACTTTTAATTTCCACAGGACAGGAATTATGGTGTCTGTTTAACTCTTGTCAGTACACATTCGCCTTTCTACAGGAATCTAGGCTTGATAACTTTTTCTCTAATGTTTTAAAGATTTTTTTAAACAAGAGAGTGAATTAGAAATCAAGTATGCAATTCCCAGTTTTATGCTTAAAAAGCAGTTCCACACCTCACACTTTGTGTTTAGAATAATTTTTCAAAACTTTCATAACATTGCCTGAGACCACCATAACTTTGTTAGCACAACTGTATGAGTTCCTGAGGAAGAAAATTCTAGTAGCACTTCAAAATTATTCCAATCCAAAAATGTCAGGATACCAGAAAAAATAAACCAGCACCCATTTCGTCTACTCATGATTAGAAAATGCATTGCATCCATGTCATCGTTCCAGTGTGTAACCAAAACACTCTGCTAAAACTGTGTTAAAATTTGCCTGATTAATTAACATAAAAATGGTCATTTCTGAGATGCAAAGTTATTTAATTGTCAGATTCAAGGGGTGAAAGCCAGCTGATGAGAAGGCATAGAAAGTGATTATTTGATCTCTCTGGCCACATACATGCGATCTGCTTGATGCAGTCTTGTCTTGGGAGATACAGCATCTTAGACACCAGACCTGATATAAAAGACAAGGACAGCTTAGTGCCTGAAGAATATTAATTCTTGAAAAGACTGCCACATTATCATTTGCTGGCATATCTCCAGCAGAACTCAGCTATTTTAGCATTCACAGCTTCTCCAGTTAATATTCTTTGACATCCATCCTGAACAGATGTTATTATCGAGGTTATCTGTAGTTCCGTCTTCTCTGCTGATGGGATGGGATACTTTGAAAGGATGAGCCTTTTTAGGCAGGAAGAACTCTTGTTTTTGTTAATTTAGGCCTTAATCACTCTTATTCCTCATCATATTCTTTCCGCATTACCTTTCTAGCTGCTGCTGGCTTACATTTTTCTTTAAAAATATAAAAGGATCATTATGAACATCACTTTGCCCATTTTTTTCCATCTAAATATCCAGTCTTAAAAAATGCTATGGTGCTTTGCTAGTTTTTTCCTATCCTCTGTTTAAGCTACTCCCACTCATCCCATCCAGTATCATCATGGGCATAGAGATAATAGGCAAGGGAGCGACCACATACTGTTCAAAATAGCTCTGGATGAGGTCACGTTCATGCAATAGAAGCAATAGAAGAAGAGGAATTGACAAGGAAAGGATGTGGAAGATTGCTGGGGATAGACAAAAACCCACTAGAACGAACCTAAGAGTGCAAGGAAGTATTTTGTCACTGCTCTGATACATACCTTCTAAAGCAGAGTAAGAGAAAAACATGTATTTTTGAACTGTAACTAACAATAACATCAATCAATAACTTCTAAACCACAGAAGAGGGAGAGACAGAAGACAGCTTTGCAAAAATGTAATTGCACAGTTATGAGCCAAGTTTGCACCTATCAATCATACAAAGGCATGAGTAAATAGCCAAATAACTAAAAAGGCTTCTGAATGAACATCATTTGCACATTCACCTGCAGCAGGTATTTGTACATTCACCTGCAGCAGCAAATGTAATGCAAGCCTTTTTCACAGATTTGTTTTATGCTTTCCTTTAAAATAAAGATGTACAAAATGTCCACATTTACAGAAAATTAGGTTCAGCACCAACTCTATAGCTTGAGTGGACTTTCAAAGAATTAAAGCATCCATTTTTACTGTAACCTGTCAAATATGTACTGCTGAGGTATATATTTCTCTTCCTTTCTTTCTCTGCTAACAATTCAATCAGCAATGAGAAAAACTAGCAGGCTCCCTCTGCCTAATCCTCCCTTTTCTATCTCCAGAGTCTCATAGGAATCACCAGAATTTACTGTCATTTCTAGCCTTTTGGTACCACAAAAATAATGACTTTTCCCCTGTTAATTTTTGATGAGATTTATAAGACTTGAACATGCCCAGTAACCTTGTTTTGGCATGTATGCTTTGCAGATTTCCAGTAACTGAACACTTTCTGACTGAGATTTCCCAGTACAGAGGATGCTCATGCTGTTCAGCAAATTTCCATATTTTGTTTGTCCAACCCTAGAAGAAAAATATATTTTGATTATGTAGCATTTGAGCAGTGTCTGCTGGATTCAGAGGGCACTGCCAGCCTTATCTCTCAGAATCTGCCTTTTCCTCACAGGGTCTAGGTCAGCATTGTATGTTTACTGCCAAATTTAACTCATATCTCACGTGTATTTTGCAGAAAGGGAAGGATTACATAGGTTCATATTAAAGGAAATTAATTACACCTTTAATTTCTCATGAACAGATAATAAATATAGCGGGGATAATCAAGTGATAAATTAAAGCGGCTTCCATAAATGAACATGAAGTTAGAAAAACAAAAGATAAACATAAATTTGTAAAATGTGTGACTGTATCTGAGCTATATTCCCATATCCATTTCTGAAAGAGAAATATTGATTTATATGACAATCTAAAACACACCCAGTAGAAGACTTTCAGGGATCCTATTCCTTCATTTTGAGTATTCATTGCATTCCTAGCTGTCAGGATATGCATGTATACACTACAAATGTTACACTGGCTCTCATGCATTCCAAATTAATAAATAACTAATGAGAAGTAATTTTCATTAATTATGTATTATAAAACAAACACATCTTTAAAAATGTAGGCAGAGCCAGTAAATAAAGCTGGTATTACAAAACCATAAATATGCTTGGCCTGTGATTAACCTTGTAACCAACTGAGTACAAAAATTGACCGCTCAACCTGCGTCTTAAAACTAAGCAGAAAAGGAAAGAAAGAAAAATTCTGTGGTTTGGGTAACCTTTTTTTCCCCCCTCTGTGCTAGAAATACTACAAATTCAAAGTGGATTATTCCTTTTGTACTTGATCTCTAAAATGTATTTTACTTTTCTTTCTCTCTTTCCCATTGTCTACGTAATATATATTTTTTCCAACAAATTCTGTGAGAAAATATACAATATTTTCTTAAACTGAGAAATGACATTGCAATCCTGCCTTTTTTTAAATGCAGACGTTGGCTTACATGTAATACTCTCTGCTGTGCTAGAAGCCCAGCAGACTCAGATGCCAGTGCCAGAAGTTCAGTTATAATAACATTTTATTTTTTAATCGTCTGCTCCTGTTTTCAGCTTTACTTTATGAGCTGCAGAATTGTTTTTGCTACTTGCCCATATTGCACAGACAACAGCATTCAACAGCTCTTTAACACCTGCAGCTTTCCCAAGTTGAATTGAGAGATACCAGGCAATGTCTGTGATGTGATGTCTAGTCCATTAATATACATGCTTCTATAAACCCTAATTACATTTGATCAGAAACAGATTATTTTTTATTGCCCACACTGCCAGCAGTGCAACACTGTGGGAGGGGGTGCCTGCAGCAGCTCAGCTCCCTGCGGTGTGAGAGGGGGGAAGCTCTACCTGTCCCCAGCTTTACCCTGCATATCAAGGGTTCACAGTAAAATAGTCCTGACACTGACCTCTCAGAGACCCAGCAGCTGAAACAGCCTTAACAAGGTATTAACACAGCAACGTGCCCTGTAAACTATTACCAGCTGCAGGCTGGGGCGGGAAGCTGGAGCAAGAGTGAGAGAGGAAGGGAGAAGGAGAAAGAGAGAAAGTAAAAGAGAAGGAAAAATTGGAAAAGGGAATGATTTTTCAGCAAGGGTGGTACTGGCATATTCTTTTAACCTCTTTTCTGAATTTACCTTGTAGTTGCACTGCAATGTGTCCTGAGCTAAGGGTCAGCTTATGTCTTGCCATGCCTGAACTGGTTTCTCTGTTGAGTCCTACCAAACCACACCATGCTGCTTTAGCAACAACAAACATGCTCAAAACAACTCCAGGGAAAGTAGAGTTTATTTACCTTAATTACGGGTGGCTAGTAGCCTGCTGAGCAAAGAGAGAGAGCAGCAAGTGGAAATTCACCACCCTCTGCACAATCCCATAGCATTTTATGATCTTGTACATCACATACTATGCTTCCAGTGCAATCCAAATTTACAGGTGGTCTACCTGCAATATACTCATTAAGATAGATTTACTTCACTGGTGATCTACTTCTGCCTTTGGGGCTCTTTGGGCTACAACACTGCGCTAATCAGAAACAGTTTAAAATATGGAACCTCAATGTCATTTTTCATTCAGCTGAGCACATGTATTATTTGCAATGCAGGACAGCATAACATGGGGTTGTTGCTACAGTGCCCAAAAACATAGTTCAGTGGTAGACTGCCTGTCACAACTGTATCACTGAACTCGAAGAACTACCCACCCAGAAGCTCCAGCTGCTTGAATAGTGACACAAGATGTTACCAGGATTCAGAAAGTTAATATTTCAATGGTTTATGAAAGTTGACATTTAAATGGTTTATAAAAATATCAAGAGCTACTGTAACAAACATCGAGGGACAGAGTGCTGGATAGAGAAAAAGCTTGGGTTTCAGGACAATATCTTAACACTATTTCGGCCTGAAAGGGCATTTTATTCCCTACTGCAGCTTGTACCCTGATACAGCTGATTCTAGTTTCTGGTTGGTCCAGTATCTCCACCCTAACAAAGGCTCTTCTGACCCACTCTGGCAATGCCAAAAACACTCCTCCTTTGAGATAAAAACATTTACATGAATAACAAGTAGCTGAATAGCTGCAATGCTTTTTATCGAGAGGTATGGCACCCATTAAGTCTTCAAACAGGATGGGAATGGAGCTCTATCATTATGTGTTGCAACTCACTCATTCACTCTAAGAGCACAGCTGAATTATTTGTATGCATTATCTTTCATTGTCTGATCGGTTGTCTGGGGGTGGGCAAAACCCATGCCTTGTGCTAGAGGCTAATCAGCAATCCCAATTAATAAAGAAAAAATGGATAACATTAAAATTTCATTAAAAGAAACCATAGTCATAAAATATGAACAATATTTAATATCAATAAATATATATTATTATGCCCAAATATTATGTGAAGTTATAAATAAGCAAATTTTTGTGGTATTGTAGTCTAAACGATGGTCTAAATAGAAGATAGCAGAGGCTGTAGGGGAATTTGGCCAAATGATTTGGTGCAGCTAGAAACAACGTGCAATTTTTAAGGCTTAAACTGTCTACATCAGACATTATAAGAAACAGTAAAATCTATGCTGTGTAGATGTTAGAAATAATTTTTATTAATTTAGACTATTGTTTATAACATTGGTTACTCAGCTTGAAAGAAACTCCTCCCAGCAAAAAAAGATGTTAGCAAGGGAAAAGTTCATTGTATATGTAATCGTTTCTAAAGTCAAGTTTTTTATTTACTCACATAATTAATTTCCATTTGAATTTGAAATTTCATGCTTCAAAGCTTAGGTCTTTTGAAGATACTTTACATGTCTTAAATGAGGGTCAGAACTGAGCAATCAGTTCTGGATTAGTAGTATGAAACATTTTGAAGAAGTTTTTTTCACTTATAACTGGGTGTCTCTGCCCTTATCACCTATCTGTGTTTCATATGTTCACTCTAATGCCTACTAATTTTTCAGTTTCAACCACTTAAAGTGAATGAAATATTTGTGCATATGTGATACATATTCCTGTATAGACTCCATGGTCATCAATTAAGAAAAATTAAGTTTTTGAGAGAAAAATGGAAATTACTTACAAAGCAAGCTATTAAGTGAGGGAGACTGAATTCACAGTCTGAGTTGTAAGACATTATTTTACTAGAAACCACAATTCTGCAGACAAAGTCAAATCTGACTGCAGTGGCAGAAATGTTGGCCAGGAAGTGGTCTGTCATTGTTCATCCTTCACCCATCCCTTTTCCCTGAACTGATGAGAAAAATTAAAGAGTCAAAAAGTGCACTTTTTCACAGATGGGGAGAATTCAGCTGATCAAGACAGAAGAAGAAAGGAATAAAACAGATAGGGAAAAAATAATGAGAAAAGATGACATTCAAAGGGAACACATAACAGGAACATCACAAGAAAGGAAAAGTGAAGTGGGAGGAAGAGAAAGGGCGATAGTAGTTGGAAGAACGATGCAAAAAAGGTGGGCAGATAAAAATGTTTAACATAACAGAGGGAAGAGGAACATGACAGAAAAGGCAATATGACTGAAAAAACAAAGTGTAAAGGTCGTATGTAGAAACAAAACGTGGAGGAAAGAAGTAAATAGTTAGGAAGAAAAGTAGAAAAGAGTGAAGAGTTTTTTTACAAAAACACTGCAAATGTGCACAAACAGTGAATGAAACTGAGTTTGGATGACGGGACGTATATAGAGGAAAGGTATGTGAAGGCATGGAAAGTGAAAGGCAGAGAATATATATAAAAATATGAATTAAATAAATAGGCTGAGATCAGCTTGTTTTACATTCAGAAAAAAAAAAAAAGTAGATTAAATTTAAAAATTAGCAAAGCTCCAAGTCTTCTATTTTGCTGCATTAAACACAATAGTAAATAATCACACGAGTATCCCACAATCTGTAGTTTTGACTTTACCTGAGCAATCTCTGTAAAAGGCTTCGAGACCTAAAAACCCAGTATCTTACAACTGTAATCGCAAAGATTCTTTCTATAGCAAGGCTGGTTTTGTTGCGTTTTCCATATACTGGAATTCATCAATTCCAAGAGAGAAAGATACATTGCACCTCCACGTTACTCGCAGGCAGCGCCGGCATCTCAGACCCCGTTCCGGCTGCGTCTCGCTCGGGAGGCGGGGGACCCTGGGGACGATGTTCCCTGCTCGCTCCGCTCCGCCGCGTCCCCGGTCCTGCAGTGACATCCAGCGTCCAGGCCCGGCACGGACGGATCGCGAGCAGCCCCTCGCTGCTCCTCCTCGCTGCCGTCCTTACCGAACCCCATCGTCGGATACAGCCAGCGTCATTTTTCTCCTTGGAACAAGGTACAACAGGGTGCCAGCGACGTTCGGGATAAAACTTCATATAAAACTGGCATAGGTGGTGCACCAGAGGTAAAAAGCAATTTATACAACAGCATCAGAAGAACAAAGAGAAATTGCTTTGAGTAACTAATCAAAAAAAGGGCAAAATTTATGGACTGTAAATTCATGAGCAAAAGACCTAACTTCTTCCCTTTTTTTAGTTTTCTTTTAAAGCTTTGGAATAGGTGGCACTGATTTTTGTGAAAATCGCGGAATCTTTCTTTCTTTCTTTCTTTCTTTCTTCCTTTCTTCCTTTCTTCCTTTCTTCCTTTCTTCCTTTCCTCCTTTCTTCTTTTCTTTTTGTGATTCTACATAAAGCCATAGAATCATAGACTCATACATTTGTGTTGGAAGGGACCTTAAAGAGCACCACACCATGGGCAGTGAATAAAATCATAAAATCATCAGGAAAAGGAGAATTGAAGAAAGAGCCTCATGGCAGTCCATTACAAATAGATAAACTTTTTTTTCATCATCTCCTCCTTTTTTTTTTTTTTTAAATCAGAAATTTCTTTTTGCAGGGGTCATGTGGTGAACATGCTGTATAAATCCGAAATGCTCTGGTCAGAGCAGACAAAGTACAGGCAGATCACCACATTGCTCAAAACCCCTTTATTCTTGCTACGGGATCACAAAGACCTCTATTACAGCCTTCCAAAAATAGGCCTGTAACAACCTACAAGAAAGTTTATGACAAACAAGCTTTTAGAATAATCAAATTGTATAGGAGAAAAAGAGAACGTCTATGAAACAAGACAGCTTTCCAGCCTCCCACTCTTCCTACAGAAAATGCTAGCCCTCTAAAGCTACTTGCAAAAATAAAAATTTCTGGAGGTGTGGTTGTCATTTTAAAATTTTATGGCTCCTATTAGAAATTTGAATATTTCTCTGGTACTCTGTACTGCAAAAGTACCCAGTACTTTTGATTATAGGGTGCTCTTAATTTTTTCCCTTTTTTTGTGTGCATCTACTGGATACTGAGGAACGAAAGAAGCCTGTAAGAGAGAAGCTAACTTTCAGCTAGAGTTTCCATGGATTTAGGCTGATGAGATACCTTAAAGAAGGCCTAAATAATCTGACACAATTCACAAACTCTCAGTTTTTTAAGATGACGGCTACCCAGCTCTTCTGTGATTAGCAGACGCGATTTGCAAGGGCTCTATTCATTCAAAACAATCTGCAACCTTTGATGTCAAAGAAGCTGTGGAGTGCCTGACTGCAAGCTGCAGAGGGTCACAGATCTCTGCTCTGCACACAGCCTTATCTATTCATCAGAAATTCATCCAGGCCATGGAAACTTTTTCATTTTCACTGCACAGGCTTCAGAAAGCCAAATGGCATGGGAAATTTAATGTAAGTCAGTCTCACATTCCCTGACCATGAATGTGAAAAAATTAATCCTCTGCAGCTAAATACTTTTGTAGTCATTTGGTATAAAAGGCAATGGTCTGTCACTTATATCCTACACTAAACCAGTAATGAAATCTTGAAAGAGGAGGCGGGGGGGTGGAGGAGGCAGGAGTTTCACCGCCACAGTGAAGCCAAAATTAGGCCATTGCTTTACTACTCCGAAGCAATTTGGGAGTTAGCATAATTGAATGCACAGCTTTATTCCCAGTAGCACAGGATGCAAGCAGACCTTGAGAAGTCAGGTGTGATGGCAGATGTTTTCAGTGACATCTGCAGAGCTTTTGTCCTTGCCTCTTTTTATGCATTTCCACCACTGACTGGAGTTCTGCAGCAATATTTAATATTTGGGTCCTTTTCATCTGGTCTCACTCCCCGAACTTTGCCATAACAACATTAAAAGAAACTGAAGCCTCAAGGGTCTCCATCAGACACACACAACCAACACTTGTTTAAGAAGTCTCTTCTTGCTTTACAAGCTCCTTGAGGCAGAGTTCAGGAGATGGGAGAATTAAAGAACCACAGAATGGTTTGGGCTAGAAGGGACATTAAAGATCATCTTGTTCCAACCTGCCTTCCAAGAGCAGGGACATCTTTCACTAGACCAGGTTGCCACATCCTACCTGGGTTTGAACACTTTCAGGGATGAGGCATCCACAGCTTCTCTGGGCAACCTGTGTCAGTACCACCTTCACAGCGAAGAACATCTTCCCAATATCTGACCTAAACTTGCTGTCAGTCTGTTTGAAACAATTTCCCTCATCCTATCACTACATGTCCTTTTCAAAATTGCCTTTCCAGCTCTCTTGGAGCACCTTTAGGTACTGGAAGGGGCTCTAACATCTCCTTGAAGCCTTCTTTTCTCCAGGCTTAACAACTCTCTCAGGCTGACTCCATAGCAAAGGTACTCCAGCCCTCTAAGCATCCTCATGGCCTCCTCTGAACTCCCTCCGGAGAAATGAGACACGTGACAAATGCAAGTGTTACAGTGGTCTTCCAGTCACAAATATAGATAGCAAATACAACAACAACATGAGAAAAAGTTTAATCTATCAGCGGTAGGAAATAGAGCACATGAACAGTGATGAGACTCTGTGACTGCTGCTTCATAAAGCACACAAGTTATGACTGTCCTTAGCATTCATGACACAAATTATGTCTATAAAAGATCATCAACATCAGAAGGAATGTGATCTTGTAAATACTATGCACTTCATAAACTAAGGAATAAATATGCTGAGAATGTACTCTATGAAAAATAGTGTATTTTCATCCTTTTAATTTAAAAAAGAGCAAAAGTTTGTTGCTGTTATGAAATATGGGAGGTTAACTTCTGATGAAAAATCTAAATATTTTTAAAAATTCACAAAGATCAGAAACATTTATCAGAAGAGTTCATGTTTCTGATAAATATTTAAGTGTGCAAGGCAGAACCACTGAGAACAGTAAATACTTTATAGCTGGCACTTTGTCAAAACTATAAGTGGTTCTGCCTTTGAATTTTACATCATCACTAAATTTACAGTCATTTTATAAGTGGCACAAGACAAGAATTACTTCTTTCTAAATCTAAACCAAGTAATAAATCTAACATCAGGATTCCTCTTATTGTCTGTTATCATCTGATGACAATGCCTTTTACCTTCATTGTCTTGACAGAAATATGATATGTAAAATCATAATGTCACATCACTCACCATGATTTAACACTAGCCAGCCCATACCATTTTAATCAATCAACATTGTCGCTTTTTAGTGTAATGATTTTCTGGTGGATTCCTTGTATTTAATATGATATATATGTCTTATCAGCAGTTGATTTACTATTTCATTTCAGAGTCTAACAGCTCAGAAGGCCATTCTTGCCTTCTTCAGACACCACTGGAATTAGAAAACAAGCATTTTTTCACGTACTACTTAAGAACTAATTGTGGAAATCAATTGGAAGATATGAAATTACTTTTAGCACAAGCTAAATATGCTTGGGGAGAAGAAAGACAGGTAAATGCTGTGAAATAAAAGAACTAAACAGTACAACACAAGCAGGAGCAGGTTTTTGTTGTCACTGTACTGAAATGGACACAAGCATCCCTAATTGGACAATGTGATTGCTGAGTTCCACGGTTTGCTTTTAAAACACTCTGAACTGTGCAGAAGGTTTTTCTGAGGAAAGGAGCTCTTTACATTATGTTTTTCTGCATATTATACAGTCTTTTTATTTCTTATTCACACAAGACTACTGCATTTATTTCTTAGACAATTTCAAGAAAAACAATTTTTTCTTGTAAAGCTCTCTCAAACACTACCCAATATATGACTGGAATAACCCACCTACATTTGAACATGTCCTTACATTAGACTGTAGCAAAGCACAGATGTTTAGAGCTGTCAAAGAATACTAAAGCAACAAGTTTAACAGGAAAATTTTGCTTTTACATTCTATTGCAGAATACTGGGAATACTATACACTCATGCATGGAAAAATACACATGTTCAGGTAACAAAGGAATGGGTGGAAATTGTTATATTTCAGGATAACAAGTTCCTTTTAAGAGTCCTCAGTCAGTTAATGTTTGACAACGTATAAGATGTAAAATTTCAAGTGGCAAAATCACTCTAAGCTCAATAAATACAGCACTTTTCATTCTTCAGGACCAATTAGCCCTCTCTTAGTGACAGATAAAGAAACAAAGGTAAGACAAATGGTGAGACAAATAGTGTTCATGGGGAAAAGTGACATTTAAGTTCCATCACAGATCATGCAGCTGAGAAGATATGAAGGCTCTTTCATCAGTTTATAAATGGGTAAATTCTCAATATTTTACTGAAGATCAGAGAAATCGAAGCATCATTTATTTTCCTGGGAAAGAGCAAAAATATTTAGGAATATTTTTTTACCAAAAAGCTCATTTTTTTCACAATAAGAAAGCAAGTAAAATGCCCTTTTCAGTGTACTTGTAAGTTACTCAGTTTAGGACATTGCACATTTTTAGAACAATAACTAAAAAAATAGTGAGATCTGCCAGTAAAGTCCCAGCTATGTCTTTCTAGGCAATGTTGAAATTTGATTTATTTTTACCGTAAATCTCTACTTTTACCGTGTCCAGAGACAACTGAATTCCTTCACAATCTCTACCTTTTTATTTTTAGTTAATCTCTTTATAAGGAATCACAACCAATGGGACAAAAACAAGTTACAAATTACCAAGATCATTTTCCCAAGTGCAGGAAAAATGTACTGAGAACTTTTGAGGTCTTAGTCCACTTTTCTTTTGGGAAAACATCTCTTGTCTTCCATCATGAAAGACATTCGTCATGCATTAAATACCATCATGTTTTGCCTTTTTTATTTTACCATGCTTAAAATACTCCATATCAATGGAATGTCTTCCATCTGTCTAAGTTCTTTCTCTGGTCCTCAGGAATAACCATCTAGTCCTTTTTCCTTCAGTTTCCAAGTTCCCTGCTAATCTAGTAGTGGAAAGAAACTCATCTGTGGTGTCACAGTGGCCTTCTGGTACCACAGACTTAGTTCTTACACGCTGGACATAAGCAACACAGAAAAAGAACTGCAAGAACCTTGATTAAACTCTCATAAATACAAATTCCCCTTTTCCTTATGCATTTTACAGCCCTTGCAATAAAGTCTCAAGAAGGGGGAAGGAAGTCATATTCAGCTGCAAAATGGCTTAGCTGTTGGAGCTTTGGGAGATGTGGGAGTTAATGGAATGATAAGGCAAATAGGAAGACAATAATAGGAAATACTAAGAAAATAATGGGGAATTAAGTGCATTTAACTGCAAATGTTGAGAAGTCAGACTTTGTTTTTTTCCTTCTAGTCAAGCATTCAGTGAAGCCATAACTCATAGCTGCTGCATACAGGTACAATTTGTACCTGGATGCCTCCGAGTGTAGGGTATTCCTGTGAAGAACACCGTGACCTCCAGCACATTCTTACCCTTCCCAGTCACCAGATATTGCTATCTGATACTGATATACCTTGTCCAATCACCCATGGAAAAACAGATTTGGAAAAAAAATTACAAGCTGTCACATAAGCCTATGAAGTAACTCCTTCACTAATTCTTGGTTTTTCTTGTCCTTTTCGAATGAGAGTATTTCACAGTGGGAACCACTTTACTTCATACACAGTCTATAATTTTAGCTACCCATCAAACAGATAGAGAAAAAACAGAGTCAGCTTAAGAGGGATATTTTCATATGATCAGGTTATTCTCTAATCTTCTGCAGCAGGCTTTCTTATCTTTCTCCAAAGTCTTTAGCCCACCCATAGTCTCAGTCGTGACAGAAGTCTGATCTGGTACAGGAATTCCTACCATAAACAGCACATTGCCATACTTCAGACATAATTACTAGACCTGACTTGGGAATGCAGAAGCCAGTCAGTTCTCCCTTGACCCTAATCTACTGCTGTAACATTCACCATTTTCTCAAGAAAGAGGTCTACTGCGAAATTTTAATTAAAACATTTCAGAACTAAAGTAGCTTCTGAAAACACCCACCCCACAGCTCAATACATTGCAATTAGTCTGTAACACTCAGATCTAAATACACCCACGATGCAATTCAGTACAATACTATCAGTCTGTAGAGGACACACTCCCACATCACAATTTCCAAAATACCTTCTGTTTAAAGAGGAGAAGACACTATATGTCATATCCACGCTTTCACTAATTTTATGTAACGCATGGTTTCAACTCTGAAGTTTGGAGCAATAATTTAACACTGTTCTTCCTTGTTATTATCACATTGTTATGCTCTTCGTTTTTTAGGCTGTTACTCTTCATGTACTTTCCTCTAGGAGTACTTGCTTTCAAAAAGAAGTTTGGCCTAATTTGTACACACCTTGCAGAGCCTTGTACAGGCATAACTCCTTGGAACAAAAAATTAGGAAAAATATACACATTAGGAAAAATACAGCAGATTATTTTCTCAGCAAGTGGATTTTATTACATTAAAAAAAAAAGCGTTAGATTTGAATTTAATTTTAATAAATCTTTGGCTCTTTGCCCTTATGAAGAGCTCAAATAAGCTTATTCTCTCTACCTTTTTTCTCTAATTCTTTGATCCAAGGGTTTTTCTTACATGGTACATAACAAAAGTACTTAAAATTCACTAATATAATTAAAAGTGTTAGGGCTAGATACAGCTGACAACGCATTCACAAGCTCTCATACTCATATCAGTGGAAAAATAGGATTTTAAAATAAATTGTTAGATCCATTTCTTTCACTCAAAAAAACCAGATTGCATTCTGTGTTATCTGTGGCAGGCACAGGGATTCCCTCTTGCTGTCTGAAGTCCATGATACCATCTTAAGAATTAAAAGACAGAACTATAGTAACTAAACAAAAAATTCTGTTACTGTTCTTAAAATAAAATTAGGGCTGTCATATAACTCTCTTTCCAGAGTATCAGTTTGGAGGTGAAGGACCACTGTCCCTTAGAAGATTGATATTGTAGCCCATTGCTCTTGAAAATATTTTGCTAAATAGTGTTTTGAGTTTCTGGCTTTTTTAAGATCCTCCAAATCAAGATCAGGTTTAGATTCCTGCAAATAAACTATGAAGGTCATTTAACAGTCCAGTGATAGGGAAAAAAATAGAAAAACCAGAATTTTTTTCTCTAAACCCATTGCTCCAGCTGTCATACAACATCTGCAGATCAGGCGATAGCTTCAGGATTAATCTGGAAAAATTTAGATGAGTATGCAACACTACTTCCTTTAATAACATTCTACAGGGCAGATAAGTCATTGAATGTCTAGGGCTCAGCAAATCTGCAAGCAAAAATTACTACTAACAGAAAACAATTCTCCATGCAAAGCACTTCAGCTCACACAAATCAAGTGACACGGAAAGGGTTTCATCTGCTTAGCCAAGATCAGGTTGATAACCATGACAGGCTGATATTGGTTTTCAATGCATTCTTAGCTGATAAAATTGAACTGCTAGAAACAGTTTGCCTTATACTGGATTACATCCAGTATAGTTGCTAAGGTCATTATTTTCCTCTACCAGCTTCCTTCATAGCCACCAGAAAGTCACCTTTTATGAACAAATAAAGTTTAATCTCTTTCTTTCTTTCTAGAGAAAAGATTTCAGGCCTGAATGGAAAGACCAAGCATGGGTCTGGCACATTAGACTTGTCTTGACAGTTATAACCATACTCAGACTGAATTAAAAAAAAAAAAGAAAAAAAAGAAATTCACAGTCAGTATCAGGCCAGTGTCCTTTGGACCTAAATATTCAGGAATTTCATCCCCCATGCACACACCACAATTTCAGGTTTGGGACTTTTTTGTGATAAACAGACAGTTAAAGCAACAGCCAAAATACTTTAATCAGATTATTCTAATTCAGAAGCAGTTTGAACGGGATGAATTTTGATAGAAATAAAAATACCCCTATTCATACCCATGAAGAACACAGAAGGTGATCCTTAGAAGAATACCCTTTCAGAAATAAAAGAGATGAAAAAGCTCGAATTTATAGCTCAGCTTGAAAGCACACAGAACATGCAAGTTCATGACCCATATCCCAGCACATGCAACTCCCATTTCTTTAGAAAACATAACAGTAATATTTCTTCAAGAGTACACAGGCTAGAATACATTTCCAAAAGGGGATAAAGCCACAGCCTCACATGTGACACGACTTAGCCATCCATGTCTCTAAAAATACATGAATTCCACCAAATTAAATCATAAGTTATCTTATCAGTGCAGAAACAAAACATTCTCATATGCCTTTCATTCTTAAAAAAGTGAAAAAAACCTCAGAATTGAAGCTAATAAAGCATCACATAAGCTCTGCAAATATCTAAAATAATAGAAGGCAGGTGGATATAGTGCAGGCAACTATAGTTGTCCCTCAGGCTGTCTTTCTGTAAATACACTACAGTATCTTACAACATCTTACACTGAAAATACCTTAATTTTCTTTGCTTATGCTAAACAAAATTAAGTAGTGGACACTGACTGGTTTGTACATATGCCACAGTACTATTTCTATAGTATGACATCCATCAGGCACTTCTAAGTACATTGCCTTTAGCAAATTAGGAGTTTCGTATAGAATTATGGTGCAGCTGCTGTTCTGCCTGTGCTCAGCTCAAAACAACACAGAAGCACAAATAAAACACTGAACTCACTAACAGACATCACTCCAGCAGAAAGCACCTCCTTAAGTATAAAACCAAGATATTACTAACTTATTATTACTTGATTGTTTTTTTTAAACATTTGTAACTCCTTCAGAATATATTTTGAAGAAAAGTGGCAGGATAGATACAGTATACAAGTATGCAAGCACAAGTCTTTATGAAATATTTTATTTCCTTGCTACAAACCACTTCAGAAAACATTGGTCAGGCATACAGAAGTAAATACAAAACATTTTAAAAAGCTTTAAAAAGCTTTAAAAAGTTGGGCATCTAACAGATAGCAAATTGCTTTCAGGTTTTATTTAAGTGTCAATAGAAAGTAGGGAAGAAAAAGAGAGGCTTGGCTTGTCTGGGGCACACCATGAACACACTGAATTAATTTGCTCAACTTATGCTTGACATAGATGCTGAAAAACTGAGACATCCTCCCGTTAATTTTATCCTGTAAATAATGGAACTAGGTCCTCTCTAAAAAAAAACCCAGCTCCATTAACTCCATTGTCAAAAATTCACAGGAATATTTCACAGAATTACATTGAAATTTTCCATTATAATTTTGCCTGTGATTACATGAAACCAATCTTACATATTTGCTCAAATTTGTTAAAAATGGGTAGAGAAATACTCATTGCAAGAGATAAAGACTTAATTCTGGTGCAAGCCATTAGAGGTATCAAAGGTTAACTTTAGTGTGGTTATCTTCTTCTGATGGTAAGCCATGACATTCAAGAAAGAACTGTGAATTCAAGTATTTTCACATAACTTATGAACACAACATAGTCAGCATGTATTACCTTCCCTGATCTACTCATGTTTGGCAGGAGGCACCACCAATATTAATATGAGAAGTTAGGAATCTGAGGTTTACCCAAAACAATGTCATAAGTACTTTAATTAGATAGGGGACAATAAAGTCACATTAATTTCAATATTAGATAATGCAAAATGCATGTTTAGAGTCATCCTGTGCTAAGGTATTCTGATCAGGGACTAAGAAACACAGCGGAAAAACATGAATATAAGGAAGATGACCTCAATCTATACATTGTAACCACTCTAATACTTCGTATTTGAAACCAGTAAAGGCAATAGGTTCTTTAGCCTAACTCTCATACTATGTTGCAAACGTTTAAGGAAATTATCCCATTCCCTTGATTCTTCTTGAAAAAGTAAAAAGCTGCTACTACAGCCATCAGCTCCTATTGCCACCTCTTTTTCTGTAACCAACCCTGCCTTTTCCAGGTGTCTAATGAACCTCACGGGTCCGGTATCTCCAACAACATCCCCAGACGATGCCGTAAAATGTGATGGACATATTGCATTCAGGGCATAAGTGGGTCCTACAAGAACTCAGTACAGCCCCCAAAGTTATACACTGTGCTGACACAATAAGGAAAGAAAAGTTTTAAAATAATTCTCTTTTTTAACTTACTTCTTGTCAAAACTGTTCGTTTCAATTATATTGGAGAGTTTGAAAAAGCATGTTTCTGTTAAAAGCATATTTGAATCTTTCTATTGAAAACAATGCCACAGTATTTTGCATATCACCTGAGTATCTGACAAAATCTAAAGGTGCAGACTAACTGTTGCCACAGACTGTGGTCAGTCCCTTTCTCCTTTCCAAATGAGCTAGTGAAGTGCCACTTGATAAAAATACACTATCAAGGAGTGCATTTGAGGACTTTTCCTGAAATGCTAGCTGTAAGATGCAATTTTTTTGCTTTTCTGACAATGTGCATGAAACATCTTATGATATGATAAACTCTTACCACTGACAAACCAATGAAAAGCAACAAATATTCAAAGTAATTCTTCATACTCATGCTTTTTGTGTGTGTGTGTGTAAAACATCTATTAGTTTAATATAAAAAGGATTGGACTCTCTTTTTTCATAGTCAAAATGTTCACACCGGTGCCGCGGCTGAGGCTATCCACCTCAGGGGCTCCGTCCACCCCGCAAGGGTCGGCCGGGCACCCTGCCTGCAGGCACCAGGATCCGGGAGCGCTGGGGTGCTCTGCTAGGGAAGCAGGCTAGAAGGCTAGCGCTGGCTTTCCCCAAGGTGGTCAGCGTGAGGGGCAGTGTCCTTTCCCTCGAGGCCCACGGGAGTAAAGGAAGAATGAGGAGGGAGAAATCCTCGGGTGACCAGGACCAGGTTTATTGGGTGTCCAGATCAGGAGGAATCCCGCCCGGGCACCAGTCGCGCAGGAGATTTTAAGGAGAGGAAAAAGGGGAGGAGAACACAGTGGGGACCAACAGGATAGGGGTGAAAGGGAGGAACTGGGGTACAAGTAACCAGTGGGGTTTGAACTGGGGAGGAGACAACACGCAACATCCAATGTGGGACACAGAAACTGGGAACATTCTAGAAAATAGGGTATGTACAAGACTCGGGGGGAGGGGATGTCAAACTTGGGAACTGCCCATGGAGCCACCCTCTGACTCCGAGGAGTGACAGGAGGGGGTCCCCACAGGGACCAAGAGGATGCTCTGAGGGGCAACCCAACATCACACAACTAAAAATTTGGCAACATGAAAACACAAAATAATCTAGGCTTGAATGCTGCAAGCTTCCAAGATGCAACGGCTGTAATGCTGTCAGCCTGAACTAATAGTGAACTGTGGACAAAATAGCCGAAGAGGCAATGGCAAGTTCTGGCAGCAATCTTTAGCAACACTCATTGCTGACCAGACACAGTTCCTTCTAAAGTCTGTGGAAGTTTTACTAAAGATACTAGAAAAATGGTATTTGGATAACTATTGAATACTCTGGGAAACGCTGGCCAAAAATGACACCATATTGTGAAGGTCAGCAGTATGGAAAGTGTAAGCTGAGAAAGCTGAAGGTCCTGTAACAAAAACAGTATGCCAAAGGATTGTTTTAATCACATATGTTACAATCTTGACCTACCAATAATTAAAAATTGATGTTTAGAGTACAATACACTTATGCAACCAAATTTAAACTCACTGTTTTCATAAAAAGAAGAAATGTATGAAAAGGTCACGGTTTAATTTCATGACCATATATTTACTCTTTATTCCCACAGTGAAAATGTCTAATTTGAAAGAGCAAACCAATACTTACTTATTATAAAAGTGTTTTAGTCAATACCTAATTTCGTAATATTGATTACTATTTAGACATTTACAATGTACTCTACAGCAACAATGTTTGTCATACTATTCTTACCAGTGCTTGTAAGCATTTAAGATATCAACTAAAAGCCATATGTTGAAATATATTTTGTTTAGCCATCTGAAAAACAGAATTTAATTAGCAAGCAATTTAAACACTCAACAGTTACATATGTTGTTTAAACAATGCAGATTACCATCACAAAATACATGTAACCCTAGACTCGATTAGACTTGATTAGACATTACTGATTTCTCTTTCAGGGCTCTATTACAGGAGGGGGAATGGCCAGGGTTGGTTTTGGTGGGTTTTGGAGGTTTTGTTTATTTTTCGGGGCTTAGCGGTTTTGTTGTTGTTTGTTTGTTTTTCCCTTCAGTGGCAAGGGACATTTGTCTCTTTAATGCCAAACTGTCAAAAAATTACAAAGATTCATTCAATTAAAAGGGTCCTTTATTGTCTCATTTTAAATTACTGGCATCATGCCATATGAAACTCACCTGTAATTCATTGTGCTCTGTGGTGAGTATTCAGAAATCTAAGATCATATAAACTCATCTTAGTGAACGAAGGTTAATGTTCAAGCAAGTATGAAACCTTCATGTTGCATTTTTCTCCGAATTTGTGTCTCTGTTGTGTAAATATTGGTCTGCATACTGTGCAAGAACTCATGGCAAACCAGTCTAATGAAGAAATTAAGATAGCTATGAGAATAGCTTTTTAATTATTAATTTTGAATACTGTCCTTAAAGAGTAGGTCTTGAAACAGTAGCTTGAAATACTATCAGACTAAAACTCTACATAGTCATGTACCTGTCCTTTTTAACTATTCAGCCTATTTTAACTATTGAGCCTATCTTAACTAATCAAGTTGGGTCTTCTCTGTAGGCAGAAAACACATATACTTTTTCTTTAAAAAACAGGAACCTCTGCTCCTAAAAAATTATGGAATTACAAAAAAGCCCAAAGACAAGGTTTGGGGGGAATATGGTGTGCATAGAGAAAGGAAGAGAGAAGGGAACATCTGATTTAAAAGCTGAAGGCAGTCCTTCAATTTACTTTACTTCAGATCTTTAATTGATGGTTTGTCAGTGATTGAGGCACAGACCCAGACCAGCAGGGAATCTGAATCGTTTATTCAAAGAAATTGGCTGGTTTTATACACTTTTCTAAGGCACAGTATTTCCTTATACGGCAATTCTCACTACATGACCTATCCCATGTTGCCACATCAGCAACACACTTCCTTCTATGGGGTGATCACTCGCTGTTCACCCGTCCATCAGCTCCCGGCAGGCTCCTCTCCGTAGGGGTCTGCCGTGTGACACCTCCTCCCCCCAGGGTCCGGTGGAGACAAGCCTCTCTGTGCTGCCATGTGCTCCTTTGTGCTGCCATGTGCCTCTGCAGGCACGTCTCACAGCCCGCAACTCAATTCTGTTGTATCTTTCCTCACAATGGTTTTCCTAAGTCTTCCTGAATTAGAGGCCTAAAAATGTGCCTTTTGTGAGTGGAACAGTCTTCATCAGACAGAGTGTCAGACAGTATGGGGAAAACAGTTTTTCCATGAGGAATGGGTCAGACAGTTAAACTAAAGCAGAAAAAAGCAATTCAAGTCTGTCATTGACTGTACTATTCTCAAAAAGAGTAAAAATTGGGGCCTCCTTGTCTATCACTGGGCAGGAAGAAACTCTACAGATCAGCCTTATTCATCATTCACTACCTCTCTAGCAAAGGAAATCAGGAATTCTCACTAGGCGCCATGGGGAGCTGAAAAATGTAATAAAAACATTGACATTAACTGCAAAGGTTAATTGAACACTTCTGCAACAGCAAAAGAGTTCAAACAAAATACTTCTCTAGTTTTCACCAGCTATGCACAAATATGTTTTATGCTGGAAAATCCTTCACACAGTCACAGACAATCAGGGAAAATTCCACATAAATTTAGCAGGTATTTCTATTACTAGTGAATGAGCATGATTATTGAGTTTTGTGAGATGCCCAAACCTCATCATAAGTTCATGAAAGGACTCCAAAATGACAAAGAGAATAAATCAAGAGTTTATTAGAAGTGAATAGTAAGACCATCTGGTTGCAGAGCTAACCATTCTTGACTATAGATATGATATATATATATATATATATATCATATATATCGTAGACAGTAGGACTAGAAGATAATTTTAAGTCCCTTCCACCTGAATTGAACTGTTCTATTCTGAGTCGGAAGGGACCTTGAAGATCACNTCGCTTTCAGTTTTACGCCATTATCCCTTCTCTATCACTCCAAAAGGATTCCCTTTCCAAAATTCCCTCTCCAACTCTCTTAGAGCCCTTTTATATATTGGAAGGGGCTGAAAGGTCCCCCAGAGCTTCCTCTTCTCCAAGCTGAACAGCTCCAGGCCTCTCAGCTTGTCTCCATAGCAGTTGTGCTCTAGCCCTGTGGCTCTCCTCTGGAGCTGCACCAACAGGACTTTGTCCTTCCCATGTTGGAGGTCCCAGAGCTCCAAGATCTCCAAGTGGGATCTCACCAGAGCAGAGCAGTGGGGCAGAATCACCTTCCTCAACCTACTGGCCATGATGTTTTTGATGCAGCTTGGGACACAGAAGGCTTTCGGTGCACACACTGCCAGCTCATGCTGACCTCCTCATTCACCAAAACACCCAAAGTCTTCTCCTCAGAGCTGCTCTCAATCCGTTCTCTGCCCAGGCTGTTCTTATGCTTGGGGATTGCCCTGACACAGGACTTTGCATTTGGCCTTTTTGAACTCCATGAGGTTTTCACAGACCCACCTCTCAAGCATGTCTAGGTCCCTCTGGATGGCATCCCTTCCCTCCCGCATATGACTGCACCATAGCTTGGTTTTGTCAGTAAACTTGCTGAGTGTGCCCTCAATCCCACTGTCCAGGTCACCAACAAAGATGTTAAACAGGGCTGGTCCCAATACCTGAGGACAAACACTTGTCACTGGTCGCCACTTGGACATCAAGCTGTTGACCACAATGCTTTGAGTGTGACCATCCATCAAATTCCTCTTCCACAGATCCATCTATCAAATATATACTTTTCTATTTTAGAGGCAAGGACGTTGTGCAGAATATGTGTCAAATGTTTTGCACAAGTCCAGGGAGATGACGTCAGTCAGTCTTTCCTCATCCACCACTGCTGAGATGCCATCCCAGAATTTGTCAGCAAATTTGTCAGGTATGATGTGCCCTTAGTGAAGCCATGTCGGTGGTCATCAATCACCTCCTTATTTCTATGTGCCTTAGCATACCTTGCAGGAGAGTTTCCTCAAACTGTGTCACTGTTCATAAGAGTGGAGAGATAAGTCCCTGCCCCTATACTTTCCCTACTGAAGATGTTGAAGACATGGTGAGGTCTCTGCTCAGTCTCCTCTTCTCCAGGCTGAACAGACCAAGTGATCTCAGCTGCTCCTCATACACCTTCCCCCCAAGGCCCTTCACCATCCTCACAACCCTCCCTTGGACACTCTCTAATAGCTTAATTTCTTTGTTACATTGTGGAGCCAAAAACTGCACACAATACTCAAGGTGAGGCTGCCCCATCCCAGAGCAGAGCGGGACAATCCCCTCCCTTGCCCGGCTGGTGATGCTGGGCCTGATGCACCCCAGAACACGCTTGGGCCCTCCTGGCTGCCAGGGCACTGCTGACTCGTGTTCAACTTGCCATTGACCAGGACCCGCAGGTCCCTTTTCATGGCACTGCTTTCCAGCCTCTCATTCTCCAGTCTAAACACACAACCAGGGTTGTCCGGATCCCAGTTCAGTGACATTGGCAAATTTAGTATTCCTTTGAGTCCTCTATCTAAATTGCTAAAGATGCTGAAGAGCACAGGGGTAAGGATGGAGCCCTTTTGGAGCCCCATTAGTGACAATCTCCAGTCCGATGCCACCCCATTCACTATAATCCTTTGCCCTCAACCTGTGAGCCAGTTGCTCACCCATCACTTAACATGGTTATTGCGCTGATATTTTGTCCAGGAGGAGACTACGAGAGCAGTATCAACCCTGAGATTAGCACAGCTGGTTAGAGTACAGTACTAAGAATGCCAGGGCTGTGGGTTTGATCCACAGGCCATTCACTGTAGGACTCAATGATCTTTATGAGTCCCTTCCAACTCAGAAGATCCTGTGGTGGCAAAGTCTGTAATAGTTCTTCTGCGTTTCTTTCAACAAGTCAAATGCCTGTACACAGGGTACAAGAATGTCATCATGTAAGTACTGGGCCTCCAAAGGCCACAGTCATAAAAAAACCAAGCCTTTTTATGAAAGACATTTTTTAAAATATATACTTCATAGAAAAAATATATATCTTGTGAGAAGAAATTTAATGCACAGACAGCAAATGTGAAGTTTACTTGATACATTATAATAATAACAACCCAAATAATTCTAAATGCTTATTCCGGTGTATCAAGATGGAAAGTCGTATTACCAGACTCATTTTAATTATCTAAATATACCTTTATGTTTTGACGTGCTACCTCATTGTCTTTCTCAGATACTTTTTTACATAGGTCCATTTGATTTCATTATATGCAGAACACAAGGAAGATTCACAAAGATTCAAACAGTTGTTTCATATAAAATACCACAGACAGTTAGAAAAGAATTTGTATTCTTCCAGCCATAGGTTTTTTTTCCAATTATTGCTCTTATGAATTTATGTGTCTCATTATAAAGCAATTCTGATGGAATCTGGGGATTTTGGACTGTAGTCATTAGTTATTTCTTCAGAGGAGAACTGTGACCTGAAATTCAAGCTGTAAATAATAATTTCATTTTTAATATATATTCATTGTTTTATTTACAAGCAATGCTTCTACTTATCTATTAAGTGGTCTCCTTGAATCTGACCATTTTCAAAATATTGACCTAATTCTGATTGTCTAAGTTTGAATAAATCATGACAGATCTTGGAAACTTGGCAAATATGTCAATGATTTTATATCTGGCATCCCACACCAACTGCATATTCAGGGAATGAAAAAAATTTCAATTTCTTTACCTTACCTCATTAGTCATCATGTGGTGATGCATGCATCATCAAGTGCATGCAGTCTGCAGCTCCCATGACAGCTAGAAATCCAACATTCTTACAAGATTCATTAATTACTTGTTGCAGTGATGATTATCTTGCGCAAAAGCTAATAAGATTATTATCTCTGCTGAAAAGTGTATTTATAAATCACTGTCAGAGAGAATATTAACTTACACTCTGTCAGCAGAATCTGTTGAAGCAACAGTTAATGTAGGGATAACCTTCAACTGTTACAAGCACTCTGCCAACTCTAAAGTCAAGGCACAGAAGGCAGCAACAGTCATTTTGCCAGTTCTGTGTCCACAGGTGTTTTTCAATTAGCGGTCAGAAAATGCTGCATACTCAAAAGTCAGCTGGTAAATTGAGTTAGATGGATTCAATGTTTCCTTTAAAGTCATAAAACAAGTGTTTTTAGCTTAATTAGTGACCTAGGGTCTAAAGTTACTATAAAGTCAAAGGTTGCTTTTCAAGTTGCAAGTCAAAAGGGTTATAATGGATTATTATTCTCAAACTGTAAAATTTCAAACTTGTACAGCTAATTTTTACATATACTGCGTGAGTCAGAGGATCTGTAAGCACAGTGTTCACTAAAATCAGTCAGTATCTTTGCATGCCTTCCCACAGGTTGAATTATAGAACGTTAAGGGGTTGGAATGGACATTAAAGATCATCTAGTTCCAACGCCAGTTGCCATTAACAGGGACATCTCACACTAGACCATGTTTTTCAGAGACCAAACCAACCCGGCTTTGAATAACACCAGGGATGGGGCATCCACAACCTCCCTGAGCAACCTGTTCCAGTGTCTTGTCTCCCCCACGGTAAAAGATTTCTTCCTAAAATCGAACTAAATTTTTCCTCTTTCAATCTGTACCCATTACGCCTTGTCCTCTCACTACAGTTCCTGATAAAGAGTCCCTTTCCAGCTTTCCTGTAGACCCTCTTCAAATACTGGACAGTTGCTATGAGGTTTCCACTCAACCTTCCCTTCTCCAGGCTGANTCTGGACTTGCTCCGATGGTTCCATGTCCTCCTTCTGTTGGGACACCACAGCTGTACACAGCACTCCAGATGGGGTCCCACAAGAGCAGAGCAGAGGGGAAGAAGCACCTCCTTTGCCCTGCTGGCCACGCTCCTTTGGGTGTAGCCCAGAACACGTTTGACTCGCTGGGCTGTGAGCGCACGCTGCCGGCTCACGTTGAGTTTTTCATCAACCATCACCACCAAGTCTTTCTCCTCAGGGCTGCTCTCAGTCAATTCTCTGCCCAACCTATGGGTGCATTTGGGATTGCCATGACCCAAGTGTAGGACCTCGCACTTGGCTTTGTTGAATTCCGTGAGGTTTGCACGGGCCCACGTCTCAAGTGTGTCAAGGTCCCTCTGGATGGCATCGCTTCCCTCCAGCCTGTCAACTGCAACACACAGCTTGGTGTCACACCAGCAAACTTGCTGAGGGTGGTCTCAGTATCACTGTCCTTGTCACCAACAAAGATTACAAATGGTATCAGTTGGTACCCTGGTACCAGCCCCTGAGAGACATTGCTTGTCACTGGTCTCCACATGAACAAAGAGACATTGATCACAACTCTTTGCATGCAACCTTAAATCGTGTGCAGACATTGCATCACTTCCAGTGAGAAGTAAATTTTGCCAATTGCAAAAGTTAAAGGAAAGAATTTAATCAATTCAAGAAAAAGAAGAGGGAGAAGAAGTAGAAGAAGAAGAAGAAGAAGAAGAAGAAGAAGAAGAAGAAGAAGAAGAAGAAGAAGAAGAAGAATGGTTGCAGTATCAACCAAATCTCCTCAGTTATGTTCATTATTCATATTTATTCTTTTTAATTACTTGTTCTGTAGATTAATCTCATATCAATATGTATCAAGCTTTGCAAGCATTTCTGTTGAGCTTCAACCAGTTATGAAGTTGCTTCTACTTTTCCCTGCATAAACAAGCCCTTTCCCAATGGGTTATGTGCAAGGATGAGCTTAAAATGTAGTTCCTACAACTATTCATGCATGTGACTGATACTTGCTCTTCTGAGTCTCTTTCCAGCACGTCTCACAGCATCTGCTGAGAAAGTATAAAGTGGAGTAGAGCATGTTTTAACATTTACATATTTGTTTGGAATATGAGGGGGCAGGTTTTTGTAGGAGCGTTGGGGTTTTTGTAATTTTGTGGGGTTGTTAGTGTTTTTTTTCTTTTTTGCATTAATCACTGAAGTCCAGTTACAAAGCAAGCAAACAGACAGAACTCCAGATTCTAAGAATGGTCCTAGTGTGATGAACCTCCATAACACTGCTAATTTCCATCTGCTAGAGTCACAGTTGAATGTGTTTCAGCTCACAATGAATGAATAAGATGTATGAAAGTTCTGTCAACTGGAAGTGGGTGAGGAGGGAGGGGATGCTTTTCTGGACTCCTGGGAAATTCAGCTCATGCTGAAATTCTGCAATATCAAAGTTTGAGACTATTTATTTTCTCTCTTATTGTTTAACCCATGTGGTTTCTTCTAACTCAACCCTGTTGGAAATTGCTTATCACTGAATCTAATAAAATACTGCAGAAGTCTCACATTTTAACCTTCAACAAAATAAAGTGCAATGAAAAGACTCTCAATTTGCTCAACCTTTTGCTCCTTTCCTGTCTGAACAATTGGACAATCCCCAAAATATTCTATCCACAGTCACCACTTAAAAGTAACCTGTTGTTGGGGTTTTGGGAATTCACCTTCTGGGGAATTTTTTTTTTTCTTCTCCCATGCATGTACCCCAGCAACAAATTGCTGGGTCTTTGGGAGAAACAAAGGGACTGGCCACAGTGGGAGGGGTCCGGGGAGCCACCCTCTTTCACCTGGGCTGGCGGGCAGTTGGTGCTCTCGGCGTTCGTCCGGAGGGAGAGAGGCTGCTGTCCGTCCCGCTGCTGCAGGCTTTCCAGCTGCCTTTCTTTCTACCGGGGAAAACCCGGGATTCCCAAACCCGCCTTTCCCTGCCCTGTCTGGAGCCGGGCTGCAGCCGCGGAGCCTTCGCTACATCGTAGCTCCGCACGCCCTGCCTGCCGAGACCTCCCGCGGTTCCTGCTGCACTCCGGAGTTTGATACATCTCGCCTGCCACCCGGGATCTGCTCATCTCTGCTGCTCCAGCCTGCTGTTCCCGAGGGTCCGGCCGGGCACCGGGATCAGCTGCCCAGGGGGTTTGTGCAGCCTTTGTTCCATCCCTTCCCGGCTCGGCTGAGCCGCCATTGCCACGTGCTCTCCGTGCCACGTGCTCCGGAGCGCCCCCTGCAGCCGCGGGGGAACCATCGCACCCGCCCCGCTCACCGGGAGCCGCCAGCGCCCCTGCCGGCTGTGAGCGGAACTGCACCCACGGGGAAAGGGCCCGACAGCCGAGAGAGGCTGGCACTGGGTTTGTGGTTCTGTTTGCTGTTACTGCCACAGTTATTGTTGTTCTTTTGTCTTGTTATACATATATATATATTAGTAAAGAACTGTTATTCCTATCCCTCATATCTTTGCCTGAAAGTCCCTTAATTCAAAAATTACAATAATTCGGAGGGAAGGGGGTTACATTTTCCATTTCAGGGGAGGCTCCTGCCTTCCTTCACAGACACCTGTCTTTTAAACCAAGACACCTGTCAAACACGACATTAGGTGTTTATATATACTCACTTTACAGTGCAGGTTCAAAATTCATATATCTCTAATTAGAATGCCTTAACTCAAACCATGGAAAATTTTAAATAAAAACTGTTTTAACAAATGAGTGTCTGGAAGAAAACATTAAAAATGGAAGATTGATGAGGAGAAAGAAAATAACTTTTTCTAGAATTGTTTTTGCTCGAAGACCAACTTTGCACCTGGGAGACGCTAAAAATACTCAGTGTGGAAATTTCATGTATTTGTGTTTGCTTTGGGTTGTTTTCTGTCTGCTGAAAGAAATGGAATTCTGTAAAAGAAGATAACAGGATGTTGTTAAAGACTTAAAAGCATTTTTCCCATAGGCTTGGGTCTCCTTCTAGGGGCGGAGAGAGATAAGAATCTTGGAGATTGTAAAACACAGCCTTATGAAGGATTGTGCCTGCACCAGGCTGTTTTGATATGTGAGGCTGGGAACTGCCTGAGCGCTTTTTGGCCCTGCTAGAACGGAATAAGCCTAGCAATGTATGTGTCCCCATTTTGCCAGGATGAATATACTCTTCATCCTTCAGCTGTGGATTTTGGCCATCTTGGTTACCTGCATATGTTTCTATTCACACAAAAACATATTTGAATCTCTGTGGTATTCTGGATTTGCTGCTTTTTCTCCTTAAAATGAAATAATATATGCTCATAAATATATGTATAATCTAGTATCAAGTATAGGTAACATTTTTTACCATTAACACTTACTTAGTTCCGACCTAACATTAAAAGGAAAAGACAAAAAATAAGCTTTCCTTGTGATTCCCACAACAATTTACTGAAGTATCCTCTCCATCAATTTTGAGAGAGAACATTTTTATTTCAAAATTAAGGAATAGGTTACTTAATTCATGTTTTCTTCCATCTGATAGAATTATGGGTGGTTTACAGGGCTTTTCATAAGATAACTGATTTTATTAACACAGTGTCAGATCAAAATCTATCTGTGCATTTAGTGAAAATTTCAGGTTAAAGAAAAGAAATACTCAGTATGATAAGTGGCAATAAACACTATCAATAATAAGAGAAAAGAGTGATTTATAGACCCTACATATAATATTCTTGTGGCACTTAATTCAGTCATCAGTATTCAAATCCATTGACATCTGTGGGAGCTCAGAGTGCTCAACAACTTGCATAAGTACCCAATAAATTGCTAGATTGAGCCTTAATCCTACAGGCAATGTTATGGGTGAGGGGAAAATCTAATTACAGAGAGATTTTTTTTCATGTTTATTTACCATATGAGTTCAAAGCAAGATCGCACCATTGATCTCAAACTATAATACAATCAAATTCAAGAAGGAACTACAAGTTGCCTTGTAGGTCTGGTCTTCTGAAAGCCTTTTATGAATTAAGAGTAAAGAAGAGATAATGAACACTTACACATCCCTAAGCGATTAAAAAGACATTTTGCAAAACAAACTTGCATAATTGTGATTAGTGAGATCATTGTTGCAGCCACTACTTGAATGCAGGAATGGAACTGGCTGATGATGGCTGAATTTCCACCACTCAAAGGTCTGACTCTGTGTCCATGTCTGGTTATACTCTGTCACACAAATTCAGCCCAAGAACTTTGTGGTGCTTTAGTAGCAAGTATTCCATGTGGTTTCACAGGCCAGGTCCCACCAAACTGAGTCAGGAGTTGTGCAAAGGTCATCTCAGCTAGAAGTTGTCTTTTGCAACAGTAAAAATAAGAGCACTTTATTGCTGAGTAAAACAGACATACAATGATGCTCCCAGTTGTGTGTGCAGAAATGAAGCCTGCTCCTAAGAATTTTAGCCACTTCACTGGAAGGAAGCTTCCAGTGGAATGTGAAGCAACTTGTCTTGGCACAGCCCAATTTTCAAAGAGTACAAACATCTGGTAGTTTGCCTGAGATAACAGAAGTTCACATTTACTGCAATAAATGAATTAGACACAAACATAGATGTTAAAGTACTACTAGAAGCAGCAGAACTTGCATATGAATTTTTTTTGTTTGGTATGCAAACAGTAACAAATAAACTGAGGGCCTGATTCAGTTACATTCCTATCCATATAAATACTCCTGTATTTACAGAACTTGAAAAAAAGCATGGATATAAATATGAAGAAAGTTTTTCTTTTTACTCTATTTACTTAGTAGCAGTGCAAAATTGTCTTACTGAAACTACTACCAGAAGCTTCACTTTGAAACTTGAAATAATTATACTTTTTGAGGAAAAAACAGCCCAAATGGATAACAGCTTTTAAAAATAGATTTTATTTTTTAAGTTCTTTCTAGCAAGTCCAAATCCTTACATGAGGTTGAAAGTTGTTGGTTGGGTTTTTTTTTAAATTTTCTACATATGGCCACATTTTGTTTTCTTCTATAGTATTCCTAATTTTAATGGCATAAATTAAAGATGAACTAGTAATTATGAGTAAAAATCTCCTTAGAATATAAAATAGTTTTTCTTCTCAGTCTTTGAAGAATTATGTTCATAGATTCATAGTATGGTTTGAGTTGAAAGGGATCTTAGAGATCATTTAGTTAGTTCCAACCTCCCCTGCCATAGGGAGGGAGGGACACCTTCCACTAGACCAGGTTGCTCAAAGCCCCATCCAAACTGGCCTTGAACACTTCCAGGGACGGACCAGCCACATCTTCTCTGGGCAAACCTCTGCCAGTTGATTGAGAACACAAATATTTAAAAACAATTTTGTAAACCTGAGAAATAAAATTTAAATGCAAATAGAAAATAACTAGCCAAATTCTATCATTATTTAGTATAACTCAGAGAAGAAAAGCTTCTCTTTTAGGTCACAGTTTGGAAAACATCATATTTCTTCTAACAAGGACTATGGGATTTAACAAATTGATCTAATTGGTTTTTAAGTTTCTTATTTTCTGTGGAACAAAACAGGTGCACTATCTGCACACTGACTGGGCTGAAGTGTGTCACGTGGTGACAGTCAAAATGAAGGTCCAAAAGGCATGGCCAAGGTATCAATGTTCAGTGACATCCTTCCCACATGTGGCTATGAAAAAGCACCTGAAAAAAATGGAAACCCAAGATATTCCCAGGTCACTGGAAGCGGCTTACATTTTTTGCAGACAGGTTTTGTCTACACCGTTGGTTAAGGTTTTCAGGAATCAAAATATGAATTAAACATGAAAATATGTACTCTCAACCAGCAGGGATGGCCACCAGAGATTTTGCAACCTGTTTCTCAACCCATTTCTCCTGCTTCTAAAAAGCATGAGAGTTATTGCAATGAAAGAGGCAGCAACATTTCAAAACAAATCCCTTTACAGACTTTAATCGGAGGAGAAGAGATTCAAGCTCTGTCACCAGTGGTAGGAGATAATCTGGTAGGGTTGCAAGAAAAAATTGCTGGAGCTGTAGATAAAAGACAAACTCCTGCTGTGGAACATTATACAAATGTTGAAGATGCTGAGAGTTCCCTGGTAATGCAGGCTGGAGACGTGAGGTAGACACCACTGTCCTGCCGACCAGCAAAGGAAAACAATTGCAGGATTCGATCAAGCACAGCTACAGTAAGTGCCAGTGGGGAACTTTCATCTTTAGGACTGTCAGAAAGCATGGCTGTTTGTGGAGAGGCTTCACTATGGTGATCCCTCCTTTGTTTATCAAGAGTGAGGATGACTTAGATGGGAAAGAAATACAGGGAAGAGAAGTAACAAGATGGTAACTTGTTTTTTTTATAAAACATCTGCTTAAAGAGTGAACTTAGCCCATGCAAAATAATTCTGCAGCGAAAGCTCAGAGACTATGTCACCAGCCACTTAGTTCAGAGACATTTACCATAAGTGATAGAAAAATGAAGAGGTGTAAAACATGACACATTCAGAGAGCTATGCTGAATGAAGAAGCAATTTACTATTGTCTAATACAGGTAAAAGACTACTATGTATAATAAATTTTCAGATAAGCAAACTCATAGGTAATATGAATTGATCAGAAAATGGAAGCAAGTGGCAAAGAAATTGTATTAGTGACAGTGTGCTAGCTTTTTAGATGTTCTGTCCTTTCAACCTCATGCTAGTCAATGTGCCCAAAAAACAAAAAACAAGGAAAAAAACCATGGAAGATGCACTAACCTCTAGAAATCTCAGCAGATTCATAGCATTAAGACTCTGTGCTCCAAATGAACCAAAATAACTGAGTTTATTTTTAAAAAAAGTACTGTTGAGATAAGGTAAGGCTCAGATTTGGGGATGGGTGAGGTTGGCAGTAAACAGGTGTGCTGGTGAATATGGGGAGACTTTCATTACATTTATCTTCCCAGAAGACAGATGTGTGCTGATGTGTTTCATATGTGGATTAAATAAACTCTTAAAAAAAACCTCAAAAACCCAATCAAACCCAAAAATTACAGTGCCTGCCAACACACACTCTCATTCAACATCACAGTGCTTAGGAAGGCCATGCACTAAAATCATGTATCTTATGTATCTTCATCTTTTTTATTACTATGCCAGTAGTAATCAACAATACCTACAGCTCCAGCAAGTGTTTCAGCTCTGTCAGAAATAGCATACAGAAGCAAAAGATATGATACTAAAATATGCATGAAATATGTATGAACATGATATGGAAAAGCTTTTATATGAATTTTTAAATCTCATTCATGTACAATACTGTAAAATCCATTTAGGCTCAAACACCTCATTGTTTCAAGCCATAGTGGGGTTGCTGTTGAAACGTATTAACTCCACTTGAGCACAAACAGCCATTCTCTGGGCAGTTCATTAAAACCTACCCCTTCTTAGGCTCAAAGGGACATCTGACTGTTTAGTTCCCATGGGAAATATTAAAAAAAAAAAAAAAAAACAAAAAAAAACTACAGAGGAAAATCATAGCATGTCACAACACTTAATAATAGCTACAAATGCAGTAATTTTAAATAGTTTGCATTAGCTTGATGGGATAAATATTCTGAGGTACTCGAGACCCTTAGGGAGAAGTGTCACAGTGATAAGTCACAGTATGAAATTGCTATTTGAGTGCTGAATACCAATTATTTTTGATTTACTGTAATTTACTGTTAAACCCAGGAGTTTACCCAAAGCAATCAGTGTATGTTTTAAATGATACATCAAGGACTTGAGATGTGAAATATCCAGGAACAGCAAGAGAAACATCCTCAGACAATGTTCTAGTTAATTCCACCTACCATATGTAAAAAAATTATGGGGGTAATGTGAGTGACATGTACCCAGACAATTCTGCATCCAGAAAACTGCAGTTCTGCAAACTAATACAACTATATAAATTATTTTTGAGTGAGTTTACCCTTGAAAAGAGCTGAAGTGCAGGTGGAATGAGAGTCCTCAGTCATGCTCACTACATGGTTGTTGCATATAGTCAAGGAGACTAATTTTGTCTCGTTAAGTGGACCTGATCGGAAAACAGAAAATCTGGTCTGGGGAACAATCATCTGCTTGGACCTCTTCATGTTATTGCATCTTGGCCTTTTAATACCTTTCTCCTGCTTGTGGGCCAACCTCTCCCCCTCCTCCAATAATTTTCTGATTAAGGAACTTCAGCATAGCTGTCTTGCCCAGTCTTTTGGGGAGCAGACATTATCTTGGAGTGGGACTCAATGCACCCAGCTTCAGTCACCGGAACATTAATTACGCAGCCAGAGTTGGCTGCTATAGGCACCCAACATCATCAGTGATGAGAGAGAGGTACCAGCAGGAAGTGATGCACTGCAGCTCCTGAATATAAGCTAGAAGGAAAATACGCCTTTCTCCATAAATCGTGAAGGTGAGTCAAGAGTTTTGGCTGTTAATCACCTGACTGTTTCACTGATTTGAAGTTAATCTAAAGCACAATCACGTGCTTCCATGGTGGAGGCAAACCAACTCAACTTCCAGAAAGCAAGATATTATTTATTTAGAATACACATACCTGTTACATAACAGGCTGTATTTGCAAAATATCTGCTTGAAGATATGAGTAGTCTAAGGCTAAATCCACACTGTACTCCAAATGGAAATTTCTACCCATGACAAGTCCAAATCTGTTCTGCTCCCATGCTGCAAGACAACAAGCCCTTGATCAGGCACAGGATTAAAGAGTATTAAGGAAATAAGCAGTGAGAAATTTTCAGAGCTCTGCTATCCAAAGCCCAGTAAAGGGATATTATTTTGACTGTCACTTCCCATCTTTTCAGTAACACCATTAAATCTTCAAGGAGCATCTAGCTGATGCTCTTAGTTGCCGCGGTGCTCTCTCCGGCCAGCCCGCTGCCCTGGCACCGGCCAATGTTCTACCTGCCCCAGGTGGGGGGACGGAGGCCGACGGCGGCGCTGGAGGGCAGGCGAAGCACCAGCTCGGGTTCGCCTTGCCCACCGATGGCAAAGGTGCACAAAGGAGGGAGGAAATAAGAGGAGGGACTTCCTCATGGGGCAGGGAAGGGTTTATTGGAGAGAAAAGCCATGAGGAGAGCTGGTAAAATTAGGTGGGCATGGGGTTTTATACCCCTACATAATAGGTGTGGAGGACATATAATAACCAATAAAGTACCAGTTATGGGGTCTTACAAGGGGGATGAGAAGGGATTAGGGTGAATGGGAGAAGGAGTGGGGGGTAGAGGAGTAACATGAGCCAATTACCAACAGAGGAACATAGAACTTTCCGGAGAAATCACCAAATATGAACCAGGAGAGGAGGGGGGCCAGCAGCCAATGGTCAGCATGCTTCACACAGCCTTTTGGGTGCTCACTGTACCTTCAAGCCCTTGTGCTGTGGAGGCATCAAACCAATGGACCTGTTGGTCTTCTTGGTCCAGCTGACCATGGCTCTGGCCATGGCTCACCGCAACACTTAGTCATGTCATTTAGTTTTAGGTAGTCCTGCAAAGAGCAGGGAGCTGGACTCAATCCTTATGTGTCCTTCCAACTTGACATAATATGAGATTCTGTGAATCTTACACCTGGTCCTTCATAGGATGTAGTAACATCCTTTGCAGGTGAAGATCAAAACCTATAATGTTATTCATTCTCACCCTACAAGCTCTTGTTCTGGTTGTGGCCCCAAATTCTTTCTTAAGTCCAGTAAAATTCTCTCTTGCACAACTCTGTATATTTTTTGCAACCAGTGAGCTAATCAATATTTTTTCAGATACTGCTTGTCTGCACTGAAAAAGTAAATACTTGCAGAAGTTACCCAACACAGACGTTGTGTTATGAAAAAAACATGTTTTACCTGATCCATGTTGTCAAAAACACAACCAACCAGCAAAGCTTTCTATAATACCTGCAATACTTATACAGGTGACCCTGGAAGTCTCACAAACCTTGCTTCCATACCTCACTACTACATGTCTTTGTCTTTTATTTTACAATGCCACTTTTATGACAAGTCATGTAAAAATAAATGTCCTCTGAGCTGATTTTAAATACCCAATGCTAGAAACTAGAGCGATTGTGATTAAAGAACTTCAACAAGTTCAAGGAGCTCATTCTACATTTTTAAAGTAATGGAAATTTTGAACTGCTAGCCATGAAGCAAAATTATTTAAAAAGAACTTGATGACTGAGTGAACAAGATGAACCAAGCCATCAATCTACTGTTGTTGCAAACAAGACCACACATAACAGGGGTTGTCAATCATTGGAGCAGGCTGGCCAGAGCAGTGGTGGAGTCACTGTCTCTGGAGAGATTTAGGAGACATGTTGATGTGGCACTTGGGAACATAGTTTAGTGGTGGGCTTGGCAATGTTAGTTGGACTCAATGACCTCATAGGTATTTTCCAGACTAAAAAATTTAATGATTCTATGTGTTTCTGGGGTGGAGGGAGGATTTCATCCATTCCTATCCATTCAGACGGATGCATACGGAACATTGTGTCTTCTTTTGCACTTCCAAGTACAAGACAGAGACCCATGCTTTGGAGAATTCTGGAGGAGGAGGGGCCACTAAGACAAGCGGCTGGAGTAGAGTGACCATGAGTAAAAGCTAAAGGAGCTGGAATAGTTTACCTGAATGTCCTGGTTACAGGAATAGGGTGCCAGTTTAGCACTATGTGGGTGTAACCAAGGTGTGTATTCTACCTCAGCCACCCCCTCCCCCAACCCCCCCATGTAATTTATGATGACCTGCTCAGTGTACACTTGACACCTCAGGCTACAAGATGGGTGTTAGACAAGATTAGGGAAAAAGAGACAACCCTTCAAGGCAGGGTAGTGTTCCTGTTTTCTTCACGTTAATGACTCAGCTGTGCTAACTGGCCTCTGGGGAGGCACCAGCACATTCACACCCAGCCTGAGGGGTCATCTCTGCTGATGGGCCATAATGGATTCAATGGCTCTAGCATGACAGGCAGCTGCAATGAGTTAGACCATCAAAGACTCCCAAAAATATCCCATGACTCCCAGAATTACATCATCAACTGTGAAACACCCTGCCCAGAGGGAGATACTGAGCATTCCCACCTGAACCTGAGCATATATGATCTTTGGTCTGCAGACTTCAGGCACCATCACTTGACAGATCCAGAGGAGGACCAAAACTGCAACAAGACTGTGACCACCACTTTCACAACGCTGTGACCACTGCTTTTGCAAGACCGTGACCATTACTCTGACCAACACGGTGTCAGGTTGTACTCAGACTTTGTGGATTAGAACCAGTTTTCTCTGTATCATGGCGTTTATTGTAATCTCTCATGTAAATTGTAACTCAGACCGTAATCTCTCTTCCGGTAGTTGAGTGGGTTTCTGCCACTGGTTTACTTTTAAACCAGCACACTGAAGAAAAGAAGGCTTGAGGAGCACGTATCTGCTATATTCCACAATCAAAAGTGGAGTGACAGAGAAGATGGATCCTTGCCAGAAGTGTCGTGTTCCACTGTGGGGAACTGCGAGGAGTTCTTTCAACAATGGATGGTCGGTGTTATAGATTGCTTGGACAGAATCAGTGAGCCAATTAAGTAAAATAATATATCAATTTATTGGCAAGACAATTAGCAAGCAAAAGCAGCTAGCTGGGCAGCCAAAAAATGGCTCGCAACCCCCCTGTCCCGGAGACACAACTTTATAGTCCCTCATTTCCAGTGTACGTGTCTTCTTTGGTGTACTCTGCGTCCACACGATCTGTTGCTAGGGGGNTCATTCTTCACAGATGTGGAACAAAAGTCATATCAGTGTTTAAAATTGTAATTAGATAACATGAGCAAAAGTCTTTATGATGTGATATGTGGGTGTCGCGTTCCACTGTGGGGAACTGAGAGGAGTTCTTTTAAAAATGGATAGTCAGGAACGAAATTAAGCCAAATGAGTCAAACATTGCATCTGAGAACGGTTTATTGATAACAAAAGGAGAAGGAAAAGGAATTGTCCAAGCGAAAGACAGCTACAGGAGACAGAAAAGAAGAAAGGAAAATGGAAAAGGACTGGGGGAGAGGAGAGAGAGGACAGAGAGGAAAAGAAGGCGAGACAGGGCAGTGCTGTCGGTGTCCAGGCGGGAGATGTGCACGCTGCCTGCCTGTGGCTGGGCTGGGTCTGAGCGAGCCTAAGCAGCTCCCGGTGGGGGGGCAGCTCCCGCGGCTCCCGGCACCGGACACGCGGCGAGTGGGCGCTTGGACAGGGGGAGCAGGACCCTGGACGGGGTCACGGTGACCGGCTGGATTGGGGCGGCAGGGAAGGATGCAGGCAGTCCAGGCAGGAACGCAGGGCGAAGCGGCAAGGCGGCGGTCAGAGGCACAGGGAGGCAGCACAGGTGCGAGGGCCAGCCAGCAAGGGCAGGAGAGCCAGAAGGCAGGCTGGGAACAGGGGACGGGAGGGAGCAAGCAGCAGCAGCGAACAGCACCAAAACCGCCACCAATGAGCAGCACCGCAGTTGGGTTTTATACCCCCCGGCCCCTCCCAGTGTCCACCCACTGACAGGGAACCATTGGCCCGGTCCAACCTTCCTGTGCCGCCCACTGGTGGAGACCTCTTTGTGACCTGATGGGAGAAGCCCCTCCACAGGGTCTCCTACTGCCTGCCTCATGGGAGGTGTCGCCAGGCGAAGTCCTCCCAGAGACAAGGCTTCTTCTAGTTGCCTCCTGCACATGGCACATGTGCACCCCTCGTCCACATGCCTCTGGCAGCCATTGTTGAGGCATAACAAAACTGAATTGGCTCCTCACATAGAGTAAAAGCATTTTCTCAATAAAACTGTTCCTTTAACAGGACTGGCACTGGAAAAGTCTTTCTTAACACCTGCCGTTACCCAAGGAATTTCTTTTTCCTTCAATCTCAGGCTGTAAGTACTATAAATTAAGGGGTTTACATAAACTCATATGCAAATTCCCTCTTTCCACTTAACTTCACACTACCACCTATTCCTCCAAGAACAGCAATGCTTCCTTGGCAGCCAAATTCTCTACAATTCTTCTTTGAGCTTTTGGTACATATCCATGTTTTTTAATCCCTGAATGAATGGTGGAATCAGGACCCATTCATTCAGGGATTCTTCTGGCCCTCAGAGTGAAGCAGGCCTCTGGATCTCCACTTGCCGCTCTTTTGCAGTCTCTTTAGAACCCACGACTTCTGTCATCCTTGCTTAGGTAACGCTCTCTAGTGTTACCGTAATTATCCTAAATTGTGTTACTCTTTCTATCTATCTATCTATCTATCTATCTATCTATCTATCTATCTATCTATCTATCTATCTATCTCTCCTATATATCCTAGTGTATCTCTAGTCTCCAGGAATTACAAAACCCCAAATTAATTTATTATTAATTCATAATAAATTATGAATTAATCCATATACCCATCTTTGTTCCCCTGGCTGAAACTCCCAAGAAGCTCACTTTCAAATGGCAAGCAAGGTCTTAGTATATTTTGTTCAAAGTGTGTCTGCTGGCATTAATGCTCCTACTACAAATACTCTACCAGCTGGCTGATGGTGAGTGAGCCATCTCCTCTGCTGAGCAGAAGCATGACCCCTAGGCATGAAAGGCTACAGCAGCATGAAAGTCTTGCTCTCCACCATGATGAAAGAGGATATTGGTTTAGCCCTCAATGTGCTGGTAAAAGGCACTACCATAGACCTACAGTATCAATCTGGGAGGTACACAACTACCCACTTATTTAGTTCCAACACATTAATTAATACTTTAACATTTAATGAATTACATATACTGCCATACCCAGTGATGGACTAATTAACTTAATATGTCACTTGCAGGATCAGTTCAAAGATTTATATAACATGTCACATAAAGTGTACTTTGGGCTATCTACTCTGACAATTTTTTTATCTCATACTACTTCTTTTTATTCCCTCCCCCACTAGTTACTACAGTGACTCATTCCTCTCATCGGCAGGACCTGGACACAGAAATGTAGAGCCCAACTCTCAAATCTGACATAGCAGGTACTCAGTTCTGCTCCTGGTTTTGGTTAGGGTACACCCCAGGTAAGAACTGAAATACAAGGGCATTTTGCACATTTCTGTGTTTTTAATAGAAAAAGAGACTATCTCTAGTATAAATACAAAAGGACCATAATTATCAACAACCCTGTTGCTTTCTCTAAAATTAACAGCAATAGGAGCCCAGAAGTGTTTCATCAGGCAATAAAAGGAGATCTTGTATAAGGGTGAACAAGGTCCACAATGAGCTATGCAGATAAGTCCTGAAGTGCAAATCAACCTCGCTGCCATGGTGAGGGAGGCAGAGTTGAGTGGAATCCAGCTGGGAGAGGCAATCCTAGTAGTGGTCCCATATCTTGCTGCCACCAAGTTCCCCACTCAGCTGAGATGAGCTGGCTGCCTTGAAGGTGCTGCTCTTGGAGTTTACAAGATACTGACCCTTCTGTAAAATATACAGGAGTGAAAGGCTGGGCTGTAAAACAGTGATTTTTCACTTCATTTAGAGAAATGCAGACACTCTCTTTAACACCACCTTTACGACTAGAATGAGAGGCATAAAAGGAAATTCATAGCAGAGAAGGGGATAGCATGTTTGCTGGCAGTGCTGTGTGATAGGAAGAAATATGCTTAAAAAAATAGCAGGAAGAGGCCTGTTTCAAAATATTTTAAATGTTTCATTGTTCTGGTAATAAATGATTAGAAAACAGCAAGATACATATTTTTAAAGGTTTTGATTGAATAGCAGCATCAGATATAGCAGATTGCTCTTATTCCAGTATAGACTGAAAAACATGGATGACAGTCAAGAAGACATAAACAAAAGACTGTAGCTAATGAGGCTCAAAGTACCAAAGAGTTCAGAGAGGAGCAGAAAAAAAACGGAAGTTTGCATGAAGGAAAACCTGGCAGACAATAACCTCAGTGTCAGAGCTGGGAGATAATAACTAAATAAAAAAAGTATCACAAGCCAAAGCAAGAGCACAGCAAGGACGGCGGACATAGCATCAGCACTATAACTGAAGAGGAAATTACTTTATATTTATTTCTTGCTGTCCAAACATAGGCACGTGTCATGGGGCAGGCATAGGGAATTAAAAAAACATAAATTTGTAAACATACATTTAGAATTGTCCCCTTGAGAAGGGTCTTCCCCTTTTGTTATCTTCCTACTGTTAGGATCTTTATTTTTTTGTTGAATCAAGGATCACATTAAATTTTCATCCAAAAGTTTTTGTCAATAGAAATGAGTGCAATTTTTTTCTGAGTTTGCACTGAAATAGGCTTCTTTTCCTCTCCTGTCTAAAATACACTTGCATAAAACCTTTTCACAATGTTGATCTGAACATTTTCGTGAAGGACTTTCTCTTATAAACACATGGAATAAATAAGGTGGACTACAAAGAAGCTGTCAATGATTGCTTTTAACAAGCCATGAAAAAAATCACAAACCTTAGGTAAGAGTTAATTTTTTCTGTGTATGAAGAATGAAACTGAAATCTCAAGGTGACACTTTTAGTTACACTGGGACTTACATTTCTGATAGAAGTACCACCATATATAAAACTAAATGGCAAAGTGAAACACACGAATGTATCAATGAGATTAACAAATAGCATCTGTTACTAGTGCTTAAGTGTAGGAGGCAGGATAGCAAACAAACACGCTGAAGTAGAAACACCAGTTGAGTTTTAGGAATAATGTACCTTATAGAATCATAGATTTGTTAAGGTTGTAAAAGACCTCGAAGATCATCAAGTACAACCATTAACCAGCTCCAATATCCTCATATAAAAAAGAACTAATTCAAAGACCACCTCAAGATCTCAATTACTTTCTTTCATTTTATGATCACTGAAAATTACTTTTGGCTCTTATGCTACAATTCTAGAGAATTGTAAATACCCGAAGCTGCACTTTGTGTTTTGATGGCTATGGAGGCCAACAGGACTTCTAGGCTGCATTTGTTTATGTGTGTCCTTATCTCATAGCACCTAAATCCTATGTGTTAATAGAGGATATTTTATATATACCATATTAGATAGATATTAGGATTTTTTTTAAACACACTCAAGATTTTTTATACAGCTGCTGTTTTATGCCTCCTTTTTGAAATTATATGATTAGTAGTACACAAAATGAGAACAAATCTGCACTGTCTGAAATATACACTACAGCCACCAGATGGCAATAAACCCCAAGTAATGAGCAAAACTGTGGCTTCATGCAATGTTCTAAATCACTTAATTGTTGCCTTCCTTTCTTACAGTCAATGGACACGGGAAAACAAAATTCACTCACATAACTCAAGGGCTATTCAAAATTCATAAATACCTGAAATGAAAACTGGCAGTTTCAGCAATATTACCAGATTGACACAATATGAATGAGCTCAGTGAAACAGTAGTTTAATATAGCACACCATAGATTAATATGGCCTGGAAAGGATAAGTATTAGCATAACTCCCATGAATTGCCATAAAAGCTTTTCACAGTGTCCCCAGTTTTCACCATAACCTCATTCATTTTCTCTTGCTTTCATTCTCCTCTAAGTATTTGCTGAAATGTAATCAAATTAGTAACACCAATCACCGTGAGCTGAGGCCAATTTACGTACTTTTTTTCCACTATTTTATAAATTCAGATGCTACCAGTGTAAGTGCTTGCATTGTGACCTACAGGAATACTCTCATCTGTTTTAACTGCTCTCCTTTAATAACAAGAATGTCATTGTTTTAATATATAGTCTAACAACATATGAACATGTTTTTTCTCTTGAAAGACAGTCATTTTTTCTCCCTATTACTTGTGATAACATCAAACATATTTCAGCTTGGTTATTTGATGGTTTTACTGAGGTACACAATGTAGAATCTATTTTTCGTGGATATATTGTCATGTACATAAGAAATTTCGTTCATATTTAAAACAGGGAAAAAACCCATCTACAAAAAAAACCTATGCTGGTAATAAAAAAAACTCTAGAATTTTCTCAGACTCACTCAATTATGCCACAGTTGCTAACTGTGCTTTTTTTTCATGTAGAACTACACACAATCATGGTTATACATGAACAAACAAAGCAGTTGTGGTGAATGACAATAAATAGCTCTGTAGCTGGGACATGACGTACATGACTTTTGCCAAAGACCTTGCCCTGGGACTTCTTGTTCTTCAGCAACTTTACAAAAAAAAATTTCTTAAGCATTTTATCACTCAGGTTTAGTTTCATAACAATTTGTTGATGGCTGGGAAGGGCATTATGCTGAAACTGTGTGTTACATTAGTCAAGTTTGTCCACTTTTCTAATTTTTCCTTTTTTTGGACTACTTCGGCTCAGCTAATGCTTCATGTACTCATGTAACTGTAGAATGCTAAGGGGCTTTACTCCTTTTCCAATTTAAAAAAAAAAAGTAAAAAGAACAGAAATACAGAAAAAATGCTAAAAGCATCCTGTCAACTCTAACAGTAGGAGACATGAAATTGTTGGGTGATTTGGGATTTTTTTCCCTCTGTTTCCTCAGCAGGAAACAGGAATTACTCCCTTTCCAACTCTTCCTGAGGATCACTTCTGAGGTCGCAGCATCAATTAATTTTAAAAACTACTTTACTTAAGCCACCTGAGGCTCACTGACAAACCCTGGCAAGGAGCTTGGGCTTGAAGATCTGAGAGTTGCTTGGCCCTAATGAATGAAAACATATGTCAGCAACATTCATCATGTTTTCCATAATTTAGCTGCTTAATATAACCCTTAATAAGGCCCATACTATTCCCTAAATCTGTCCCTCCCTAATGTTAGTTACTGCTCTGCTGCCTTCTTTGTGTGCCTCTTTCCCAAGAGATATTAATAGCAGTTTCAAAGATAATAACTACTGACAACTCCATATGTTATACAGTAGCAAGATCCTTCCTTGACTGATTTATTTAAGTAGAGAAGTTGCAACAATTTCTAAGTTGTTGTTGAAGGATAAATCAACACCCTCTATCAGTGAAGCATTACATCTTTTGGGACTCCTTCTGTGCACCAACCACAATCAATCCAAGAAATATGTCTGCATGTCTCTTTGCCAGAGTGCAAGGAATTTCTCTTGGCTAGCAAGTAACATGGGTCATTAAAACGCAACATCTCTTTTCCTCTTTTAAACTGCAATTTTTAACCCTTACCCATGTTGGGTGAAAAGGCAGTAGGTAGCACACCTGTTATTCAGATTCAGCCATGCAGGTGACAGAAATTTAGCATAACACTAAGGTGCACGTGATGGTCTTCTTAAGTAGCTTCAAATGAGAGGTGTGTTAGTTTCTCTCTTCAGTGTATTTGTGATTTTAAATACCTCCAGCAGTCCAATGAAACAGCAACTAACAGTCTCAGCGCACCATCTTCAAACCTGCTCAGCTACATTATATTTCTCAATACAATTTTGCCATGCTGCTGAAAAAGACTCTTCACAATCTTCACAGTGTGCAAGAGTAACTCATGGGAGATACTTAAATATTAACAATTTGCCTGTCAAATGAGGTTATTAATTTGTACAGAAACTTCAGGGAAAAAAGCAGACTTAAGCTGTATCACATACATTGATCTGAACATATGAATGCCATTACAAGTTTTGTCACCTACTATTTAACTTCTTTGTAATCTCCATGTTCTGTATTCTACTCTGTTAGTGATTTCAGTGAGTCATTCACGACTGTATCTGGAAAGTTTAATCTCTTGGAATAAGAGAAAAACCTGAACCTTCTATTCCTTAGTAAACATGTCACCATCACAGTCAAAAATGGAAGTGAAAGAGAATGCTACTAATTTCAGTGTATGAGTTCATCCACATCAGTGTTGCACAGATCATCTTGGGTCTTCATAACAATGCCTCTGTACCAGTCATTAGCCTCACCTCCTCCCCCTTCACCACGCATATCATGCCTTGTTATAAATCTGGTCAGCCAAGGAGATCAGGATGTGCACAAAGATTCTCTGGTGAAGGTCAGAGGAGGAGGAGGACAAATGTCTTTATTCTAACTCCTTTATCAATTATAAATTCACCAAACCCCACCTAAAATATGTGATTATTCTGACTTTTGGGCAAGAGAGTCAGGGGAAGACACTTCTGTCTGCTTGTTATTGGGTCAAGGGAATGTGTATCTTCTCTCCTGAAAGGATGCCTTTAGATGAGCTTTGAGATTCCAACTGCATTAGAGCATACCAGGGAATATTCATTTATATACATATATACTGTGATTAGATCTCTGTTACTGTACTTTCTGTATAGAAAAATATCATTTGACCAATATGGAGGTCTGCTTCCTGGAAAAAGCAGAGAGAAACTCTAACTACATGTTTCTCTTAAATGCCTAGATCCATAATTGAATCCAGGCACCGCTGCTAGGTCCAAACACAGCACGTATGGAGAAGTAAGCATCTGTGAATGAGACTCCTAAGCAATGTTACTCTGCATCCCCAGCTATCTGTGGTAGCCCACAAACCATCCTGAGGAGAGAGAGCAGTCTTTTCTTGCTGCTGCATAATTGCTGAGTTGATGTGGCAGGGAAATGAATCTGTTTGCTTTGGATCCACAGCTTGGAAAGGGGAAGATTTTAGATGGGTTAAAAGAAAAGGCATTTTCTGGCATGTCAGGTTTCATGGAAAGATGAATTGCACACACATTTTACCACACAAATGGAATAGTACAAATAATGCTGCATAAATTACACTTGTTACAATTTTACTTATCTGTCTAGACTCTCTCTTGTTGTTATAGGATCCTTAAATGAAAAGAATCCCACACATATGCAAAAAATACCCCAAAAACCAAAACAAAAAAACAACCCTGTAAAACCCCTGAAAGCACTACAAAGGTTGGTCTCTGTTTTTCAAAAACAGAACACCTGAGAGGAACCCAGAAGTAATTCTGTCAACTACAATAGTCTACAGACATATGATCTTTCAGAGACAGCATGCAGAAGTCCCTTCTGGGGACCGTACTGTGCACAGTGATGCCTGAACCCCATGAGTACCCAGCACTGCCAGGAGCTGCCTCCTGTGTGGAAAGCACTGATGAAGTGCTGTCATCTGCCAGACATTTGCTACAAATGCAGCAGAGGAGTAGCCTTGCCTTGCAAACTGTCCCTAACAAATCTGACATGTGTGCCCATGGACATACATGTCATACGAACAGAATGCCATCATGGCATAATTGTGATATGTTTTCAGGTTGTGTCCCATAGGGTTGGTTGGTAGCCAACAAATGCCCAACATCTGAATTCTAATTAGGTGGAATAAGGAAAAAGAGGGAGTTTTGACAATAGGCTTCAAACTGACAGACTGGATTGGATATTAAGAAAGAATTCTTCCCTGTGAGTGTGATGAAGATCTGATACCAGAAATTCTTAAAACAGGCAGTAGACCACCTTGCACTGTCTTTTTGTGTTCGAGCACCTTCACACCTGCTGTCACACCTCCTGACATTTTGGTTTTGGTCAGGGCATGAAGGCTGACTTGAAGTAGAGTACCCTGCATATCTCTGCATACCATGTAAACCACCCCCCACACAGCTGCTGAGCAAAGAAAGAGCCTGGGTCCTCTCTTTTTAACAGCACACACCAGCAAAAAGGAGATAGGCATTGCTTCCACTTTGTTTAATGGGACAGAAATAAAGCAAGAAGCATGGCTATGCTATCAGTATAACCATCACTCTTGTTGCTGAAATGCTTATCTCACTAATAAGGGCAGGTTATCTGTGCTTACTAGTTTATCTCAGAAAGATGAAGCAAAAGAGCTGGCCTGAAACAGAACTGATCTTGCTTCACAGTCACTTTATTTCTAAAAATACTGCTGTAATAAAGGTTGGAAACTAAGCTAAGGAAGAGCCAGTGTACTGAATGTTGGTCTGTTCTTTTTCCAGACTAGAAATTAGTCTAATACAATATCTCAGCTCTCCAACAATACTTGCTTACCAAAAAGAATAACACCTTATTTCTGGATATAAAATCACAGTATCTATTTTACCATTTTGAAACATATAGTTGATGGATGTCCTTTGATAAACCAAAAGAAAGTATCATGAAAAAATTCTTAGTTTTCTTAGAAAACTCCATTTGAAATATTTTAAACATCTTTCTAGTGTTTTTGCTGGATCACAGAATCACAGAATAGTGTGAGTTGGAAGGGACCCAGATGGATAATTGACTCCAACTCTTAAGTTAATGGCCCACACAAACCAAACTCACTACCTTGGCATTATTAGCACCATGCTCTGACCAACTGACCTAACGTCATGGAATGTTGGAAAGATCCTGTGACAAAAATACAAACTTTGCATAAAAAAGGGACCTTGTATAGCCACATCTAACATAGGATTTCTCTGCAAACTGTTGTAAGAAGACGAGATAAACAGGAAAAGAGGGGATACAAAAGCAAAATTAATGAGAGCTTGGTCCTTAGTACCACTGCGACCCAAGCACAAAGCCAAATCCTTTCTCTGGCATTATATGGCCAAATCTTACCAGAAAAGCTGTGTAACATGTTTTGCTCCTAGGCTCCCAGTACAGTTCGTGGCCAACTTTATTTTGTAGCTTAATGACTCCTAGGTAATTTGGATTTCATAACCCTGCATTTTCTTATAACCTTTAAAAAGGCAGCGACCACCCCACATTTTTACACGTGACCATGTGCCTGACTCAGGTATGGAGGTCATGCCATTTCCTATGGCATGGACCTAAATGCCACCTGGCTCCAAGATGAGCCTGCCAGTGGCCCAGGCCAAGCCTAAGCCTATCAGTGACGATGTTGCTGCCTCTGAGATAAAGGAGGAAAAAAGTGCAATAGCATCTGCAGCCAGGGAGAGGAATGAGAATCTGTGATAGGAACAGCTCTGCAGAAATCAAGGTCAGTGAAGAAGTAGGAAGAGGTGGTCCAGACGCTGGCGCAGAGATTTCCCCCTCCTGTGATGAAGAACATGGTGAGGCAGGCTGTCCCCCCACAGTCCATGGAGGGACAGCAGAGCAGGGGGGTGACCAAAAGAGGCTGTGACCTTGTGGGAAGCCTGCACTGGAGCAGGCTCCCAGCAGGACCAGTGGCACTGTGGAGCCCATGCTGGAGCAGGTTTGCTGGTAGGACTTGTGACCCCACAGGAGATCTGCACTGGAGCAGCCTGTTCCCAAATGACTGCAACCCATGGAAAGGGACCCAAACTGGAGCAGTCTGTTCCTGAAAGACTGACCCAGTGGAAAGGACTCACACTGGAGCAGTTCATGAAGAACCGTAGTTCATGAGAAGGACTTACACTGGAGAAGTTTATGGAGGACTGTCTCCCACAAGAAAGACCCTTCCAGTGCAAAGGAAGAGTGCTAGGACTCCTCACTCTGAGGAAGAAGGCACAGCAGAGATGTTTTCTCAAGTCAAGTCTCTTTTGCCTGTGAGAGTAATTGGTGTGTGATCCCTCCTTGTCCTTATGTTGACATGTGAGCCTTTTGTTATATTTTGTCTCCCCTGTCCAGCTGAGGAGTGATAAAGTGTCTTTGGTGGGCACCTGCCATGTGCCCAGGGTCAACACTGCTGAATAGTGAATGGCTTTGAATCAACTCAGACAAGCTTAGGCATACTCCTCATCTTAGTCACAGTGCCAGCCCTTTTGGTACGAGATGGAGGAGTTGGCAGGAGCCTACAGATGAAGTAGCTGCAAGGCAAGAAGGGGGAAGAGCCTTAAGGGGAGCAGGGAGTAACAACAGGGGCAACTAAACACAGTGCAGATCATGGCCACATATCTTCCAAACTGTTTTTCTCTCTGTTCCCTGTTTGACTGTCCATCATCATGTCTGAAGCACATGCTTAGATATTACTGATTGCAACTGTAAACTTGTCCTTTGGTCATGTTGTCCAGGAGATACTGCTTCAAGTATGTGTTTAACTGCTTGTTTTCTCAGTTTAACAGCACCAGCAATTATCTTTCCAATCAAACATTCTGTTTAACATGATTAATAGTTATGTGAAGTTATGATTTTAATATTAAATACATCTCAGAACTCAACTTACTCTAAAATATTTTAAAGTTAAAAAAAATCAAACCACTAAACATTTCGAACAAAAAGCTTGAGTTTTGAGACTGAATAGCTTCTTTATGGGTGTGCATCTTCTGAAAACAGAATCATCAGAAGTATGGCACATTCTTGCTCAATAATAAACCCTGTGATCCAAAGATACAGATATTACCAGGAAAAGCTGCTCCCAGATCCTGAATCTTTCAAAATCAGGAACCAGTTTCACAAACTCCAGGTTTCTTTCCATCACTGATGATTTCTCCATTATAAAATCAAGCCCAAAGGAAGCCTATTTAGCAAAATTTTCTCTTCTGTCTACCACAGCTCTGACAGCTGAACAGCTGTTCCCGTGGAGATAGTACTAAAAGGAAGGTCTGTAGAAATCTGTCTGAATCCAGGAGTTTTGGAAACAGCTTCTCAGTACACAGATCCACAGCATGATAAAACAGTATTTTTATCTCACCATTCTACACTTTAATGTGACGATATTTCACAAATGTAGCCTCACAACAGGTATGACAAGAGGAAATCTTATTTCTCTTATTTTTACTAATGGATTTGGGATCAGACACAACAAGAATTAATAGAAATGAGTCCATTATGAGAATATTTTACATTTTCCAGTCATTCACTGCATGACATACAGAAACTATCCTCAAGCACGTGTTTACTTTTCAGGATTCTCCCTTTGGTATGGACACATTAACCTCCAGAAAACTCACAGCTTCTGCTCTGACCATTCTGCTCTCTAGTCCATTCTCTGCTGCACCATGAAACGTGGAGGGTAAACACTGTCTCCACACCAAACCAGACCTAGTCTCAAACCAGGATGGTCTATAAGAAGATGGAGCAAAGTCTGGATCTTCCTACTGACACTAGTTTATTAATGAGTCAGGAGAACATTACAAGCTTTTCTGGCTTTGATTTTCGAAAAAGTAATGACTATTGTCAAGATCATTGTGCATCACACCCATCCTTGCAGATTTATCAAGTGCACAGTGAGAAGACTGATTAGATACTAAGATGCTAAAGGGACCTAACCTCTGAATTTTGAATGGTCTTCAGCATGAATGTACCATTAGGTCACATGGAGGTTGGGAGAGTTCTAGGCGTGTACAAAGGTGCAAATCTAGGCATACAACAAACTTTAAAATATTTATTTTTTAAAAAACTAAAAAAAAAAAAATTAAAAGGAGAAATAATTTAAAAACTTCCAAGAAAAGAAAAAAATAAAAAGAAAAAAGAAAATACAAGACAAACAAGGGAGCTTGCCAGTTTCAAGAAAGCGCCTGTAAAGTGAAGTATAGTCTTTATGCCTTTATAGAGGCTGGAATATTGCCATCTGCCATGGAGCTACTGACTCCAGTAATAGACAGAGCATCATTTTCATGGGTTTTGCCAGTTAAAAGAAAAAAAAAAAAGAAATTCGGACTTAATTTTTTTTTTAACTTTATGTGGATTTTTATGTGGACTGTATCATGCACAAGGCCTGTAAAGTGTTAGTGAAAGCTCCTGATACTTTATATGTTTACAAAGTCTTCACTGCCTATTTTTGATCTCATGATCTCTTGATCATCTTTGCAAGCAATTTTTTAAATCCTGTGACAGGATCTATAAAACTTTTAATATTTAAGTAGAAGATGGTTCATTTGACAAACGCAAAAACTTAAAAATAACTAATACTTTTGACTAAACTTCATAGTTTGTTCTTCATTTAAATAAAATCAAAATTAAGTTTTTTTAAATTTTGTATTTTAAATTTTTTTGATTCTAACATAAACGCTTCACAGAAAAATGTCAGTTACAGAAAAGTGGAGGCCAGAGTCTGGCGAAAGGCAGCGTTGGCACTTCACTACGTTTGCCACAAGGTGGCATGAAGCGTATAACTTACGAGGACGAAAGTAAAATGAACCCGCTATGAGAAGTAGTAAAAAGAGCAGCAGCGGCTGAATGTGTATGTGTGACTTTTGGCAGGATGTGGGAAATGCATACAATACACACACAGCTTCTGCAGAACTGCCAGTCTAAAGTTTATTATGCATAACACAGGCTTAACTAAATCATGTCAGCCTGTTCAGTGGTCCACATTTAAATCACGTATAGCCATACACGAAGTGTGGTGATCTAGGAGATGGCTGGTCTCTAGTGAGAAAGCAGGTAAGACAGGGCTATGAGGTCTGCAGGTTGTATACAGGGAATGATTTGCAGAAGCTTAGCAAAGTATTTTACTCTTCTTCAACAAATCTGCAATGGGCAAATGCAACCAGCATACAAAGCATGTTGCATGTACCCCAGTTACGTAGGATGATCCTCTTCCTTATCTATCTAGATACAGAAAAAAAATGAAAACTCCAGATGAACATCCCCTGCAATAACAGATTTGGGTCTTCACCTTCCTGCAAAATGCAGCTGCACTTTATCATGTCTGCAGATTTGTCCTTGGTCAGGTGGAGAGTAAGAACCAGCCCAGAATTGGCAGGACAGGAGATAGGACCCAAGCTCTGTGGATGAAAGCTGCATCCCACCTCGCTGCCAGCTTTCACAAGTCCTACAGCAACTGGAGACCACAAAATTGTGGTTTTTATGACTCACGGAGGACACAATTATCTTTGAAATTATAGAAAAGAGAAAAAACTTGCAAATAAACACATGTAAGAGACGAGCTGTGTCTGAAGGCATGAGAGCAACAGGAAGGGCACTGTCAGGAGAGGAATTAAATCACCTCTGCCGCTCTTGCAAATACTCTTTTTATGGTTGGACTTGAGGATCTGAAAGGTCTTTTCCAGCCTCAGTGATTCTATGATTCTGTGAGCTAAGGAAGTATGAATGCTTACCACGAGATGGTGCAAAAGCATAGAAAGTCTTAATTTACCCGCAAGACACCTTTGGCCACAAAAAAAGCACGAGAATATCCACCAGGTGTCAGGCCAAAGAAAATGTGATTTTTTTTTTTTTTTTTTGATTTTCTTTTTACTTGAGAAAAAACAGCAAGAATAGGCAATTGCTTTCAAAACTTAACTGTTGGCATGAAATTTTAGCGGTACATCTGGGTGTAGTACTCCAAAGCATGGTGGCTTGGGCAGTGTCACACACCACTAGCATACGTCTCACTGAAAACATTGTGTCAGTGGGGAAGTGTGCAAGAAATAGCTAATGCAGCAATAAATAACCAAACCCAAAGCATTTAACAGAAAAACAGCACCACCAAAGTAATAATAATGAAAAAAAAAAATCAACGGTTGGAAAGGTTTCCAGTGATTTGCGGCAATGTAATTTGCATTACTTGGGCAGTCATTGATACTGGAATAGTTAAACTCAGATGAATCAGTACTAATTTTCAGAAGTTTCCAGGGAGGATTCTCAGGTAATACAATACATCCTGCAAGCCAGGACTGGTTTTTATTTCTTGTTTTTCCACCACTTCCTATCCAGCTTTGCTCTTTTCTTTCCCATCTTTACACTTACACACANGCTTTTCTCTTTTTTCTCACATCTACACACACACACACACACACACACACACACACACACACACACACACACACACACACGCCAACAACAGGAAAAAACCAAACCTAAGCAAACAAACGCAAAACCCCCTAAAAGCAATAAAATCCTACCAACCAACCAAAACCAAACCAAACGAAATAAAACCAAAAACCAATGACCAACACAACGGAGAATTTGCCAGTTTCAGAACAAGGTCTGTTAAGCGAGGTACAACTTTTATCTCTTTGCAGAGGCTGGAATACTGCCATCTTCCTTGGAGCGGCTGACTCCAGTAGCACAGCACCCCGGGCGGTCCCTGCCGA
>VZTI01004258.1:209861-292513 GCA_013397865.1 Struthidea cinerea
GGCGCGGGCGCAGCGCACGCCGCGTGTGAGAGCGGCGGGGCTGGCGGCGCTCCGCGCGCGCCGGTTCAGGCCGGTCGGCTCCTGCTCCAGCCCGCGCTGATTGACAGCTCAGCACTTGTTTACCGCGGCGTGGCGGGACTGCTGAGCTGGCAGGAAGGGGGGGGGAGCCGGGCGGAGAGCAGCGCAGCCACCACCGAAAGCAGCGTTCCCCCCGCTCTCGGGACAACTTAAACGAAAATAAAGTAATCGTATTTCTTAAAAAAAAAAACCCAGACGCAAAGCAACGATATACAAACCCACTCTCACGCCGACACATTGTCTCGCTCTTTCAGCACATTTTCCTGACCTACACTGGGTAATGTTGCGTGCTGAAGGTGCAATTATTTCCACATCTTACTGATGCAGGGTTTTTTTAAAAAAATTTTTAAGAATACGTTTATTTTAAAATTTTCGGTGTTTGCACTGTAGCAAGTAGAGAATCGGCGCTTCTGTAGGACAATAGGAACTTAGAACCCTCCTGCGTGCCTCCATTAGTGCTTCAGACAGTCACACATAAGCTGTTCCCTTTCACTTTGTCCCACTATATCCCCTTTTATAATTCCTGCCCTTTTTATGTGCAAGGTGCTCAGCCATTTTTCAGTCAACTTTCTATTTTTACCAAGTCAGCGTTTTTCTGGGTCTATGTCAGAATAAACTGCAATTTTCTTGTGGTATTTCAAGCTGGACAAGTAATCATGACCATAAACAAGGGTCAGCATTCCTGGCATAAAACCAGGAAGTATCTGGGTCTGGGCGAGATCAAGTTAACCCATTAAAAAAAGAGAATTTTAGGTCTAGGTAGCATTAATTGGGCAACTTGCCATTTCTTATGCCCCTGAATCTCTCTGGTACTTTCTGTGTGGTGTTTGTACAGTCTGATTATTTTCTCACACGTTTTTTTGTGTGTGTGTGTGATTAATGTCTGGACACTGTTGCCAGGCAGGAGCTACAAAGAAGCTGAATTACTAAATTTAATCTTAAGCAGCAGACTTGGTACTGTTAATGCTGGTAAAGAGCCAGCTCTAGTTCTTTCTGACTAGCAGTCACGGTGGAAAGCAGCATGATTTCCTTTACAGACCTTGCATGGAGGCCTTGAAATGGCAGCAGTTGAAACTGTGTCACTGTTCAGAGGCAGGATTATAAATTAAACAAATTAACTTCTGCTTCTCTATAAGGTGAAGCTGGCAATCTTGCCTACCTGTAGTCAGAGTTGTCCCTGCATTCCAGCAGTTAATAAGTAATGGACCAGAGACCCTTGTTTCTGGGACATCACATTGTTTGAGTGTTGTAATGTGTGAGCAAATTGCTTTTTTCTGGAGGAGAAGCCCATGCAATGTATGATACGTGTGCAGGTGGAATAGCGTGTTGGTTTATTTCTCTTTTAGATGATGACAATTCCGAAGAAGGCCTTCACACCATCCATTCAGGAAGGCATGAATATGCATTCAGCTTCGAGCTTCCACAGACGTAAGTACCCACTCACAGTCCTCCACACAGGGCCCTGCTGCCCACCCGCCTGACCAAAACTCCTGCTGTGGGTGGAGGGGAAACCTTTTCAATGGTATTAGGAATTGTGCTCCAACATGCTGTAGAGAACATAATCTCATTAAACTGAAGAGGTTGCTTTTATACTGATATACATATCCTTTCTTTTTTTTTTTTTTTGATTTCCACAAAAGAGAAGCTCACTGCTGCCCAGTTGCTCACTTTCTTTTGACCAAGTCCTATTGACTTACTAGATATTCCAATCTATTACCCTTCCCAAGAGGAGGGAGAGGAATTTCAGCTGTCACTGGAGTCCTGCAGAGTGGCTGAGATACCTTCTAACTCAACCATTTACTGGAGCTATGCAGACAAGCAGAACTAGAGATGAGATCACAGAGGCATTGTTTGGGCTCAAGTCTGGAGCAGGTGTGCCAAGTTTACTTAGATTTCAGCAAAAGAGGAGGTTGTTCTTATTCAGATAGGATGTATGTACCCAGGCTGGCCATTTATGCAGAAAGTCCCAATGGAAATAAACTTAAGAATGGGTGGATAAAGTAAGAAGAATTCTCCTACCTAATCCCACTTGTTTTAGAAAACAAATGAGTAAGAGCAGAAAAGAACAAGAGCAGAAGTTTGTTCCGGTTAGATGAAATTGTTGCCCCACTCCTGTCTGAAATACATAATGTAGACAGTGTGGACATATGATTTCTACGTAGTAGAGTTACCAATATGGAAATGAGCTAAAAGTACAAGTTCCAGTAAAATTAAATACACAGGAAAAGAGGGAGTATGAATATAGATGAAAAAAGAGCCTTTTGCTGTAAAAGGCAAGTAGCAATCCTTAAAAAAATGATTTGAAAGTCCTTTGAAAGTGACTGAAAATTTGGCAGTTTTATGGGAATAAACTCACTGTCTAATATTAAAGTTGTGTATTAGAGGTGCTGGTTTTAGCAGAATCTGCAGATGACAAACAGTTTTACAGTTTCAAAGTGACCAACACTTCTACACTGTTTCAGTAAGATTTTCTGTGAAGACCTGTGAACATGGAGATTTTAAAGGCAATTTAGCATTCTGTGAAAATCTCAATTACAAGAAGTAGTAAGGCCAGTACTGATTTTCCCTTAAGTTGAAAGGGGCATTTAAAAACCACAAAAAAACCCCAAACCCAAAATACTGGATACATGAACAGAAATGTTTAGCTTGAAGTGAAACAGCCAGATAGCGAAATATCACAAGCACCGGTCAAATTATAGGTTATTTTTAAGTGAGATGAAGGAATAGCTGTTAAACCAGTTTTTAATAATACTGGAAAAACAAAGGGTCATATTGAAAGCCTGAACTTCGACACTGCCTTCTTACTTGCTATTTTATGTCCATAGAAACTTTCCAAAATCGATGTAAGCTTCAGAGCAACAGTGGAAAGATGTGCATGATCTTTACTGGTTTTTTCTCTTCAGAATATGGGATAGAATGAAACATTGAAGTTGGATTAGAAAATTCTTTTAATTGCATAATTAGGGAAAAAAAACCTAAACATTTCATACGTGCAAATAGAGAAGTCAAACCTGTAACTGAAAGAGTAATTATAGTAAAGCACTAGCATGGGTAGTATTACTCTCTGTGGAAAGTATGGAAACTTTATTAATTTATTTTAATGTAGATATATAACATGTAATATGTATTATATATATATATATGTATAACATGCTTATATATAATGTTTAATGTATTCAGAACATAGTAAAATAGAAAAAAAACTTACATAAAAATAAAGAGAAACTAAGTTACAGAAGACTCCTATTAATTGCAAATAATTGAACTATGAAGATACTTTTTCTTTCATTTTATGCTGTTAAAGTGAAAAAGGCAATGCTCACAGGCCTGGAAAAACTTCCTGCCATCATCTTTCCTGCAGCTTCTAAAATAAACTTCCTTGATCTAACAAATTTCAGAATAGTGTTGATGATTTTATGTGTGTTGGTATATAAACTTACATGCTTATATATGTACATTCTTAGGTATTACAAGTGTTCTAAGCTGTCTCGTCAGGGTAGACGAAGATTAGAAGGTGCTCAAAATAGCCTCTCTTCAGAACTCCAAGTTAGAATATTTACTCTGCTTAAGGTGAACCTAACTACCAAAGTGCTGAGTTACAGCTAAAATTAACCTGATGTTGAGCTACTGACCAAGTAAATAATAGACAATGGTTTACAAAATGCAATACCCAAAACTATAATTGGTTGATACTAATGATAATTTTAAATTGGTATTCAAAAGGGCATGCTTTACTCTAGATGTGAAAGTGGCCTCTTCAGCTTAAAGAAAATGTGTGCTCTCCTGGCATTTTCTAGTACAATTCTTTAATCAATTCTTTAAATCTATGCAAAACTAGTAGGATAAATTGGAGATGATTTTTTCTCCCATCTTTAATCTTGAATTTTTCTGAGATATGGAAACTTTGCAAATAAATTATGCTTCATTAAGTACTACAGTGCATTAAAAATGCAGTTCTATATACTAATTGCTGACCTGATCAATTGTACCATTACTAGACAGGAAGACTTTACTCAATTTTGACCTTTGTGTCCTGCACAGACCACTTGCTACCTCATTCGAAGGCAGACATGGCAGTGTGCGCTATTGGGTGAAAGCCGAATTGCATAGGCCTTGGTTTCTACCAGTAAAATTAAAGAAGGAATTTACAGTCTTTGAACATATAGATATCAACACTCCTTCATTACTGGTAAGAATTGACAGAATTACTCATTTTTTGTTTCTGGCTTAAAAAATAATGAAGTTTAATAACTGAAACAACATCCATATCTAATTTTACCTAGTACTTATTTGATACTTAGTTACAGCCAATCTTCTAAATATTATGTTAGTTCAGCAACTTTGTAAGTACTGGTATTTTGAAAGCTACATTTTCGTGTCCTTGGAGTTGTTTCACTTTTAAGATGTGTTAAAATGGTTTTGTCAATTTAAATTAGTAGTACTAAATTGTTAAGTGTGAGTGAGAAGGAAAATTTTAAGAACTGTTCCTCTTTGATTTTGAATGAAGAAGGAACTGTGAAACATAAAAGAATTAGTGTGACATTGCAAACTTAAAAATGCAAAGTAAATAATGTACTGGTGTGCATAACTGATAATTTTCATATGGATAGTTTTCTGCCAATGGGGAGAAATTATCACAATTCTTCATAATCCTTTTCTGAAATGTCATTTCATTAAAATAATTTCAGTATCACAATTGCTTTCAATGAGGATTTGATTTCAGTCAGGCCTGAAATTCCCTTCCCCCCACTCTTCTTCAAATTCACCCCCCACGGAGAGGGGAAAAAATCTCAAAATCCATTGAAATAGGTTTCTTGTGTGTATGGGTGAAAAATCAGACTTTCAAAGGGACATTGGCCTTGCACAAATTCCGTTAAAATCAAAAGACTCTCATTTGACTTTAATGGGCTTTGGATCAAGTCCTAAATCCTGGTGTCATGTAAAATAACAAAGTCTGTTTAATACAGATGAAACAGGATCATTTTGAAACAGGAAATAGCAGGAGTCAAGGTTACAGTACTTCAGCTTGGTTATTGTTTCTGAAATAGTGTACTGGAAAGACATTCTAGTTTACTGGTAAATTAAAAGCTCTTCAACAATATGGTGGGATATGTAGTCTATAAAGCCTATCCTTAAGCTATGCTGGATTTATTTATGTATAAAAAACTGTTTTAAATGTAACTGTAGTATGAAGTGTAGCAAAAAAGCAATGTTAATGAATATGGAATTAGAATAAAGCTTACAGTTTGCATAGTGCAATTTGCTTGAGGTTTCTCCCTCTAAATAAAACTAGATATGCTTATTGAAATGCACTGAAAGTATATAATCAAAATATTTTTTTGGTGTTAATTAGAACAGATTAAGAGATTCATGGAGCACTCTATTAAATGGAAAATACTGTTCTTTTCTTACAGTCACCCCAAGCAGGCACAAAAGAAAAAACTCTCTGTTGTTGGTTTTGTACCTCAGGCCCAATATCCTTAAGTGCCAAAATTGAAAGGAAGGGCTACACCCCAGGTACGTAACAGAAGTAATTATAGGAAATGTTTTTCCTTCCCTTTAAAAATGACAGTTTGTACTTAGCTTCTGTTACATAAAAGAAATACTTAAACTATTCTTACCATTTTTGTCTGCATTCGTCTGTCTTGCTATTTTAAACTACAATTTTGTTAGCTTACAATCTCCAGATTGTTAAAGGACATGTGCTTTTATTGGGCCTGTGCGGTTTTCTGTTAGATTTATCTCATGGTGACCTTACTCGTAGCATCAGTGGATGTTGTTAAAAGTGTGGAGCAATGCTAGCAGCATCCTGTGCCGCATAACAATACACAGTATGTGGCAGTTTGCTTCAGTTGCCTTGCAAATATATAGAAAAAAATGAAATTTTGCTTTGTTTCAGGTGAATCAATTCAGATCTTTGCTGAGATTGAGAACTGCTCTTCCCGTGTGGTGGTGCCAAAGGCAGCCATTTACCAAACACAGGCATTTTATGCCAAAGGGAAAATGAAGGAAGTCAAACAGCTTGTTGCCAACCTGCGTGGGGAATCCTTGTCGTCTGGCAAAACAGAAACCTGGAATGGCAAACAGTTGAAAATTCCACCTGTTTCTCCTTCAATTCTCGACTGTAGTATAATCCGTGTGGAGTATTCACTAATGGTATGTTGGGTTGTTTCATTGGAGCATGAGTAGTTTCCATGATTCCTTGCAAATTGTTAACAAAGCATTGTGAACTGCTAACTAGTTACGAAAGTGATACAGAGCCTAGCATTAGGTCTCCTGACAAGAATTCTCTAAGTAAATTCAGTTTAAATCTTGCATGTTCTAAGTAAATGTGTTATGAGTAGGTGACATTTCCATGTGAGGACTTTTGTTAAGAATATAGAGCTGCCTTTGACTTGGAGGGCTTTTTGTATCCATAGGGACATTTGCTCTGAAATAAACAAAAAAATTTCAGTTCCTTGTGAAAAATTCCATGGGTGGAGATTTTAGTCTAATAATTACGAAGTGCTCATACAAAACTATTTTTAATCTCTATCTCTGCACTGTTTAGGTATATGTGGATATTCCTGGCGCCATGGATTTATTCCTTAACTTACCACTGGTCATTGGTACCATTCCTCTACACCCGTTTGGTAGCAGAACATCAAGTGTAAGCAGCCAGTGTAGCATGAACATGAATTGGCTTGGTCTGACGCTGCCTGAAAGACCAGAAGGTAACCTGACAAAACAAGTCTGTTTTGATTTTTGTGTGCTTCATTCATTGCTGTCACGCAGGCAGGTGCAAATTGTCTCCTTCGTAATAAAGGCCATAGAAAATCCCTTGCGGATGTTTCCTTGCTACCTGCTTGCTCTCTGTATAGGAATAGAGCTGCCCTCCTTGCTTTCCTCTCTAAGGTACAAGCAGGGGAATTCAGGTGCTTGGAAGCTGGTGCAAGTGAAAGCACAGAATGCCATTGTACCTGGGCAGAATTAATTCTGTCTCCAGTATCCCAACTGTATCCTTAGTTATAAGGCATTGTAACGTACCAAACTAGCAGTTAAGGTAACTTATCAACCTTAGTAGCCAAGACTTTGTGAAAAGATAATATAATTTATTTCAGTGGGAATCTCTTGTCACAGGAGAAACTCTGTAGCTTCTTTCCTCTTTTTGCATATAAACATCTGGGGCTTTTTATGTAAAAATGCCAGACTCTGATGATGGAATCCGGAAGAATGCAATGTTCTATCATTACTGGCTGTAAGAGAAATTCAGTATTCTAAGTATGCTTTAAATTTGAAGGTGATAATTGGGCCACAATAAACAATGGTCAGTCTGCTCTTGGATTTGAGCATAGTCTTAAAATAACCTTTAACAGCCTACTATCTCTTTCGTGTTCAATAATTGCGGAAAAATCACTGAAGTAATTTATCTAGGTGCTGGTGCATTTTACAATATAAAAGTTTAATAATCATCATGTTATATGTTTTGACATGCATCAGAACTTGTTGTTCGAACTGCGTGTGCCTTTTCCCTGCAGCACCTCCCAGCTATGCAGAAGTGGTTACGGAGGAGCAACGACAGTCCAGCCTTGCACCCTTAGGTGCTTGTGATGACTTTGAGAGAGCGCTTCCAGGACCACTGTTTGCATACATCCAGGAGTTTCGTTTTCTGCCTCCACCCCTCTATTCAGAAGTAGGTACCTCAGAATATAATGAAGAATTCACTGTTTCTCTGAATTCTGTCATGTGGAATAAATGTAAGAAACTGCTTGTACTTTATGAGTACCAGGACAAATAATCAAAAATATGCAAAGGGGAAAAGGTAACTTTGTTTTAGCAAAGTGCAGGTAAATTACATAAAAAAATTTCCTGGATTCTTCACTATTCTAATGCGTTGTAGAAATTCCAAGACTATTTCGCACCCTCTGGGCACCTTACTAATGTTATATTGCATTATATATGTAATACACGACATTGGCGAATACCAACGATTTTCACCACTACTTTCTAAAAGTACTGTGTATTTTTTGTTCATTTGTATTGCTTTCAGAATTTCCATGTAGAGAAGTTACAAAAGTATTCTTTCTGGCTTAGGTTTCTCTTAAATGCACTGTTCAAACATTTCTGTCTGCAAGTTTAGTTCTGCGAAAGTCACTCAATAACCAGGACACAAGTTTAGGCTTCAGAAGCTTCAAAAGCCATATTCACATTTTTCAGGGAAAAGCAGTGGTATAGGACAAAATAGAATAGTGTCCTTTGGCTAAATCTTGCCTGGATCCACCCCGTTTTGATTTTTTCTTTTCCTCTTGGAACACTTAAGCTGCTGGTGAGTGAGTGAGTGAGCGGGTTTTTGTGTCTTATTCGCAGACACTTCTATAACTTAAACCAGAATACAACTCAGGCCCTTTTCATTTTAGGTACTCTAAAGATTTAGAAATAAGTTTTTCCTTTGTTCTAAAAATGGCTTTATAAAATTAACTGACCAAACTGTGTAGTGTCCACTTAAATTATACTTCCTATCCAGTTTTGGGAGACCTAAGTTAGCATGTTCTTCACCTTCTTCCTTTTGGAGAAAGGAAGAAGATGTAATGTGTTGAAGACGCGAATTTCTAAGACATGTCATGGGGTTATTCAGGAGTCATTACTTACAAATTAAGTAGAAGAACTTTTTACTACTAATTTTGTGCCTTTTTAAGTAAAATGTCTTCCGACATCGATTTAGTATTTTAAGTTGCATGTTCGGTGATGAGTCAGGTTGTCTTCTTAGTATTATAATAATTTAAAACATTTGTGCTACTATGGCAGGTTTGTTACAATATTTTTATTACATCTTTGTGCTTATCCTTAAGTTACCATCAACTTGTAGTTTAAAATATTTCACTACACTTAGTAATTTTCAATTCAAAGTTTTGTCTAATTTCCGGAGATACTTCAGTTACTTGAATAACCTTTGGATTTGGAATACCATTTATCTCTGACTGTTTTGGACTTAAAAATTTTAGTATTTGGATTGGTTTATTTTCTAGCAATCAGTTCTAAAAGTACCTTTGGTTGTTGTGTTTTTTCCTCTTTTGTTCAGATTGATCCAAACCCAGATCAACCCACAGATGACAGACCGTCTTGCCCCTCTCGTTGAAGGAATCCATAAGAAGCTGACTTGACTTGGGTTTTGAATCATACCTGCCGTGTTGAAGGTCAAGGCATCATAGTAGAGACACACTTTCAAAGAAAGTGGGTTTGCTCTTGCCTGTGTGGTGAAAAAATGAAAACAACCTGTGATCATGCTTTGAAGCCTACAGTAACACTGTAGGACTGCTCCACATGCTTGAAGAACTGAGCTTTCCCCCCTCCCTCTTAAATACTGGCACATACTAGGAGCAGCCTTACTAACCTACGGTCATGTGTGTCCAAACACTCAAACCACGTTAAAAGAGGTTTGGCTTCCTCTTAAGATTTGGAAATTTGCACATGCTTATTGCTTACATTGTGCGGTTCAGTGTCACTACAGCTTTTTCTCATTTATGCCAGACAGTTGTTACCCCTTCTTATTTCTTGTGGTCCGCACAATAAGGAGCAAAAGAAAGCTTTGACGAAAAAGAAAGAAACAAAAAAAACCCCAACAGCAACAGACTTTGACAAATGCACTGACTTTTCTTTTTTTTTTTTTTTTTTAATTTAATGTAGCCTGGACTTTACCTGCGTATGCACATGCTCAGAATTGTCCTAGTAGGCTGATCATGTATCACCTCTTCAGCTTGGATCCTATTTGTGGATTTATTTACAAACATCAAATGCCTTCAAGCCAATCCTTCTTGCTGTATGTTTTGCAGCCTACTGTAGTAGACAAGCAACAGATATGGGGATAGGGTGGGAGGGTGAAGAATTAATAGAAAGAAACTAATAGACTTCATCAAGATTGTATACTTTCTTGATTTCTTTTAAGAATTTGTTGCCTTTCTACTATTATCGCAAAGCAGCATTTTGTTACAGACTGCCTAAAAATCACTTAATCTCAGGTGAACTCATCACTTGCCAAACTGTTGGAATGCTATTTGTTTTTTTATGTTGCACTGTTGAGTTAGTTCTTTTTTTTGTTTTGTGTTTGTGTTTTGTTTTTATTCTTTACTTGAGAGGGAGATCTGGAATAGGGACATACACAAAAGTTGCAAATCCCACCTCATTCCCATTTCTCTTTTTACATTATAAAAAGAGATGTTCAAGTTGTGAAGCTCTAAAAAAAAAGGGCACATATGAAAGCAGCACCAGCAGACACCAGCTGTTCTTCAAAAGAATTTTAAAAGGAAGTAGTCATATGCTGTCTAGGATCCACAGACAGATCAATATCTCAAGTAGTAGGGATAGAAAGGGAAGGTAAATTTATTTTTATATATAGCTACTTAATCACCAAAAATTCTATATGTAATGAGTCTAGTAGAAAGTATATTTCAAACTGCAGGAAAAGCTTGTACTATGGTAAGAGCTCAGTTTGTGCACTTTGTATTACCTTCAGGGTTTATGATACTGTACAAGATTAGAAGTATAATTAAAGTGGGAAAGATCAGTGTTACCATCTGTGCTTAAATATGAGTTGGCTGGAATTGCTTCAATGCCTGCGTCTCCTGTGGCACTCTCAAGAGCTTTAAAACAAACAAAACAGTGAATTTTACCATGTATTCATACAGAATGCAAGAAACTGTATGGAAAGAGCACTTGCTCTTGAGTGTGCCCCAGGAAAAAGAGTGCAATGGAGCCATTACCTGTACTAACAAATGCCAGCGCTTACATGCTAGGGATGTACAATGGAAGTCAACCTTGCTTTTCAGAAACCTTGTAACACAGATCACTGACAAAGGGACACTCTTCTGGTCTTGACTACTTAAACAAATCAAGATCTAATCCATCAAATACCTGTCTCCTTGTGCAATAAAAAAGCTCAGAAGAGAGTGGGAGAGGGGAGGCTGGTGTTTCTGCATGGTGCTGATTCTTAAAAATCTCTGCCTTGTTTTTAAGGCTTCATAAATGCGACAAAATAGGCTTTTCCATAAGTGGCCTTTATGAGCACATGAAAGATCATTCATGTTTCAAAAATGACAACAGGGTGATAAAATATAAATGAGTCGCGTTTTAAGTGATTCACTTTAAAAGGCTGGGGCTTTGAGCGGGAATATTGGCAAGAAGGAAATTGGATGACGTTACTAGGCCAATTTTGTGGATGTCCCTTCCCTCTACCCTCTCCAGCCAGACAATTTTTAAAGCTCATGGGATCGTTGGTATAAAAGGGCATTTGGTGGTTTTACTTTTTTTTTCCTTTTTTGTTACTTTAACAGACTAGGGAACAATTGCTGATACACATAGCATTAAAGTACTTACCACAATGTAATGGAAAATTGCATATGAGGCAGGATTGACCAGTATCATAGTAATTGACTTGGCATCACAGCCTTTGTGATTAGAATGAAAAATTGTATAAGCTTATCAAATAAAGACTTCCAGTTTAAATTACATTGTTACTCAGAGGCATTACTCTTCCACAAATATTGGTCAATTCTCAGCATTGTAAAACTTGAGGTTCACAGTTCTAGCCCGGTATTTGATAGAGAATTCTGATCTGAATTAGGAAAAAGTAAGTAAAATCCAAACATTAGAGAAACAAAGTGCAATATTAAATGTTTGCTTTATAGATTATATTCTATGGCTGTTTGTACTTTTATTTTGTTTTTAGTTTTGGTGCTGAACATGTCCTTGTAGACTCTTGTTTTAAGAAAACAAAATGTGGAGAACAGTTTAATTTTTCCTATTGCTCTTCCTTGTGGAAAATAAACTTTTGTAAAAAAAAAAAAGTTTTTAAATGTTATATCTATGCATGAAAGAAAAACCACAAGTATCACATAGTACAGGTACTTACTGCAGGAAAACATGTGTTGCCTGTCTTAAATAATAGAGAAAAGCTATTTCTAGAACTATACCACTGAGTACCACAGGAGTCTAGTTTTGGGATCCTCAGTCTCTTTTATTGACATCAGTGAGCTCATGGGGCCAGGTCCCAGATGGGAAATGCCTTTTTAGGACTCTGTCTATATCATATTACAGCTGCAGTGACCCTATTTTGAGGTGTCTGGTCCTTTCCCCTGAGGACATGACACAAATTTTGGGGGGATAGGAGGAAATTGGGGAGTGACTTCAAAGGTCTGTTTTGCAGATGGGACTTTGACATGAGGTTTGTTGACTTGGGTTGTAGAAGGTGTCCTTTGCTGTTCCCTTGGCAGTAAGCAGATGTCAGAATGTCCCCTTGTGCCCTGTGCAGGTTTGTTGAGTCTCCCTAGTGTGCCAGCAGCGTGGCAGTGCCGCTGCATGTCTTGTATGCCATGCACGAGCCAAATGGATTGTCATCGTCCTTCAGGATCAGCATGTCATTTTTCCTGTGCGATCAGGGGCTTGTGTGGCTGGCCTGCCCTGTGCCTCTCTGTTGGTGTTTGGGGCCACTATGTTCCTACAGTACTGCGTCTTCGCTTCAGTGATGCAGCTGCTAATGGGGGCAATACAAACATTGATCCAACACCCTACATAATACAATAGGACTTCCCTCTCTGAAACAGAGCATTTCAGCTTAATTTTGAGTTTGTTTTTGGTGAAGAATGCAGACAAACATTCTTCAGACAGAGTTAATTCCCTCCCTATTAATAGCGCTGTTGTTAATTTTTGCCTAAGTTCTGGTTCAAACCAATAAGAAACATGAAGGTTGTTTGTCATTTTGCTAATCTTCTTGGAGATCTGTTGGTCTTTAACCTCTACTAGCAAAGAAGGAGCATGCAGCTGCTTGCTAACTTCCCCACCAGTGGGTTGGGGAAGAGACTGTTGCGGAAGAGTCAAGTGAAAAGATGCATGGGTTGAGGTAAAGACAGTTTAATAAAGCAAAAGCCACAGACGCAAAGCAAACCAAGGAATTCATTCCCTATTTCCAGTGGACAGTCTTGTGTTCAGCCATGCCCAGGAAAGCAGCACTCCACCATGCCTTAATGGTAACTTGGAAAGACAAACTCCATTACTCCTAATGTCTTCCCACTTCCTTCTTCCCTGTAATAGCTACTGTGATAGAAATTAACTACCCCAGTCAAAACCAGAACAAGCTCCTTCCTAGCTTTTCTTTTTTAATATGTGCACACCCTTCTTAGGGGGTTTTAATGCTATGTGACAGGGTTAGAATTTAAATTAGTACCATTAAATGGGCACTCTTCTAGCAGTTCTGTGCAACACCTTGAAATCCTGTGTTTTCAGACCAGCACCTCTACCTAACAAATTTAGCTGTATTGTCAGTGTTATAAATTTGGAAGTTATCAAAGTTTTATTATTTGAGATCTGATTTTTTAAATGCAGGTGTTTCTTATTTCTTTTTATGAATACCTGAGTGTACATACATAAGTCTGTTACACCAGGATGTAAAACTAATGGCTCTTGCACTCTTCCATTAAAGTGTACAGAGCAGCAGCAAGTTACAATTGCTTGAGCACTTGAGCTTTGAGAGGTAGTGCTGCAACATGGATCAATGTATTTTCTGGGAACTAGCTAGTTGAAACATGTACCTAGTACTTTTTAACCCCTTTCTAGATTCAAGCCTTCCTGTGTTATACAGAAATGGACCACTACCTCACCATGATCTTCATCCACCTTACCTTTACAAAGCACAGCTACAAAGCACGAAGTCCTGCTACAGCAGTGAAGAAGGGTCTCCAGAAGTAGCCTGTGAAGCTGGGCAGCAACCCAGCAATGCTTTTCCACAGGAAAACATCTTTGCCTGGGCAGATGCTGTGGATCTGAACCAATTCCTGTGACTAGGTGCACGGCTATGGGCAACTCTTGCAGAGAGACAAATGCCCAGCGGAGATTTTCCATAGGCTAGTACTGCATGAGGACAGCTGCTCCTGGGGTCATAGAGGCCAGACATGCCACATGTTTTGGATTTTGAGTGAAGTCCGCATTCAGAGATCCACAAACATGTTAGGAGTTACCAGGATTTCCACTGTATGACCATTACTGTGGATTTTGGATCTTGGATTTTGATGTTGTTAGTGAAAGTCACTTGCAAAGGCACATTGTCAGGCACATTCCACCTTGCCCTCCAGATCATATCCTACAAATAGGAGAAAAGTAACCTACATCTTCTCCCAGAAATCATTCACTCCTGGAACTCCACCTGGATACAGCATGCTATTTTTAGAGCTGGATCTCCCGATCTCTCAACCTAGTGAGTGTTAGGACAGAGGAGTACCTTCTGAGTGAAATCCAAATGCTGCCATGAAATTCAAGTTGAACAGTGCACCTTTCACCTAGTACGGCTCCTAACGCAGGATTCAGAGTTCAGAAGGACACTGCCTGTTGAGTTTGCTTCAGGCACCTTCCCTGAAATGTTTGTCATATTTGAATGACAGACAATTACGTGGATCAGAGGAGAGTGCTAAATATAACATAAAAATTGAATTATTTAGATGTGTTTTAAGGGGGAGAGGAATGTACAATTAAAAAATTAAAAAACATATCCAGAAAGTTAGCCTGGCACTATGTGATAATTCTCTGCTATTCCTGCAGTACGGTCTGACATCTTATACAGGAAAAACTCAGTGCTTTCTTCAAGACAGTGCATTCCGTCTACCATGAGCAGCTCCCTGCATGTTCTTCTGCTGGGGCACTGAGGGGAATAACCAAGTACACAATGTTTCCTCTTGCTCCCATATGTCACTACAAAGAGTCTATCATCTTCCATCGTGGAAATTTAGCCTCTCCAGGCTAAAACATGCCTTTGACTCACCAACTCTCCATGAGATGCTTTGTCATGGGGAGGCCATGACCTGTTACCTGTGTATTGGTGTAATAAATGTTATTTCTAAAATGTGCTGATGAATGTGATACCACTCAATCTTTCTCAAAGGAGACGTGATACTATTGTTTTCAGCTGAATAGTAGGTTGGAACATAGGAGGAGGGGAAAAATTGTTGCAAAACCTAGCTATTACTTATCTGAAAAGTAATGCAAATCCCCAGGGCTAAAAAAGGCCCTGCTGTGATGGGACTGCCTTAAATTGAACTGAAACTCCCCACTGGAGATGGTCACTACTCAAGGCAAAGCTGTTGTTGCCCATCAGCTAAGAAACAGACTTTAAGAATACTTTCTGTAAAAGGTGTTGAGTATTCACTAGGTAACGAGTTCTGATTAATAAATTGCTTTTTTATTATTTACATTCTTGCTTCGGGTGTCTACCCTAAGTCAGTTGAAGTTTGTTGACACCAGTCCATTTCTTCTATAATTAGCCTATTTTTCCTAGTTAAGAATTCCAAGAGAATAGATCATGGTAACATCTTCAGCTCTGTTTAAAAAGATTATTTCAGTATTAAATATGCAATATAAACAAAGAGAAACCTGCAACAGTGTTTTACAGCTATATATTTATCTCCTATAAATTAAATTAAATTGTCCCTTTCCCTATCATATAACAGGATAAGACAGGAAAGACAGTTTTACTGCTGCCCATTATTTTTTTAGTGCATCAACACTGTTTATGGTGACAGAGTTGCACATCTCTGAACTAACAAAGCAATTCTTCAGTTGTACAATGTAAAACTGACCTCCCAAACAAAACAATGGAAGAAAACAATACCTGGCCTGTGCAGAATTAGATAAATGTAATTTAAGTAAATTTTAAAGCCACAAAACTTTTACCTTTTTTTCTGATTTTCCCCTTTTTTCTCCTTATAATTCAAAGTAATTCAAAGGAAGTAATAACCTTCTCTTAATCCCTTTGTTGTCTTCTTCTTCCTCCTATATTTTATTCAAACTTTTTAATGCTTCAAAATATCCTACTTTTTTGTGCATATAACTTATGCTACCATAAAGCCTCATATAAGTCTGTTTCCTCAAAGAAAACCCATTTCATCCACCTTTTTGACCCAAAAAGCCTTCTCAGAATGAGCTTGAAAATGCGCTATAGACTTTCTCCCCCTGATAATATTTTATGGAAAAAAACCCCTAGGAGTACTGACTAGATAGACTTTTGAATTCCTTGTATAAAACTCACATTTTATTCATGGTATGAACTAGTAAATAGTCGTTTGCAATATGGGAACTATTTTAAGGTATTTCAGCATTATTATCATGAATTATCTCACAATGAATGCAAATTGACTTACCTGGAAGGTGATTTTATCACAGGTTAAAAGCATTCAGAGGAACCACTAATATTAGAGTGCACTGCAGTGAACTTGTATCTTTTTACCCAGGAGATAACACATCCTACCTGTGTCTCATGATTACCTCTCCACCCCCCCAAAAAAACCCCAAAAAACAAAGCACCACAAACCACAAACACATTAAGCTTTAAAAAGGTTTATAAGCAGCATTTTCATGTAGCTAACATAGGGAAACACTGTTCTAATGAAGGCTATACTACCCAACATTTGTGCTTACAGTTTTTTGCTTCCCATATGCAATTAGAAAGTAATTTTAAATAACATTAATTTATTTGGGATATATTTGGTAATCTTCTATGACTTTGCATGACCGAACACTAACTAGGTTTCTGGTACAACCAGAAGAAACAAGAAATATTACACTTGAGAACATGGTTAGGGTTGAAACAGAGTACAAGCAGCATGTTTTATTTGCTACTGCAAAAGGCAAGCTCCGCTGTGCTAAACTTTATTCTCTTGGCAACCATTTGATAAATACTAAATACTCCAACAAGTCATTCTTTTACCCTTGGCTCAAAGTGAACAGATCTGAAAGGAAAGAAAAGTTGCTATTATCACAATTAAAGAGCAGTGCAGGGGGAAGGAAGAAACCCAAATTTTGCAACTGGGCACTGGCCCCTCCACCCAGAGTGTCCAAGCAGCCACCAAGAGAGAAGCCAGACATCTCACCTCTGACGAACACACAGATATTTTTAGCTCAGTAGTGCAATCTGCAGTTTTTAAGTGCATTGCAACAGGAAAGTCCCTTGCTGAAAGCAGTGAGAGGCCCTTCAGGAACCTCTGACAGAGCAAATTCCCTATCAACATGCATCTACCTCTATCACCTGCGTCACTCCACAGGGATAATGTGCAGATCCCCAAACACAGGCAGGCATGGACAAAAGAGACTGCGGGTAAGGAACAGCTTTGATTTATGTGATCCAGAGATCTGTTGACTGATTACACAAAACAGAGATCTGTCCGGTTCAGACAAGGACAGTTTAGACTTGGACGTGCCGTTTTGTTTTCCAGTTTTATAAGAAGATGTTCTTTTTCTGCAGCCCATAGATCTTTCTAAACATGGTGACAGTTTTAAAGAGAGGTTTCGAAATGCTGTTACTGGATTATTCTACAGTGCTGTGAATTGTACCCAGGAACTGAACCAAACACTTTTCTCCAGCCCTCTTGCAAGGCAAGTTGTTGACAGGAGGAGCAAGCACTCTTGTGACCTTTAAAAAGTTTTACATTCATGAATTGCAACCCAGACCCCAAGAAGCCTTAAGGCTAGCATTGTTACAAGAAGACAAAGAGTGGAAAAAACCTAAGAGCAGTGGAGCCTGCTGAAAACCAAAAGCTACTGGGACTTATCGGTGGAAGCAGAGTGTGCCGTGGACACAGCCAGAATGGCATAGCAAGAAACCTTGTCATGGTGCCGCTACTTAATTTCCTCAGAGGCAATGGATGCCATCTGCTTGCTTTAAGTTTAGTCCTACGTCACTCAGTAACGTTTGAATGTCATGGGTGAGCACAGAACACCCCACACTGAGCAACGTAAACACAGGCAAACACCTTAATAGGGGTGCTGTGGGAACACTGGGTCTTGTCAGCAGGATCCAGTCACCATCCCCTCTGAGCAGGGATAATGAAAGTGCAGCCTCATCCTCAGCAAGGGTGTCTGACTCTCAGGAGCAGCTGCAGGGAAAATCGGTCCCTTGGCTCCTGGTCTAAAAGTCCCTTGGCTCCCGTCTCTAAAAGGTGCTGCTGACACCAGGCTGTCCGGGGTAGGGAAAAGAGACTGTGTTACCATGTTCCCCGTGAGGGTCAGATCTGTCCGCACATGCATGGGTTTTATATTCTTGGCTTCTCCTCCAGAATTCACAGCTGACACTAGTTATTTCTAGGAGTTGTTTCTCTCCAAAAGGAAAAAGCAAGGGTAGGGGAAGAAGATGGTTGCAATTATTTAAATAAATAGCATATAAGCAATTGGTCTTATTAAAGAAATCGAAATAATAAGCTCAGCCTTTTCACATCTCGTGTGCTTATATGGATTATGACAAGTCCAGTTTTGTACAATTAATTTCATGGATGTACCATTTGCTTCTACATGATAGTACATATACCTATGATAGTACATACATCTAACTGCTTTTTTTTCTTTTCTTTATTTTTTTGGGGGGGGTCATGTTACATAAACACAGTACATAGAAAAGGCAAAAATTATTATCAAAAGCAGGATTTGTGCTTCACTGACTATGTTTACTGAGTTAAAAGGCTGAAATTTCTTCCATTCTGTTGATTTCCTTGTAGTTCACAGATTTTAATTAGTTTTGGCTCTTTAACTCAGTTTCATCTAGCTCTGATTCATGACTGCTGCATCACTAAACCTGCAGAAAAAGAAATTTTCAGCTTCCCCAGTCACCTTCCTTTCATGGGAAAAAACAAATAGAGGAGTACTTCTCTCAATCCAGACAAGGTCAGCACAAACGAAAGACAATCAGAAAAAGGCAGTTCTGGGGGAATGACTGGACACAGATCTGTGAAGAACACTGTGTGTTCCACTGCACCAACGTCTGAACAGTCACTGGCAATATGCCTAGATATTTTAGATGTTACATGTCTGTCAAATAAGTCAAAGATCCAGACGTAGAATCTGGCAATGATGACCTTTTGGTGTCTTTCAACCTGTCAGCTTGTGATTGGGATACAGAGAAGCATAAATATAATGGTTGTTAATCAGGTATGTTTTTTCAGGCACTGTTTTATTTATTGGAAAATTGACATATATTTATTTCAGTTCATCAAAACAGTATTTTAAAAAACTTAATTTCTTTTAATTCTTTTTAGAGGAAAGGTTCTAAGAGGAAACTTCTCTCATGAATCATGGAGGACAGGCATTCAATTGTGGCCTCAGCATTCCCAGTATCACCTCCATAGAACAATGAGGAGAAAATTGTTAAAAGGTTTGTGTGAATGCAGAGTATGAAATTTAACTTCTTAAACTCTTACTTTTGAACTGAAAGGAATGAAGCATCCTATAGAGTAGGTACACTGTAAAATTAAGGGACACAGTTTAGCTCATGCAACTTACTAAAGATAAATTATCTGCATGCATTCTTGTGTTTTGCTTCATGGATTCTTTAACCCAAACCTTAGAATTCTGCAACCAAAACTGCAGAATACTCCATCAGGCTTGCATCTTCACAGATCCAGCATGGTACAACCAGAACACTCACAGCCGCTCTGCATGTCTAGTAGATGGCAGGCTGACAGGACATTGATTATGTCATTGAGCCCACAGATTCATTTTGCACAGACTCTGACAGGTTCAGAGGAACTTCTTTAAATCAATTAGTAACATACTAGGTAAGAAAGTTTGGGTTTTTATAGTAAAATACACTTTACAATTACTGAAAACTATACTATATGCAGTTTTGTCCTGTGTGTTCCAGAAAGCTGAATGTCTTGCCAGCCAGCCTGTGCTCAGTTTTCTGACTCCCACGTTGTCTCCTAATAGACACTGCTCTAATTTCCATTGCTCTCTAAAGCAACTGATGCTCTCACCGATGAGCTATTTGTCCTGTCACTCTGGAAGGGCAGCGGTGGTGTCCACCACCCCCAGCTGAGCGCTTGCAGAGAGAGAAGTAGGTCGTTTAATACAGCTAAGGCATAGGCAACACCAAGGATTGCCACTTTGGAGATGCGTTATCTGAACCCCATTTTACTGCAAGCCTCCAACATTGCTGTGCCCAGAAACACTCTTCCTATATTTAGTTAAGTGGAGGCTGCTGAAGTAAGGAAAGAAAGTCTCCTGTAAGACCTGTGTTCATGTAACCTTTTTTCTCAAAGTGCTGCAATTTCCTGTTGAGTTATGTAAAACAGTGGTCATAGAACAGATGACGACTAAATCTTACAATTTGCAATGACATTGTTACGTTTCTGTATAATGATTTGCTGACTTTCTCTTTAGAGCCATGAGTGAAGTGTGTACTGCCCACGTATGAAAGAGAGAGAGAGATAGTGCAAATCTCCATCCTAATACCTCTTAATGCCTGCATGAGGAAAGTTTAACTATGGTTAACTTTTACAACAAATATGACTTCACTTTTTTAACCTAGCATAAACTATAGTGTAGTCTTCCATTTAATAGGGACTTATGGCTGCCTGTCTTCTTTGATTCATTCTTGGCGTAAAGGAGAACTCTAAAAACTAAGCATTATTTATGCTATCCATTGGAAACCTACTTTTCAACAAAAAAGTTTGCCTAAGATAGTATCTCTTACTGAGAATATTCTGTGTGCATTACAGTTAATAAATATACACACACAGGGACAAGATAGAACTCAAAATCTATAATTTGCTTTCTGAATTTGCTCCAGGTGACCGTCATCTTTGAAGAATGCAGTCCTTGTAGCAACACTGCAACATAAGCAACACTTGTAGCCAGACACGGTTTAAATGCCATTATCCAATCTAACTGCTGCAGCCGTAAGGTACATCAAACAGCTACCAAAAATTTCACCTTGATCATTTCTACTGAGCATACATTTTTGCTTGTGAATCCAGAGTAATTCTTCTGCCATTAAAGTCTTAGCATGCAGGAGACTTAGTATTTGAAAACCAACTTAGTGATCTCATTTTACTGTTTATAATAATATATTAAGAATTTTGAAGAACATTTTCTCATCTTCACCTTCTCTACTTTTTTCACTATGATCTCAGTAGTCTTCAGGCTTCCAAAGCTGTGCAAGCTTTAAATAGCCATATATACCACATACTTTCCATGTCCCACATCTTATAGCATAACCGTAAAGTATTAAATAAAGCCTCAGTTCTGGATCTGAATGAGGTTTCATGTGAACGAATCATAAAACACACAAGGAGCACTTTCTGTAAAGATAAGGGAAGGGATTCTTTGCTAGGGAGAGCTACCCAGATTATTTCCTTCAATATGGTTTTTCAACTCCATGTGCTTCTTTTTAAATAATGGAAGACCAGGCAATTTCTATAATCAGCAACACATTCCAGCTATTCTAGCCTAAAGCACTACATCAAGTAACTCGAAAGGAAAAAAAAAATAAGACTTCATTTTAAGATTACAAAACAAGATGTTTTTCAAGCAAACAAATAAAAAAAGACACCAGCAATTTATTTTCTATATTTAAAATGCTTTGCTTCTTCGTCCATTTATGAATATTATAAACAACCCTCTGAAGGCTTAAAACTAAAACTTGTTTCCTTACAAAAGAAATTTGTTCTACACTTTATTTTATGTAGAGCTATATTTTTAAGATGTCCATTGGTGCTAACTTGGTAGAATACAGGACGTAGAGGTCAGATTAAAAGAGTGCATGTGAAATTTCCTAGTTTCCTGGGTTTATATTTGTGCATGTCACTTGGATAAACACTGAAAACAGAATCGATGGAGTCATCTATTATTGTAGAGTTTCTTATAGCTATTAAACATTTGAAGTTCTTTGGTATATTTAAAGGAAATTTTGGAGGTAAACTTGACAGATTCACATTTTATTTTATTACATGCTCTCTAATGGGATGGCCAGTATTTGGTAATTTTGGTTAATAAATTTCAAAGCAAACCTGCACATCTCTTTTCTCACTTCTGTTTTCTTTACACATATTCAATCTATATGTTTGAAAAGCTTCTAAAAGCTACATTATTAAATGAATAGTTTTGATGAGTTTAATTTAGAAATAAGGAAATATATTGGAAAACAAAAAGGTGCATTAAAAATAATAGGCCTTGTAAATGGCACGTGCCTATTTTTGTTTGATGAAGTGTTCTGTCTGGGAAAAGACTTTGACTGTAGGAGCAGGAACACAGCTGGTGTGTGCATAGCAGAACATACAACTGCTGCTGGAGTGAAACTATTGTGTTTATTGTTAAAAGACCAGGACAATGCCAGGGCATCCCTGGGTCTAAATCCTGCAAAACTTGCTCTGGCAGGGAGCTCCCCTGCTGCCCGGGTCCAGCTCTCCAGCTATTCTGACAAGTCTTGTTCCTAGCCTGCTGTAAACAGGAAATCAGAGTGGAGAAGCCAGGAAAGAAGTACGAAAACCCCAGCTAAACGTGTTGTGTAACAAGCTGACAAGACGTGCTTGAACAGAGGGCTTACTGAACAGAAGCTGAGTCATGTTTCTGTAACCAATGCTAGGTTTCCCTTCCCCAGCACCCTCCCCCACCTTATTATTATTGTTGTTGTCTTTTTATTGTTAATTTTTATTATTATTTATTATTTTCTTGTTTTTCTGAGTCTTCATATGTCAGCCCTGACAAGTCCCTTCACTGCCTGGGTGATTGAGAGCAGCTGTTTATAGCAATCATCTTGATATCACACAGGACTGAACTTCCCACAACTTCTCAGAAACACTAGCACAGAGCAACAACATTTTAAAAACTTGACAACGTCACTTCCATTAAGCAGGAGCTCCTCTTTCATGGACTGTACTATTTTCTTAAGGAGAAGCAGCAGGACAAACTAAACGTGATTACAACAGGACACTGTACAAGCATAGGGAGAAGAATTTGTTGTCATACCCTCTTCAGCCTTCAAAGACGGTAAGACTGGTCTTATTCTTACCTTGCAGTTGGTGAGGAAGCGATGCACCACAAACTCATTCCACTGCCTAGAGGAGAAATCAGAAATAGTTAGTTGCTGTAACTCTTATCACTCTGCCTGGCAAACAGGTCAGTGCTCCAGACATGACTGTGCTGCTGATGGGAGCAGGGTGGCACGAGTTGCAGGCTGAACTTTGCTGCTTAAACAAACACAGCAGAAGAGACGACTTCTCAGCGGTCAGAAAGGTGTGGGGAATTTTTGTCTTAGATATAATCATGTAAAACAGATACATCTTACGTAGTCCATCCTTCACTAAAAAAAGTTTAAAATTAATGAAAACAAAAAAAAAAAAAATTCTAAAATTAAATAAAAAATCCAAAACAAACCAACCAGATAAAAGAACCCAAACCTGAAAAACAAAATATATAAAGTTCTAATTTCAATTGCGATGTTGTTATCAGAGCACAGCACACTATTCTGTGTTCTGATAATGGCTAATACATTGATGAGGAAGGTTTGAAAGCATAACTGGAATGAAATCTGATGTCACAAGCCTGATATTCACACTAATAGACACATGCATACACATCACCTTCAAATTTTTCCTTCTGAGAAAATTCTCTCCTAGTAATTTTTTTTGGGATGGCTAGGGTTGACAATACTGATTTTTTTAAATGAGAAAATAAAAGAAGCTGGCTAGCCTTATCTTGTCTTCTTACGATTTATTTTGTCACCTTTTACTGCTATCTTCATTTCCAAATAAAATAAAAAAGGAAATCTATTACTCACTGGTGTTGATTTTCTCAGAAAACAGTGGCAAGTGGCAAATAATTCACATTTGCTTGCTTTGCCCTTCCTATCTTATGACTACCTAAGCCAGTTTTCTCTTTCAACTGCCCCTAAACTTGGCCCTGCTCATTTTATGTAGAAAATAGCAGAGGTAGTGTGTGCTAGCAGCTCCAGTTTGAGTCCTTAGCAATACCAACTGAGTTTTAATTAGTATAAAAAAATTTATCAATATTCATTCCAAATTGCCTTAATGAGTCATTATCATCCTTCACTGAGATGATATAGAAACACCAGGGGACAATGCCACTATAGCTGCCCAGAGCTGGGTCATCCACCAGCTATCACTTTCTGATGTGGCCCAAATTATTCCTAAGAGAAATCTTCCTACCTGTGAAAAACTAAAATATCAGTAAGATTTTTGTCCTGCCTAGCACTCGTACCAATTTTTATCTGACAGTGTGCAACAAACTCCCCATGCCTTCCAATGCTGCTCTAACCCACCCTTGTGTTGCACCACTGCATGGTGAAAAACACAACAGAGCACATCACTCAATGTTTGATGAAGAAAGGTGTGAAGGAGAATAAAGGGATAAAGAGGAGCAATAGAATGGACCAGACAAATCTTCAACTCTGTGATGGTGGAGGTAGTTGTGTGTTAACCCTGCCCCAGGGTCTCCCACTGGGAGGTTATTCCTCTGTCTCTATCAAGTGGTGCCCAAGGGTGTGATTCCAGCATGTGCTTTCTAGCACTTCCAGAAAAGCTCCAGTCCCCGGAGTGAGGCAACGTAACTCCCACACTAGCTTTGGAGTTTTGTCTGCAGTAACTTTCCAACCACCTTATTTTGTGAGAAAAGCTTGAAACCTAGAAACTAAAAAAACTCAAGTTCCAAAGAAAGGACGAAAAAAAATCATCAGCTACACCCTGAATCATGTTTGGAATCTTACCAAAATTGTACTTAGCTCATTGCTTTCCAAGAAACTTGTGTCCTATGCAGTGTCAGCAAGTACATTCTGATCTTTCTTTTTTGACCTACGTGTTCCTGACTCTGCCCTGTCCCAGTCCAGCAAGACCGTGTTCTCGCACAAATGCAGGGGATGGAACTGGGAGAAAAAAATTCAGTGATTTACCCCATCACGAGTTCATCATTAAGGCTGTGCAACTTGCCTAGAATACTGAATTGATACTTTTAGTTGTCATTAATTTTCTCCGATGATGGACAAAGAGAGTGTAGCACATGCTGCTCTTACCTTCATACATTAATGAACCTCTAACTCCACTTGTAGAAAGGAAAATGGGGAAAGTAATCCACTTGGCACTTCCTAAACTCCCAGCCCATGAACATTTTCTCTTGGATATTCACAACAAATGCTGTCTTTCCTTTCATCCTTCTGTTTGTCTTTGCTTATGTCCTAAATAACCTTGCAAGCAATAAAATTCCTTATCTCTTAGGTAAATAAAGCTTAGCCTATTTTATAACCTTCGCAGTAGGATTTTTCTTTTAGAGGTAATGCAAATGCAAAACCAGACATTCGTTTGTGTAAAAGTATCTGTAGATTCATAACTTCATACCCCGTCTTTTTGTGAAGCAAACCAAAAAAAGTAAGGATGTTCATTGTCAGCAACTCCAGCATGGCTTCTGATGTGCATGTTGGTGTTCCTTTCTCCCCATCATATTCTGAACCATGTGGATCTTTGCAACACAAGATCAATGTGTGGCCAATGAACAAAGAAAAGGTGTGGGGAAAACATGACAGTTAACTTATTTTGGATCCACTCTCATGGTAAGGGAAGACGTGATGAGGAGTTCAGAGAGCTGAGCACGAAACACCACGGGTGAGGAGATGCAGAGGAGAAGGCAGAAATTTTCAGACAGGGACAGAAATGAGTCATCCAACTCTGTTCTTTCATCTTCATATGTATTACCTTGTGAGCAGGCAACCTGTTTTCACTGTTCATGTCCCTCTGTTCATAAAAGCCCTCATGGAGATTTTGAGTAATTATAAGGCAGAATAAAATCTGAGCTATTGCATCAGGATTTGACCCTAGCTCTTAAACGTAATTACCACCTAAAGAATTAGTCAGTACCATCCCGGTATTGGGATTACAAACTACACAATTAATTATCCCAATACACAAATGAGGATATAAAATAATCATAAACCAGTTCATTTCTGTGTTACTCAGCAAATGGGAAAGAATTGATAATTAAAGAAACAATATAGGGAAAGTGGAGGAGAAAGTTTTATTTAACTTGGAGGAAAGTAGGTAAATTAGTTATCTGCAGCTATTTACTGTGTAAAAAGCTTTAGATAGTAAGTTTTAAAAACATGGGGTGTACAATCTATAAGCATAGAGAAGCTCAAGGGACAAAAATAATCAAACAAAATAAAGGTCTTCAGTTTATCCTTAAAAACAGCCACTCAATGGCTGACAAACAGCTCTTATGAGAGAAAATTCACACACAGGAGAAAAAGGTTTCAAAACGTGTGATATGTAAAACCTACACACTAATAGCAATTTTACATAACATGGACTCATACATGCTGTGGAATGCACTTTAGTTAGTTCCCAAAGATGCTGAGCTGGTGGAGAATATTGACAGGGCCTTAAAAAACAGTGTCTGTGTTATTCATCCTGAAAAGACACATATGAACAGAAATGGCGAAATCCTAAAATAAGTCAGGAAATATGAATTTTATTATTTACTGATCTGTATGCTACAGCTGATAAAATATCTGTAACAGCATTTCACTTCATCTTAGCTAGCACATCCTTATGTTACAAAAATCCAACAACTACCACCATCACAAATCTTCAATCAGCTTTCTCAGCTAAAGAATGATTCCTATGTTAGCATAAAATAATTAATACTTCATTATCTCTCACTTTCATGACTATCCCAGACCCTCACAGATTAAGAAGTGTACAAAATATAAACAAGGGAAATTACCTGTAACTCCAAAACTTCCCAAAACTTTCAAAACAACCTTTACATATCCAATGTCTTTGATAAGGCCTACGAAATGCCATAATGTGGTACAGTTCTCTCTTGAATAGCATATCAGGGTTAGGTAGAGCAATGAAAGACACGGAGGAAAAGCTCCACAAGAAATCCCTGATTATCGCTGTCAGGCTCATAGGCTGACTATTCTTCCTCAGAAAATAGCTCTGGATTTTAGGAATTTTGACTTACGTCTGCAAACCTTGAGAGGTCACTTCGTTTCACTTAAAATAAACTTGATCGTAAATCAATGATTTCCCTCGTGTAATACATGACATGAGTGACAAAACAGACCAATTCTACCTGCAGAACTATTAATACTGTTTGAGAGCGTGACACATCTTAGAATGGGAGAATAGCAAGTCAGGATACAAGGACAGCACTAAACGCAGCCACACACTTTTATGACAAGCAGTCTTTTCCACCCATGGCATCTGCTATGATTCAGTAATTACTCAGAAGGAAGAGAGCATCTAGTGAATGAATCATCAGGCTCCATCCTGTAGCAATTTTTTTTCTCTAGTGGTCTTCCAAAGTCGAATGACAAGTCTCAACCTTTGCAAGTCAGAGGGATCCAGCTGGGAGCCACACTGACAGAAGCAAAGGAGTAAATGGATAAAAAGGACAAGGCCATACATGACACCATTTACATTTCCCAGCCTTGACTGTATGTAATCAGACATCTTCACACAACCTATGCAAGCAGTCACACAGTAGTCAATGAGGCTATTAATGGAAATAAAGTGACTTTTGTTTAATCGAAAACAGAATCCTTGGTAAAAGGCATCTTTAGAAATAGAGAAATGTGTTGGCTACATGAGTTACTCATGTAGAAAGTTCCTGTTTTCTTTCAGTTATTCAGTTCACTTTTCTCTCAATGTAGAGAATTAAAGCATAGCTGAATGCATTTGTATGAAATATAAAAATAACACAAATTTAGTCCAATCATAATAATTTTAATTGCACTGTCAATTTAAACACAGCATTTTAAAAGACCTATCATGATCAGATCCTTTCACCTCGCTAATGGAAAATTATTTCTAAAAGCCAGACAAAAATGACATGTCCAAGATTGTGAAATGTCAACACATTTGCTGAAGGTCTGAGGTGTGCAGGCATGCCTTATTTTCTGTTATTGATTTAAGAGTGGAAGTCCCAGAAAGGAGGAAAGTTTTGGTTTCCTCATCCGAAATAAAATTTCTGCTGGTAAAAGAAAAAACAGGAGAAAAAAAACACATGAAAAGCTGCATGTCCACATAAAAGCGTGGTAGGTTCTAAGTCAGCCACATTAAAACTTTATGAATTTTTTTCCCCTTGAATTCTTGTTACAGATAAAATTAAGCAAAATTTTTGCAGCATGCAACCTCAGTTAGACAGCCTTTTCAAAACATAGCACAGTCTCATGAGAAGATCTGCTTGTTCCTGGGTTCAGTCAGGTCTGCTTCGAAGCTAGTTGACAAACTGTGTTCATTTTCTACAGAAAACAGAAGACAAAACATTGGTAAAAAGACGCCACCCCCCTGCCAAACATCACACAAACTAAACAACTTTACATTAATGTATACTTCTGGTAGTCCAGAAATATACCTTTTCACAGCCAAATTAAACAACACTGTCTTTATTTTTATATGGTGTCAGCATGAGCAGATAATTTTCTAGGTGTATAGACATCGTAATAAAGTTATTACAACTCTTTCTTTTATAGTGCAGCATAGTATAAACCTCTCAATCAAGAAAATTCAAGCACTTTTCTTTAAACAGTTATACTTGCACATATATATACAGACATATATACAAAAATAATATATACATAAAAATATAATAAGAAATACATGCTACAGATATATATATACATGTCTCTGCATTAAAAAAAAAGAATCTAGAAATTGTGTTTTATGTGATATTCAGTTTTGTATCAGAAACAGTGGCAAATGTTGTTTACACCTAGGGAATAAAGTACTTTTTCATGATAAGAAAGAGTTATCAGCAAGACCTCTGTTGTTCAAGATACTCATAAGCAATTTAGATAAAAGTGTTGATGGTGGTATGACAGTAACTTCTGATGATACAAAACTACTTGGAAGAGTCAGAATAAAGCCAATTACGAAGTCCTACAGTAGAGTCTCTTGGTATTACACTCCCTGAATAACAAAATGCCAGATGAAATTCAATATCATAAATGCACCTCTGATACTCAGGTAGAAAATTATCCCTATATCACACACTAAGTCATCTGTATGTGTCTTCCTTTTTATGCTTGTGGGGAGCTTTCCAAAGACACCAGGTAAGACCCCAGGCAGGGGAATCTCCAGAAGTCTTGAAATGTGGGAGCATTTGGGGACTCCCCAACACGGGAAGCATATGGGGAGCCTAAAGAGGATGTCTTTTTACCAAACATAAGAGACATTACAAGACGTACGTATTTCAACTCATTAATGATCATTACTTTCTTAAGCATCCTCTGATCATTTCTGCACTCCCTTCACATCCCTGATATTTAATGGTTAATAATTTTTTCCATTCTTAGACTCTTTCTAAAATGTCAGCTTTCTCACACGCATGATGATATCTTCAGATGTTATGAAACCTCCTGAGGCTGAGAGAAAAGCCAATGACGCAACCTTCCTCTGCCAAATGAGATTTCACAATTTGTTCTTCAATGTTTGCTTTGACTTCAAAAAATATATACTACATATTTCTACATCCGTATTAAGTGGAACTGAACTCTCACTAGTAAGAACTTAGTTACAAAGCCTAAGGAAATATTCTCTGAAGGGTGGAGAATTTTGTTGAGCCTCTGCCAGTTTCTCTCCATTTTCTTTCATCCTGTGTTTATCCTTGGTAGAGATATTAACTCAACCACCCAAACAACCAGTACCGTAATTTCTAGCCCACAGAAGAGTAACAGCCCACTGATTCTAAACTCATTCCTCTGCTGTCTTGGTGAGGGCAATAAACCCAAGACACACTAGGGCAAGAGTGCAGAAGGTGGCACTTACAAACAAGGAAGCAGCTATCATCTTTCTTCAGCTCTCAATCTGTGCACGTACACAAATAAAGATGGAATGTTAACCCATCTTATGCTAGGCATTAAACACTACATAATACCACTTTAATCCTTCTTTCATCCTATTGTCTCAATAGGTTTCTCCTGTTTGTCATCCTTTTCTAATTCATTTGGAAGCCAATATACCTGGAGAGCACAATGGATCTATGACTAAGTAGTAACTGATACACAGCACTCAGAGTTGAAGGAAAATTCCCTCCTGGTCCCCAAAAGAGGATGACTGTATTCCAAGGACACGACATACATCATGGTTGCAATATCTACCCCCAGCTACATTGCTGGCTCCGAAGGGGAATTACCACAGTTATGAACACCCAAACAAGAAACCCTGAGCTCTCACAAAATAAAACAAGCTATAGCCACATGTGCCACTTCCTAGACCAAATTTTTGTAATGATGTCATTAAGTTGTGACATAAAATTATTTAAAAATTATTAAAGTTGTACTTTGCCGAAGAGGGTGGTTCTTCAAGGATGAAACCTGTATGAATATTAATGCTGATTAATTAATACTTGAACGGTCATGGAATATTCTGTTTTAAAGATGCCCTTCCTAAAAGTTAAGTATTTTGCCAGCTATTTCATCTAAGACCTGCTGTCTTCATTGGTCTCTATAGAATTTTCAGACTCTCAAAAGCATGAGTTTTTTTCATATAGTGGTATAAAGACATTAGGAAATTTTTCAGCCCAAGATAACTTATCTGTGTAGCTACCAGTTCAACCAAGGAACCAAAGGGAGGCATTTTTTCTACTGCATTCATTATTCCCTGGTCCTAAAGCTATGATCTTTTTGCAAAACTAAAAAGATACCAAGACTAAGATTGCTCAGTTTAAAAGGGGTCCCTGATACAATAGGTACTTCAAAACAGAAGGTCTCTGGTAATGAAATATAAATAGCCATAGAAACACGGAATAATACAGATTGGAAAGGGCCTCTGCAGGTCCCAAGTCAAATTCTGTTCTCCGTCAGTCAATATTGTGGACATACATGGGTGCTTTTCCCTGTTTATACAGCCTTTCACAATTGCTCTTTTCGTCTATAGCCACTCCTTCGCATTGCCAGTAACAAAAGTCCCATTAACTTCTCCAAAAGCAAGACTGGGTTATAAAACCAAGCCCTTGATATGTCTGTATCTGATTTACCTATTGATGTAACACCCAAGCCAAAGGCTGTAACTTTAAAATTTACTCAAAGATTCATATTATGGTGTTTTATTTCCTCAATAGAAGCCACAAATATCGCAAGAAATGTCTTTGTTTTATAATATGGAGATTTCAGTGATAAAGAAGCTATTGTGTAAAAACAAAGGACGTGTACATATCACAGCACACACTGGGTATCTAATTTGTTAGGCAATCCAATTACTGAGTTTGGACTCCTACAGTGAATTTACATTTGACCTCCCTAGAGTAAGGATGTTAACATCTGTTCCAGCTCTTTTATTTGTTTAGTAATTTCTTCCTTATAAATTTAGAAATGTTATGGTTGAAGTACATTTTGCATTAGATATAGATTAAAAGAAATAGATTTTGCACAGTAAAAGACTTGTGGGCATGTGGGTGCTTATTCAATGTTTCTGTACAATAAGCAAATATCACTGTATAGAAGGCCCTATATCTTAACCCATCATTCTCCAGAATGAAGGTAACATTTTTCCTTACTTCTGTAAAATTTGGTTCCTTAATTTCCAGTTCTGTAAAAGTCAAGGCTCTTTGGCATCTCCACTCACCTCACAGAAGGCACCAGGGGACTTTGAATGACATTTAATTCATACTAGATGTTACTTTTTTCTTGATAACTCATTTAATGCAGTCCTCCCAAAACCCAGATGGTAACAGATTTCAATTAGTGTTGACATAAATTGGATATGAAACAGATGTGGAAAGGCTAATGTAAATGTGAGGACTGGGTTGCCTGAAATAGAGTTCAATATTTACTGTAGGATGTATTCTTTAGTAGCAAAGTTTTCCTGTTACACTCCCAACATTATTACAAATTCTTACTCATGGAATATATAGAGTCATCTCTGTATTAGTTTTAACATAAGATACTATGCTACTAGTTTCTCCCTGATCCTGTTCAGCTAGCCCAGCACTTCAATTACAATGAATTTTGAGTTTTTCCTTCATATTTAATCAGGATTTCTCCTGTTGTTTCTGAGATCACTTGCCACTTCTTTGTCAGCAGGAGTTTGTGATGTTTCTTCCTCCCATAGTCCTGTCAGTTATGACTCCAGCCCTTGCATTTACTACCTGATGTCAAGGAAATCTCATGGGGGCTGTAAGGTAAAACATTTATCTCACTGTGTTTATCTCTGTTTTCAGCACTGGTGCACATTGTTTTAGCTCTCTGCTTTCACAGAAGGTCCTAAATGTTTTCAGGTTTATCCTAGATGACAACATGGTGTTGCACATACCAGGTACAATAAGGTTATATCTACAAATTCAGCATATAAATTCATTCAATGTATATCAAAAAGAATATTCACTTTATTGTGTTTCCATTCCAAGTTTCTCTGCCAAACATATTTCCAAAATAATTGCAGCCATTATAATTTTCCAGGTGAAATAACTGCACTGTAGCAAAGTATTGCATGAAAATTCATAGTAGTTTGCCAACAAATCCATTTTTTAGGTACCTTTCACTTCCTCAGTTTGCATTCATTTAGACACAGTCATGACTGAAAAAAAAAAAAAACCCAACAAATACAACTGTTCAGAAACAATCTAATTTGCAGAATTTCAGAATTTGAGGTTTTTGTATTTTTGGAGTTTTTGCTTGTTCAAAGCTCTGTGTCTATACAGCTTTTTCTCTCCATGGACTCTTTCTCCTGTCCCACTCAGCCCCCGACCCTTAAGGTTAAAGATGCTTTCAGGTCTTCAGGATCTTCTCCCAGCTGAGAAAATTTTCTTCTCCAGGTCAGCTTCTTGGTGTTGATGACTGAGCTTGCAAGGTCTTGTTCTCAGCCTTGAGATATTGCTCCTTTTGATTGTTACACGATGGCTTATGCATGTCACATGTATTCAATCAGTTCTGAAATTTCAAGGAAAATAGAAGAGCAAAACTCTACTGCTACCATTGGGGAAAAGAGAAACACAGCAGGGTGGAGATGTGAGTTTACTGGAATGTGATCATCAAAACTTCAAACTTTAGCAGCCTTTGACTTTTTTCCAATGAAATTATTCCATTTCAGCTCTGTCAACTTTCTAAAACACTTCTGAAAGCACTCACATCCTGAGAGAGGGAAGGGACAGAGAAATGAGTGAGTAGTAAGGGGTGGAGGCATAAGGGTGAAAAGGAAAACAGCAAAAACAGAGAAATATATAAAAATCCTGGAGTGGTGGGAAGGAAGGACATAGAGAAATACTTGCCATTGAACAAGTGAAAAATGTGGATTAAAATTTTGCAAGAAATGTGAGATTTGCTGTTAGAATTCAGGATAAGTAGCAAGTGGCCCACAAGGAGGCTGGGAGGCAAAAAGGAGAGGAATGCAAGGAGCAATCCCTGTTATGCAGGATGAGTTTATCCCATAGAAATTGTAGCAAGTAACCCTCCAGAGCACAAGTTATACTTTATCGCACAGGTTTCTGAAAAAATTACAGGGTGCACTTTGAGAAAAAATTACTTTGTTTGCATTTGGTACACATCTTGGTAAATTTTAATACATATCTAGCAGAAGAAATCTTTCCACTCCCCACTGATAATGCTGGAGACAGTTGGTGTCTATTTTCACTGAAAAAACTCAACAACAACCAACCACTCTAACGTCTAAAGTCTGGCACGTGCTCCAAAATCTTGACAACATGAATTCTGCCTGCAGAGTGGGACAGCAGAGCAGTGGCATTTATTGTGGATGATGGACAGCTTTCACTCTATTGTGGTGATTCAATACCTGCTCCATCAGGCTCTGCCACCAGCTCACAGAAATGGAGGAGAAGGAAGATCACCATTGCTCTTCACCAGCAGCAGAGAGTGGGAGGAACCAGTGTCAGGACATGTCCCCACCTCCTCTCTCTGCCTACACATGCTAAGTGGTGGCAAGGGTGACAGCACATCCTTGAGACAGGGGCAAGGCCAATCTGAGTCTTCAAGAAATAGAGAAACAAGAAACAAAGAAACAAGAAACAAAGCTCTTGCATGGGATCCTAGCCTTCCAGCCAGACTAAATCTCTTTGAACCACAAGATAAGGTTAGGGAGATAAGGAGACAGACACATTCTCTCCTTCACAGTTTATGGTTTATTTACCAAACCCTTAAGATCAGCAGTATATGGTAATGTTTCAATACCTTTTTGGTGTCAACTCCATGAGTAACACAAAGAGCAGGGATGCTCTCTTGGCTGCAGAACAATGCAGGAAGTTTTTTGCAGACCATGCCCCATCTGGAGATCTGAAGGAGGGTGTATGTAAGCTAAATCAATCCTCCACATTGGGCAACTGCACATGGGACTTTGGACCTCCGTGTATTCTTTGCATTTCCTGACTATCACCTAGGCCTCTTTTATGACTGCAGGCATGAAATGTCCATGGAAGTGAATTCATGGTGTGCAGCTGATCTGTAGTTGCACTGAGGACCAAGGGCAGAATATTTATGAATTGGGCTAAAGACATTGTCAACTTTTTGTGAATTAAAATATTTAAAAATACAACCTTTGGAATAAAGTTGTAACTGAATACAGAATACATTTTATACTTGATCATCTGGTTCACAACATTTCAAAAAGGCTGATAAAATATAATAAATACTTAAAACAGTGTTCTGAATTTAAATTGTAAAGTATTTGCATTAGTGAGGTCTTTACCTCCCTTATAAATTTGTTCATATCTGAATTTCCACTGAAATAAAGAGGGTTTGAAGGACCTTGCTGCCTCACTAGAATGACAGTGAATTTTATGAGATTGGGGATTTTATTAGGTTGTTCTTGCACACTGACTTGTTTAAACACAAGTAAATACATTAAGAAGGACATTAAGCCACCATGACATAACACATAGAGTAAACATGAAAATATGTACCAGTTCAGCAAAGAGCAAGTCAGAAATAAGGCAGTATTATCAAGTTAAATGAGTCCTAATAAAATGTCTTCCCTGCTACCCAAAGTCTAACCACTATTATATTTTCTGAAAGAGCCTCTTTTTAGCAGTGTTTCCAAAAGAGCTGCTGGAAACAGCTGCCTTCCCCTCTGTTTCTGTGCTACAAAAACTAGCGAACATAGTTCACAGTTGGTTTGGAGAGCACTAAGTGATTGCTCTGTTTATGAAATCCTATTCCTGTTAGTCAAGGAAATGAGTTTGACTCACTCGCTTGTTTATGAGTTTTGCTTTATGAAAGCTACTGCTGACCTCAGACTGCTGTTCCACCAGCACTGCTCAAAACTTCTCCTCTGGGAGGATTTACACAAGATAAGTTCCCATTTCTGCAAAGATCTCCTATTTATTCAGAGTTTGTGTTTTTTATAGTATTCTTAAAGCATTATGGTGGAAGTGGGTGCTGTGTCGCATATAATACACATAATCACAGAAATGCAGAGCAGCACCTTCAATATTCTTAGTTAATTTACCCTGTGAGAGGATGATTTACTTTCTCTGATCACTGACTTCCCATACCAGCAAATATGCAACAGCAAATTGCTGTGTCTAAATTCAAGAGTCACACCACAGGCTTTAAATTTAATCAATGCCTTCACAAATATAAAAATTATCCTTTTGTATCCAAATCAGAGAAACTAAAAGGTGAACCCTCAAGGATTTTGAAGTAACTAGGTTTGAAACAGACTGAGGTCTCAGCATTGCCACAGTAATAAAGTTAGCTTACTGGAGAAAAGGGTAAAAAAATAGTTGAATCACTTGCAGAAATCTTAGTTTGAATGTTTCTTTTCTGGTCTCTATTTTCTACTTGATACATACTGAAAAACTTTAACAAGATTTTTTCCCCCTCTCCTTTCCAGGGGTTCATACTCCTTTCACATGACTTCGTTCGCTTGAGGCTATTGCTCTTCCTTCCTTTGTTTTTGCCTAGCATATCTTGGAAACTGAGGCTGGAAGTTAAAATCATTACAACCCATACAAAATGCATTTCATCATGAATCAGAGATTTATTTTTTTTTTCCAGCTGAAGGGAAGTCAGAACAGAAAATTAACCACCTCTATCTTCTGTACCTAAAGTTCACCAATGAAGATATGATAAGAAATTTGCACATACAAATGTACAGCTATTTACATCTGTTTACAGATGCAAGCTTACACGTTTGAGTTTGATTTAAATTTGAGCTCATTTTCCAATGCTTCCAGGATTTTAGCTTCTTAGGTAGGCATAATGGTACCCCTCACTATTGGACTTATTGAAAAAAGGGGGCAAAGAAAAATGAATCAGCAATTGTCAGCTCTTTTTTTTTCTTCTCCTTTACAGAGATCTGAAATCTTAAATTCCTTTTTAAAGAATAAAAATTTCAACATAATTATATCCTTTCTTTCTTCATAGAAGGGGTGTTCTGTGTTCTGCCAAAAGACATTTAAATATGTGTTTGTTTTACCCTCTATATACCAGGTTTCTCTTACTTGTACTTTTTGTGCCCCTTGTTATTTCTAGGGGGATAGTAAGACAGTGACGAGCCTTGCAGTGTTTTGCACTAAAGCATCTGACTCATTGTTTTCCCTCCTGCTGGTACTGCGCTGGTCTTACAGTAAGGCAGTTCAGGGAGTTAAACTAGCAAAAACACACAGTACAAAGACATAGTTTTGAAAGTCAAGAACCACAACATCATGGCTAATATTCAGTAGGTCAATGAAAGGGGCATCACCTGGCAGTACCCTAAGCCCAGTTACATCAGATCCAATTTGTTGTGTAACATTCATTTTCTGGGGCTTACGAGCTGGCTTTGAGCATGCTAGAAATGCTTCAAGCACGGCACTGTTCCTGGTGGCTGCCAGCGGCAGTAAATATAGAACGAAGCCAGCTTGTTCACAGTTCATATTGAGGTACTGTGTCAACAGCCTGTGATCTGAGGAATGCTTTTTGGACTGCTATCAAGTTCCTGAAGGACAGTGCAAAAACCAGGTCACAAGTGTGCTGTGCTCTCCCATTTCCAGCTGCTGAATCAAAGGGAAGGAAAGGGAGCCAGGGATGAACTGTGCCCACTGATGGAGGTGCTGCATGAATATTCTTCAGCTGCAAGCTGGAGTTGATAAGGTCCATGTGGTTCCACCTTGAAATGACCTTTCCTCAATACCTCCCCTATTCTGAGTTTGGACAGGCTTTTAATATGCTAAGAAACTGAAAGGACAAAACAAAATAAACCAAGAGCTCCCTCATATTGCTTGTGTAAGGAAACTCAGTCTTAACCTGAGTTTATGGCAACTTAATGTCATTCTGGCCACAGAGCCCTTTTCCCCCTTCGTTTAGGCCTGTATGGCTGTCTACTGTCACTCTACTTCCACTTCTACCTGCATTCTTCTCTCCCAGCCATAATCAGATAAGATAGGCTTCTATCATCTTCCTTGCTGGCCTTTCAAATAGTCTTTCCTTCCCTCCTTCTTCTCCCCTTAAAACCAATCTTGTGTCAAACCTATATGGTAAATTCACCAGCATTTCTGCTGAGAAACTCTTGACTCATCTCTCATGTGTTCAGATCCAATGTGGTACCCACAGTCTCAAAAGATGCATTTGGATAGTGAAGTCTGTGGAGACTGAGGTTACAGCTGGAAGGACAAAGACACGTGGGGCCATCTTGCCCTATGAACATAATCAGACCATTAAGAGAGGTTTCATTCCTGGTTGCAGATAAGAGAAAAACTGGGCTGAAAAAAAAAGCCAAACAAATTCAAAGAAGGAGCTGGGAGTCACTGACTTTGCATATCAAAGAATGTCTGATTCATTGCAGAGGCAGGTTAACACATGTGGGGAGAAAACTCACTGAAGAAATGTGGGTTTAATGAAATGCATCTGCAATGCTTTTTTGAAAACACAGAAAGACTTTAAGACAAAAAAATCAAAATGGTCAGATGGTCATTTCCAACACACTTTAAAAAACATTAAAACCAGACTACTTTCTCAAATGTTGGAGAGAAATCAAGTACCCTGACTTTATTTTTTTTTTTTCACCATCAGTCTAAAGCAACTAATACTTTTTCAGCTGAACAAATGTCACACAATGTAAATGCAAAGTGAAACTTTCCCTGTAATTGCCTTAATAGCTACAAAATCCACACCCCCAGAAAAAAAATGTTTGCATTTATTTATTTTAAAGGAACTTCACTTCTGGTATTGACCTCTGCTTTTGTAAATCAGCTGCTTCAGGCCAAATACCTCAAAATTTAAGAATTTAAACTTACCTTTTAATTTGAGAAACTCTTTCCGCTAAAAAATAATCCCACCTCAGACTGTTTAGATAAAAATTATAAAGTAGGCAGGTGCCACTTCATTTCACATCTTGTCATATATTTTAACAGGAAAGGCAATCAGATAGGTTTAAATACATCCCTTTGGTGATGCAATCTGTTACGAGAATTAGAGATAAGCTAAAGATCTGGCCTTAACTACACCCATTAACAAGCTTTTATCCAAGATTTCCTGCAATTCATGGAGCTGAAGTTCACAAAGTGTCTCCAGACTCAGCAGTTGCACTCCTAGGAATTTGGGTAATGTTCTCACCTCCAGACACACAAGTGAGTTTCCCCCAACAATATCAAACGAGCCCAAACCTCTGATAGTGCTAATTCAGTGATAATGAACTGCATCTGGTTTTAAAACGAGAAAGGGAATTTTGAGACCTCGAAACACAATTATACACAAAACTGATGGTAAAGCTAGGAACTTTTGCAAATCTCTCCAAGACCTTTGAGTGATTTAGCTAATACTGCAAACAAGCATGCTTTACCTGTCAAGATATGCTTCATCCATAATCAGAAATCCTGCATATAATTTGGAGGCTTGTGTGAAGGGGGGTCAAAGAACAGGGATTGCACTGATGGTTTCTGTACTCCATACAAATGAAAAGGTAAGAATTCAACAGGTCTTTCCTTTAAATCAAAAATCATCACCAGTGACACTATACTTTAAACCTGTGTTGCTTACTAAGTACTTGCTTTTGGTTTGAATTAAATGATTCCAGAAATCTGTTTAAAACCAAAAAGGATAAAAACAGATGTACGATTTTTTCTTGCATCTGGGGAAAGAGATTAGGATGTTTGTTTTGTTTCTGTTTAGGGGTTTTTTTTATTCGTTTTGGGGTGTTTTGGTTTTGTTTTTTGGGTTTATTTTTTGGCTTGGTTTGGTTTAGTTTGGTGGTTTTTTCAATTTTTTTACCTGTTTCTTTGCTTTTGACGCAGTGTTGGGAGCAGAGGAAAAAGATTGCTTGCAAATATCCTCCACCCCTCCAGCCTTCAGAAAACCAGTGCTCCAGCTCCAGACCACTGGAGCATCTTCCTGCCATTGGGACCCCAGGCACTCACAGACCCATTTCCACACAAGTAACACAGTTTATGATGTCATTACATTATTATTTCTTATTTTATTACTTTGTTATTTTAATATTTTATTATTTCATTGTTTTATTATTTCAATATTTTACTATTTTATTATTCCATTTTAATATATTATTTTTATTATTGTTATTGTTGGTTTATTATTATTGTTGGTGTTTCACACCATAACTTCCCTAAAATGAGAAGTAGAGTGAGTCCAGAGGAGGCCATGGTGATGATGATTAGAGGGCTGAAGCAAATCTGCTATGAAGACAGGCTGAGAGTTGGAGCTGTCCAGCCTGGAAAAGGGAAGGGTCTGGTGACACCTTAGAGCCTCTGTCAATGCCCAAAGGGGCTACAGGAGAGCTGGAGAGGGACTTCTGACAAGAACATGGAGGGCCAGGACGAGAAGGAATGTCTTTGAACTGAAAGAAAGGAGGTTTAGATAAAATATTTTGGAGAAATACTTCCCTGTCAGAGTGATGAGGCCCTGGCACATGTTGCCCAGAAAAGTTGTGAATGCCTGGAAGAATCAAGGCCAGGTCAGATGGAGTTGTGAACAACCTCGTCTAGTGACAGGTGTGCCTGTCCATGATACGGGGACTGGAACTGGGTGCTTTTCAAGTTGCCTTCCAACCCAAACCACTCTGTGATCTGTGATTCCAGGAGTATTATTTATTGTTGCTGCTATTGTATTACTCTTGTTGTTGTTATTCCTCTTGAATATTTATTAAAAGAGTTGAAATGAACGCACATTTGTGTCAGTCAAAAGGTAACAGGCGAGCTGACCAACAGCATTTCCATAAATCTATATTGCAGGGAAGAAAAACCACAAAAATCTCACATCTAGTTTACTTCCTCCTTGCCTCCCTGAAAGTACAAGAGTTACAAGGTTATTATCATTGCAATACGTCGCAAAATTAGCATAAGGACAAAATCACCATAGTGGTGACGCAAATCAAGTCTGCACTTGGCACAGGCTGTTGGCACTCGGTGGCAGAATAAAGCAACAAAGGACATTTTTAGTCGATAACTGAGTTGCATTTATTCACTTCAAATTGCTATCTAAGTAGATAATATTTCTGCTCTCATTTCTGAAATACCTCTCGTGTCTCTCTGAACATAATAAGGGAACACTGACCACGCAAGTTACTTTTAGATTTCTAAATAACTTGCACAGAATTTAACAAGATATTTTTTAGTAGTTCAGTTTACTAATCTGGGAAGATACTACCCCAAGAGTGGCTAAAAGTACACAACTGTAGGTGCTTCTTTGGGAATGTTGATGTCTGAAGAATACTGGCCTGAATTTCTGGCACAGATAAAGCTGCCCAGGGTTCCTGGCTCTGTATGTCTACTTTAACAGTTAAAAGTTACTTGATTTTTCATTTAGTGATTTTTCCATCTCTGAAATGGGGCTAACACTGCAGTGTCTTCCAACATGCCTTGAGAAGTGCTGTACGAAACACTGACTGACAGTATCTTCCTGGGATGACTGGAAGGACAACTCAGTCAAAGGTCATGTCAGTGGGTTATTAAAATATAAACACAACACTGGTTTGAGTACATTCTTTTGGGGTCATTGTTGCAGTGCTGGAAGGAAAGTTTTCTGCTCTTACTCCACCTGCTTTGCCAGCAAGAGGTATGATTTGAAGAACTCATGAAGAAGGAGGAGGGGACAGAAGAGTTGAGCAGGCAAAGAAGAATCATCAGTGCTCCCAAGGACTTTCAAGGATGTTCAAGAAGGACCCTAGTTAGCACCTGATTTTCCACAGCAATCCCTCTCCCAGCAGCAGATCATAACATCATAGAATCATTTAGGTTGAAAAAGACCTTTAAGATCATTGAGTCCAACCATTAACCCAGCACTGCCAAGTCCATCACCAAACCATGCTCCTAAGTGTCACGCCTACACATCTTTTAAATGCCACCTGGGGTGGTGACTCTACTGATTCCCTGCACAATCTGTTCCAGGACTTGGCAACCCTATTAGTGAACAAATATTTCCTAATATTCAGTCTAAACCTACTCTAGAGCAACTTGAGGCTGTTTTCTCTCATCCTATTCCTTGTTACCAGGGAGAAGACACTGACACTCAAGATGAATCAGCTGTTGGTAACTGGAATACATCTTTAGTTCTCTCAGCCTCACGGAAGTCTAGATAGATGAAGTGCAGAGAGAGTTTCACCTGCTAGGGACACATACTTGTTGGGGTATGTGTTTGCAGGAGGAAGCTGAAGGGACAACACACCTACACAGCAAAGAAATGAGGGATACGCTCCACAGAGCTGCATGAATGAAGCATCCTGCTTCCCAGCACAGGGCCACATCAGAGGGACAGCTGCTCAGGCAAACCTGAGGTTTGAGGTATTTCAGTTAGGAAGAGACCGTGACACCACTGGAAATGGCAGCATCTGTCTTTTTCCACATGGCAGGAGAACTGCTGGACAGCTGGGACATTTGCAGACTCAGGAAAAACAGGACTGCTACAGGTGTAAGGGGCTTCCTCCAGCAGGTGACTTGAACTGACTCACAGAGTGGGTAAACAGCACTCTAACTTTCCTTCTTGATAAAAATCCCATTCCTCTTCTTTCTCAAACACCCTAAAAAGTACTGATAAACCTCTCTAGGAGAAAACAAAGCACTGAAGTAAGGTCATTTCCTTGAGGAAAGCACGTACATACCTATGTTAGTTTCTGCTAGGATAGAGTTAATTTTCTTCACAGAGGCTTGTATGGCCCACGTTTTGGATTTGTGCTGAACACAGAGTTGATAATATAGAGATATTTCTGTCATTGCTGAGCAGGGCTTACACAGAGCCAAAGCCTTTTCTGGTGTTCATACACTTGCCATGCTGGTGAGGAAGTTCGAGTTGCTTGGGAGGATGGGAGGTGACGTGGCTGGGACAGGTGACCCCAACTGACCAAAGGGACATTCCAGACCATGTGACCTCATGCTCAGTGTATAAAGTCGGGGAAGAAGGAGGAAGAGGGTGACATTTTGAGTGATGGTGTTTGTCTTCCCAAGTGTCTGTTCACATGATCGGGCCCTGCTTTCCTGGAGATGGATGAACACCTGACTGCCCATGGGAGATTGTTTTGCCTTGCTTGTGTGTGCAGCTTTGGATTTCCCTATTAAATTGGTTTTATCTCAACCCATAAATTTTCTGGCTTTTATCTCTCAATTCGCTCTGTGATCTCACTTGAGGAGAAGAGAGCAAGTGGCTGCATGGGGCTTGTCTGCTGGCTGGGTGAAGCCACAATACCTCTAAAATCTTTCAGCTAAAGAACATTTAGCAACCCATTTTATCAGTTTCACAAGGGATCTCCATTCTTCCTAAAACATATCCCCATGTGAAAGGAATCCAAGCCTAGCAAAACACCTCATTCAAGCTCATAAAAACCAGATTAGATGGGTTAGATAGTGTTTACTTTCTGAGACTCAGAGACTGAGTCACTTTCTCTTCCTGTGCTGCCTTTGTTTTAGATTAGGACATATGAAGCTCGCTGCCAGAAGTCATCACTACTGGGAAACGACATACTGGGAAACTGCATGTTTTATTGTTGGGGACTTTTTTGTACTCACATGACCCCTGTTATATAATAGTTACACAGGGGGACAGAAAAAATGAAAAGCTGCAGATGAGTCTGGTAACTGATGGAAAATTTAGAAACAAAGGCAGCAGTTGCACAAGGCTCCTAGTGTTGCCTCAAGGTGCTCTGACAAGAAGTTGTCCTCTTGCTCTCTCCTCCTTACAGGATAGTTGTGACAGCCCACTTGCCATGCACTGGCACAGGAGAGCTCTTTGCTCTAAGAAAAAGCAGTAGAGGAAGGGATGCAGCCACTGCTTTGTTAGCTCTCCTCACTCCATCCATCATGAAGCCCAGAGTGGCACTGCTCGGGAGCTGGGGCAGCACAAAGGAAATTTGCCATCCTAAAGCTGTGGCAGAGTAAGGAGTCTATCTCCACTTGCTGGGCAAACTCCAAGTGTCTTCACTGTGTAACCCAGGATGCTTTTGCAGAAGAGGGGGGCTCATCACTGTGAGCTGCACTGAAGCATCTTAAGTGGAAAAAAAAAGGACCAATAAATAGTTAAAATCAAGCTCTGCTCTGCTGAGAGATTCCATGCATCTCAGTACTTAATCAAAATTCCAAAATTTTGTGTTAGAGTTTGAACTTTGCTATTGTTTTCTGAAAGTTTTGAATTAAATGGAATATTTTGGGTTGAAAGGGACATTTAAAGCCCATCTAGTCCAACCTCCCTGCAATAAGCAGGGACATCTTCAAGTAGATCAGGCTATTCAGAGCCCCATTCAACCTGACCTTGAATGTTTCCAGGGATGGGACATCTACCACCTCTCTGGGCCACATGTTCAAGTGTTTCACCACCCTCAACGTAAAAAAACCCAAACTTCTTTCATATATCTAATCTAAATTTGACTTTTAGATTTAAACTACTACTCCTTGTACTACTGCAACAGTCTGGTAGTTGATGCACTCAAAAAATGTCCTTAAAATTTCTTATTTTCTAGCCTTGTCTTGTTAGGTGCTTGTTGGTTCTCACTCGTTGACCCAGATGTAGAGTGGAACAATAGATTCTGGATTTAGGTGCCAAGCATTTGAGCCCTACCTGACGTCTCTTACACTTGCTTACTATTTGAGCTGCAAATTTGAAGGCATTGAAGTTATAGCTATATGGAAATAATGGACTTGGTGAGAATTCAGCTCTCTTTCTCAGAGATGGTGGCTTGCCCAAATAATGACATTCACTGTTAGAGACAGGAATGGTCCTCTCTAGATGCTCATGTATTCCTGAGTTAGCAGCACAGAAAATTGGTAACACTAGTGTATTTTCAACCTAGTAAGTAAACATGATCGAGTGTTCCAACCCTTTCAGTGCTGCTTAATGAACCTGCCACCTACACAGAGTCTGTAATTCTTTGTTTGAATGCCCCAGTCCTTAACCTGGAGCCGTGTTTTGACTCTCCCAGAGTGCTCCGTGGGGTCCCCTGCCCTCCCTGTCCCTTGCAACAAGCTGATTGCCAGCTGAGTTATACAATAGAGAGTTCATTAGCTAAAAGAGGGAAAAGCTCCAATTACCTAAATAGCTGAAGATCTAAAAATAGTTTCTCAGCACCAGCTGACACAGCCACAGCCAGGATTCTGGCTCTGGTTTACTAAGTGCATACTGTGCGTGTATGAATCCACAGAAAGAGTCCACTTTAAGTCAATAAAGCACCCAAAACATCTGTTAATTAATTTCTCTACATTACATAAGGCAACTACATGCATTAAATTATTATTATTATTATTATTATTATTATTATTATTATTATTATTATAGCTGTTAGTGGACTGGATGTGCAACAGAAAAACTGTCTTTAAAGCAGTAACACTGCAAGTTACTTTAGTCTTTCCCACAAAGTCTGCTGTGTTTAGCTTCTCAAATAAGGAAACCAACAGGTAGGTTAAAATATAACTAGCAGAAAGACAAGAATTCTTATCTCCAGGGCACAATGGAAAAAAAGCAGCCCAGAGTAAATCTCATCAATCCCTCGATGATGAAAATCTAACACAGCAGCTGTTTGTCTGGGAACAGTCTCTCAACACATTCTGATTTCACAGCACTGAACTAATCTTTTCTGGAGAGTACACAGAAACAGCAGCTCTCCTTGCACGTGGGGTGGACAGTTCCTCTCTTCTGATACAACCCAGTGGGTACTGTAGCACTGACACATTATTTAGGACTGTGCTGTAGACAGTGGGATAGGAGAAGGAAAGGATGTCCACAGCTCTGGGAATCCTCAAAGAGAAGCAAAAAATCATGCATATCAACTAATGAAAAGCAAATTTTAAGCTAGTAACAGAACACTTGCTCGCTAAAAGTATAATTAACCTTTAAAATTCAAATGCCACTGGATTTAAAATCTGAGTCAGGGGCAAGAAGGATTATGTATTTATAATGCAGACATCTGTAGATACATTAGGGAAAGAAAGATAGCTGCCCTCACACTGCACATTTGTATATATAAACTGGTTTGTGCCAACAAGATAAAGTCAACAGAAAAACAGACATCATTAAATCAGTGAAAATCCTAGGTTGCAGCACTATGAACGTGTATTGTTTTGGTATACTACTCAATTGTAATCACAATTTCATTGTGCTTTAAGTTGAAAAATCTTCCAGTCCTGAAATAAAGTGATATGACATAACAAACTCTCAAAAACTTCGTTATCAGTGCTTCTGTAAGGATGATGACAAGCATAGATGTTAATGCTTACATGTGAAGAAGCATAGATGTTAATGCTTACATGTGAAGAAGCACAATAGAAAGCAAACATAATATACCACACTTTCTCTAAACCACAGTGGTTTTGCACATACAATCTCATTTCTTAAAGTAATATTTTTTTTAATACAGTGACGGTACTAAATCCGAGCGGTGTGTAGGACTGAGGAAAATAACTCCATCACACTGCTTCCCTATATCACAAGTCAGGAAGTATGTGCCAGTGTACTTTCAGGCTTTTAGCTGTAAAACTACAAAACTTTCTTCACAGATATTTTCAGCATTTTCTGATGAAGGAAGGTGAACAAAAATAGCAATTCTGAAATTTCCAAATAATACAATTTGGCAAATTTAGATGGGTTTCACTTTTTTCTCAGAATAGCGTACATCAATTTCAGGTGGTCACTGACGGTGCTACAGATTTGTAGAAGAATGTGGAAGCAAATTTAATCTTTCTTCTAACAATTTCAATTATATTTTATGTATTATAACTACATGAAATTGTATTAATATTGAAGAATTAGAATGTAATAAGAGAGTGCTCATAAACTCAACATAATTTGTCAGCTGTCTTGATACCATGGCATTAAAACCTGAAAGACACATGTGCAACTCTTAAATAAAAGTGCTACACAGCAAAATAAAAATTTCAAAACAGTCCATATTCTATGAAGATAAAAGTTAATTTCTTGTGGAAGGCAAGATTTTATGCATAGGTAACTCTGTAAATCAGCCTCATTAGATGTACCTTTACTAGTGGTTTTCTTAATTGTTTAGATCTTTGGTAGTTTAGTCAACTCACATATCTGCGTTTTAGTTCTTATCATTCTGAGCACATAGACACACAATAGACTGTTTGCTCTTCTTTTTACCCGGCTTCTCTACTGGTGAGTTTTTATCTGCCAAGAGTTTTGCATTAAGTGCATTTCAGAAAATAACAGTTGTTTTCATCCATGTCCCTTAATTCTTTAGGAAAGCAAGTGCAGACCACTTCTTCTACGAATAAGAGGCATGAATGTCAAATTCCCAAGGTTTTTTGTGAAGTGAGGATGACACTGATGGGAAGCAGCATCCTTGAAGTGTCAGCTTTTGCACTGATATTGCTTGCATTCTCTATGGTAGATTTTTTTAAATTTCTGTATCATTTTTGCCTTCATACATGCATCTCTCTATATGAAAGAAAAATCTGATCAGCTGCATATTAGTCCGCTGTGAAAGGATTACCTTGAGAAAAATATATGCTGACATAAAAGACAAAGTCCTGTTTCTTTCCAGTGAAAGTAGTGCACATTTACCTATTCATCTCAGACACAGCAAACACTCAGAATTATTAGGGAGAGAAATAAAGCAGAGAAAATAGCAATGTTCATAATTACAACTTGAGCAATTTTCCATTTCCATTGTTTGTGCTGTGAAAGACAAAGAGATACAATTTGAAAATTGAAAAAAGCCTTGCCACCAAGATACTGAAACAGTTGAATCAATAGTTGAATCATCTGCATATGGATGACTGATGTAAAGTAAACAATTCTGTGACAAATTAAGGACTATTTGTTTTTCACTTACTGCTAAATGAAAGCATGTTATTTTTAAAAGGGAGAACCATTACACAAAAGGGCTGCCCTTGCCAATCTGCCAGTGCTTAATACAACTGTTGTCTGTACTTTAGCATCCAAGATCACAATATTTCTTTCTGCTGTGCACTTTAATTCAAAATGTCCAGCTGAGTTTTAAATCAAATGTCCAGCTACACACCTCTGCTTGGGTACCTGTGGTCAGCCTGAAAATCACAAAAAGAGATAAAATGCCTATTTTACATGTGAGCAGAACAGAAAAGGTTTAAACTAAGACATTTTTACCTAAAATCTAGGCTCATTTTACAGGCGTCTCCCAGCTGCTCCACCCCTAGTCTGCATTGAGCTGCACTGAGGCTTGCAAGTTAGTTTGGACATTTGGTTAAAGTCTTCCTGATGACTGGTCAATGTCACAGAGTAGAAGATGAGAAGAAACCTGATAAGAGCCATCTTCCATCCTTCGGAGTAAGGCATCATCAATCTCACCTGTCATTCCTGAAGAATGTTTGCCTAACCTGTTCTTCACAACTACAACAAGACACCAGCGCTCCACAACTTTTCTGCACAGTACTTCCTTACCCCTAAGGAAATACCTGAGCTAATAATTAAAGCTCTCTTTTTGCAAGGTAAACTCAATGCTTTCTGATGCCTTTCTTGTCTGTGTGGGAGAACAGACTGACTGGCTTTTGCAAGTTTTTTTGTGCATTAAAAGGCTTATATCCCCCTGTCAGACAAACCTCTAAATAATTTTTGTCTTCCTCTTGGGGACCTTTCATCCTATATCTTTGACCATTTCTTTCATTAATATTGTCTATAATACAGCACTGCCATGTTAAACTTGTAGCATTGAATGACGAAGAAAGGTTATTTCACCTTACTCACACCACTCATCTTCTAATTTCACTCCTATAGAAGTGCTTACTTCCTCACATGAGCGGCACTAGTATCTCATACAACCCATGGACCACAGTCATTCCTAGGTCCCTTTTTATCAAAATATTGTTGACTTAGTTGTTTTTCATTCTGTCCTTTAGAATTATATTATTCAATAATCTGAATTCTTCTTGAAGTCTGCTCTCCATTTGAAAAGATTATGTTTCCCACTGAGGTGCAGTGCTCTGCACTTGTCCTTGTTGACTCGTATTCACCAGCTTGTCAAAGCCAATTTTAAAGTTAAGCCTGCTTATACGTTCTTACTCTTTTTCAGCCTGATTTTACCTCTAAATTTAATGACTGTGCTCTTATTTCACCATCCCGTCATTAACGCAAGCTGTTGATGAGTGCCACACAGAGGTCATATTCCCTGACTTTAAGCTGCTGAATTCTGGGAACACTTTTCCAACTAGTATTGCACTGAGCCTTCAGCACATACACCTCAACATGCTTCCTCACCAGAAAAGTGTCAAGTGAAACAACACAATAACTTTACGCTAAAAGCAGAATGCATAACGTCTGCTGTTTCTATCTCTTAAGAAAGTGTTCCATATTTTCAAAGGCAGAAATTAAATTGTTTTAGACATGATTTCTTCCTAACAGATCTTTGTTGGCCATTTCTCAGTTCTTTGTTTTCCTCAAGATACTTGTAAGCTCTGCTGTAATTGCGAAGCATTTCTTCAGAACTTTCTATTCTCAAGAATAGGAAGAGAGCTCAGAGACAATTTGCCATCTTACCCTTTTCTCCTTCTTTAAAATATGATAGACAGCAGGTTTTTCTTCTTATTTCAGCCTACCATTATTTTGCTTATCCTCCATATGTTTTCAAAAGTAGCCGCAAATAACAGACATAACAAGATCTCCCCTCTGGAGTTCACAAAGAAAGCTGTCATGGTCCTTCAACTTCACTTGGACCACACTGAATATGGCCAGTTTTCTCATTTCAGGTTGGACTCTTTCCTCCAACACTCAGTTGCTGCTGAGTATCTTGCACGCGTGCTGGAGCTTGCTGTGCAGGTGCAGCCACAATCAAATGACTAGCAGGTGGTATGAAAAATCAGTACAAGACTTGTGGCTATACAGTACCTCTAAATGGATGAATATCATAAGACTAACACAGCCCACTCTCAGAAACTCCTCAGACTTTCCCAAGATGCAAGTTTTATTATGAAATTGTACGAATCTTCTTGCTGTTTGTACTCCACGTTGTGTTACTCATGGGACAAAATAGGAATGAAATAAAAATAAGATGATCGCTTCTTACAGGAGAGAAATCTCTGGTAACCAGTACTCCTTGATAACACTTAAGGCCAAAGATAATAGCTGCTCCCATCCTCTACCCAGTATCATCACGTTCAAAATTCCTCCTTAAGCAAGGTCTGCAAGGAGTCAAGAATACAGTGGAAAAACACAGGACTTTCATTCCATATGTGAATATACCAAATTTCACCTTCACTCACAGACCTGGGAAATTCCTTTAACACAAAATGAATATCACTGAAACCAGTTAGAAGTGAACATATAATCTTTTGAATGAGGGAGGACTTGGTTCCTCCAGAACATTGTGAGGCAACCAAAGGAAATAAATCTACAATTCTTCAAGTAATTTTTTCCTCTGTTCACTGTGTTTCCACTATAATAACTGTTTTCCAGCACTCTTCTCACAGCACATTTGAGTTTTCCAGCACTGCCTACTCAGACTTTCCACACTAATAAGGAACCAAATTTCTGCAAGACTGAGAAAAATGTTTTGGCTGAGAAGGAAAGCAGCTCTCCATGTAATAACAGTGAATAGTAATCAGGAATTCACTGTTCTCAAATGATGCTGAATGGCCAAATCTGATCCAACTGTAGTAAAATTAAGCCAGGTGCTTTCAGGAGTGTCTTAGGAGGAAGAGGAGATAAAGCAGGAAGGAGGCACACACATCACAGCACAGTGAATATGCAGGGGTCTTCTTGAAGGAGAGACCAGGGCATCTCCAAACTGATGTGACAGACCTTGCAAGCCTTGGTAGAAGCTGAGGAAAAAGCTAATGTGAGGGCAGAAACCAGCTGCACTCTTAAATGGTCTGGTTATCATACAATCTTTAAAAGAAGTGAAAGAATGAAAAATCACCACCTTTGAGACACAGAATGTAATTTCATCATATATCTTGCTTTTATTTATGTTTGAAAATCTGTTGCATAAGCACCTATTTTCTGGATGTCAGCAAAATTACTTGGAGTCATTGAACTGTGAAAACTGTTTGGCAGATAACTGGCACACCCTACCGCTGAAGATGGGTGATTAACTCTGTTCTGTATTTCAGACATCATATGAAGACATTGGCCAATACCTTTTTATGGTAGTTGTGTTGAGTCCTTGGCTAATGTGAAAAAAAAAACAATCAAAAAAGCCAACTACCAAAACAATAAAAAAATTTCACCCGGTTTTTCTTTTTTTGCCAAAAATATCAAAAGCATCATAATATATTTTCTCCTTTTGGTACATTAAAATATCTATTCCCTGAATATGCTTGAGAGAATTTCAGAATTAAGAAAAAGCCAGCTTCATTTGGCTTTGGTCTTTATAAAATGTTAGACAATCATCATCTGCTTTTGAATGGAGGAGTTTGATAGTGAGTAACTGACATAATTATCTATTCTTGCCCTCACCCTTCCAAGGGAGGGACAAAGTTCTGCTCAGAGATTTGTCAGCCAAGACTCCTAGAGCTCACCCAACCACGCATGGTGCAGGCTTGCTCTGGATCTCACAACCTCACGAGATCCTTTCCAGGATTCCAGGTGATCTTTTTCAAATTCAAATGAAGGCAGAACAGGCTGGCAGAAAACTGGACCCTTTGATTTTTTTTTTGTGATAGAAACTCATAATTTCTTCCTCAGTTACATTCAGCACTTTTGATAAAAGCAAGCCACCCGTGCACCAAAAGTGATTAGATTTGCATTATTCCTTGGCAATGGATGTCTGCCAAAGTAACTACCCCAAAACCAAATTCCTGGCTGCACATGGCAGGAACAAGAACTTAAGGAGAGGCCTGTCAGCCTAGGAGGTGATGTAAGCTGGCTGTTTGCCATGGGAGTTTGGCTGATTAGTTTTCTCTTCACCACCTCTGTGTATGGAGAAGAGAGAGCACTTCACCCAAAAATCAGCAGCACGTTGCTCTTAGAGAAGATTCCTCCTTGGAGTTGGAGGAGAGCAGCCACTGCTAAACTCCAGGCACTGAAAGATTTCTTTCTCCTCTCATTTATGGACAGTGTCCAGTAATACTTCCGTGCCTCCAGCCTGGTAAAGGGCGGTGATCAGCTCCTGTCCGTGGCATGGTCTCAGGCACAGCAAACTCCAACAGCCTTAGTCATCCTTATTGATAAAGCCACAAGATTGGACTGTTCTTTATCCTGATCCCTTAACTTCAAACCAAACATATTTGGCCTCTTAAAGAAACATAAATCTCCTATCTGAGCTATTATTTGTCCAGCTGCAGAGCCAACAAGAAAAGAGCACAAACCAGGATATCCTGCATCTGGAAAAGCACCCATTTTAATATATTCCACCCATCATTTTCTCAAGAATAGTACTAACATGACCCTACATGGAGTGTGGATAGGGCCTTTACTGTCACAATAGAGGTAACAAGTAACAAAACCCTAATCAAGAAAAGTGGTGGCACATTGTTATAGGTAGAAGAACTTAGAGTTCTGATGAATCAGGGCTTAACAGCTCTTTGAAAACTAGAGTAGTTTAATCTTGAGTCACCATCAGTCACCATTACTGCAGAGAATAGCGACAGAACAAGCTACAGCCACATTTTCTAGCCAGCACTTTATTCCTCCCATGCACTTCTATACAATCCATTTGTAGGCATAAAACAGTGACCGTAACCCGACAAAATTATGAAGAAACTCCTTAAAAAAAAAAAAAAAGTCAAACAAACAAAAACTTTGTTGCAATTCAAAACACACTGGCCTTTGAGCCCTGCTTGCATAAGGTACACGCTGACACAAGTTTCCTGAATGCTGGCAGCTTAACCACAGTGCAGAAAGGCAGAAGCAGCTATTTTGACTCACAGTTCGGGAAGCATCAAATCATTAATCCGAGCATAAGAAAGAAAGAAAGTAAGTCTTGTGTGCTGCAGCAACAGGGCGATGCTCAGTGTCTTCTGTATTTTTTAAATAGACATCTTAAACAGGTATGAGCTCATCATTAACCTTCAGTGCTATATAAACTCACCAAAAGTGCTGAAACTTGAAAAGGAAGGGTAGGACCTCCTTTTGGTAAAGTCTGCATGATTTCAGTTCTATGGCTTTTAAGTACCTGAATGATGACTGATCTTAAATAAACACAAGAAATGTCAAAGTACTTTTGTAATGAGATATTTGTTTTAACTAAGGAGCCTCACACTGCACTGTGGTTTCTTGGTTAAATGAGCTGAATATCCCATCCCACTAATTGACATTCACGTCAGATTTTCCACTCTAAGTGACTAATGGAAATTTGAATACCACGCATGCTTCTTTGCCTGAAGTTTTCCTAATGCTGCATGATGCCAAAGCATTTGTAGGTTTAGTCTTTAAAGTATTGATTTTTCTTGTTAGGCTTTGCTAATCAAAGTCAGTGAAGTCTTCTTAAAAAATAGTAATGCTTGATCATCTTAAATGTTACAGAGACCTCACAACACTGATTAGATTTGTGGTGAGCTACGGATTTTTAATCTTCCAAGGGGAGGAACATCAAGAAAGAAATCATCTGCCAAATCCCAGCTACCAAGGTTTTGGCAACAAAATATGTCAGAAATTTTAAAAAGAAAATAATTTTTGTACCAGCAAAAAATCTGCAATTTATCAGAATTTTTTTAGAAATTTGGCTGTTAAACATGTATGAAGGTTAGCTTTTCAAAGCTTCCAGGAATTTGGTTGTATCCTGAGAAGTTCTTGACAATACCTGAGGAGTTTCACAGCCTGAAAATAAAATATTTTGCTTGCTGCATAATTCAGGTTCTGGACAAATAATTTTCTGTATGATCTGTGAGGACTAATAGGAAAGACAATCTCTTATTTGGAAAAAGATTCTTTTCCATGGTACATCGAAAACATGGAGGTAAAATTGATTCTGTTCCCACCTACATTTAGTAGCAGTGGTCCTCATTCATTAGTGGAATTTGTGTAACTAAATTTTCAGGCATCATGGCAGACCAATACACCTTTAGATCCCAGTGACTTCATCTCTGGATGGGGTTGACTGTCTCTAAGGAAGTAGTAAAATTTGCAGCAGAAATACCAGAATATCCTCTACTAACTATCTTCCTTAAAAAATTAACAAAATCAAATGGAAAAGGTGTGAAAATAAATTTGTCATATACTGGTGGTAAACTTATTCAGACTTCTGCTCTAAATGCTGCCTAATAGCTAGGATTAAAGTAGCATTCAAATTTAGATTCCTTAGTTTTGGTCAAAGAAAAAAAATTTCTTCCTTCACTTTCTGGATCATCCTTGGCATTTCTAAAGTACCACAACTGCATAATATGGAGAGTGAATCAGGGACAGAAAATATTATGGCCAACAATATAAATTAACAAAATACATTTCATGTGGAGCAACACCACATGGTAAGCTTGTTATTTCACTTTCATCAAAATAATTTGGGCAGTCCGATTAAGAAAAGTGCTAAAATTAACTTCTGTACCAAGTGGGGCACAACCACTCGCTGTGAAGTTTTCCTGAGCTTTATCCATTAGTCATTTGGGGGAGCACAGTCTAAATCTGTACAAGCTGAGCAGGATGCCACCCTGAGGGTTAAGCTAAATGGTTAATAACCTTCCTGGCTCACTCAGGCAGGAGAGGGGTTAGGCAGTGACTGTTCCATGCTCAGCAGGAGGGAAGAAGGCTCTTATAGCAGGCATTTTGAAAAATAGATGCCTATTACAAGCTCCAAATAAAATGCACTGGCCAAGATGAGGGGTTGGCAGACACCTAAAAGAATGTTTTATTGTTGATTAAGGGGAGGCTTGCCATGTATTGATATTGTTTAAATAAAGGCTAAACAGGTTTGGTCGGTACATATTTTCTATGGGACGCTCTAGATTAATCCCTTTTTTTCTTCTCCTACCTCCTTCCCTGCGCTCTAAAAATTACAAAAGAAACCCCCAAACCAACAAAAAAATCCCACCAAGAACCTGTCCCCACCTCATTCTCTCCCCCACCCAAAAAAAAAAGGAAAAAAAAAACCGAGCCACACAAAAATACCAAATGCAAGCCCACACTGACAGTTTTAGCAGTTTCGAAGAAAAAGGCATATTCCAAACTCCTGGGGACAGATTTTACTCTGCAAGCTGGGAAAAATGCAATGAATTCAACTGTTATTTCAGCAGAACACCTTAAAAACTGAGAATAAAATTTAATTCCTACTGTTTTGTGATGCTGAAGAAAAATTGTAGTCTTTGTTCATTCTTAAAAAGTTAAAAGGGAGTTGAGGCTTGTTTCAAAAATTGGCTACAGGAAAGAAAATTTGAAAGCTGGATTGTCATATGCGATTTCTGTTAAAGTGTGACATTTAATAGCAAAACCTATACCTAAATTAAAGCATACACGTGTTTATCAGAGCTCTAGCTTGATATAAAATCCAATATCAATTAATTAATCCCAAGGTCTGATAGCAGTTTATGATCCTGTGGCACCATACCATTTGGGGTGAAAAACAGTCAAATATATGAGTCCACAACTACTTCTGCTGATTTAAAACCCACACATAGGACTAAACCCTGTAAGCCTTGATCTGCCCTGATCTCCATAATGGTAGTATCTGTCCACATCACTGAAGGCTGTTTTGTGGTATCAATTATGCAAAACTAACCCTCCCTCACTGTTTGGGAAAAAAAATGTAGAGGAAATAGGAAGATGCAGAAGGAGAGAAGATCCTGTCTTTGCATGGAAAACAAGTTTTGTTTTGCCATTGATACCCAATAAGAGGAATATGGAGCAAGGACTGGCTGTTTTCTTTAGTCAAGCCCCAGGCTGATATGCAGCAATAACAGAGTGCATGACTCAGCATTGCTCTCTGCTGAGGGATGGGACTGAACGTTTCTCCAAACACAAATAAAAAGCCTCAAAAGATTTGTGAACAAGACCTCTGTCTGCTCAACTCCCTCCTGCCTACTGCAGAGTAGAAGCCTTCATCCCAGTATATTTAGATACAGAAATCTGTTCTGAAGTTGCGTGAAGGCTCCATATAAGTTATCTATATCACAGTAGAAACCAATTAGGTGTAAGAAACTGATGAAAAGAAGCAAGAGAGCAATTGTGCCATTGGGAGCTCACCGGGAAGTGACAATGCATTAACTCTTTCAAAAAATTCACTCTTCAGCAAAACTCACAGAACACTTAAAACCAGTAATTTTCTCAGGTTTTAAGAACAGTAACAACAACAAAAAAGGATAGGTGCATATTTTCTAAAGAGTTCCCCCATCTCTTCACCTCATTCCTCAGGAAAGATGCTAAATCTGCATGTAAAATTGTACCCCAGTCTCAAAGGGTTGCCTGTGCGAACCATCAGCTTCTGCAGCTCCAGAGAAGTGCAATTCCAAATGCAATAGATACCACCACACTAGTCAACTCACTTCTGCATTTTGCACATAGATGACACAGTTTTGCCTCAGAGGATGCCACTTTGTGTTGTTCCTTCTCTGATTCCCACGGTGCCAACAGCTGTGCTCGGCACCATACTCTCAGCCACAGCTTTTTGCAAAACATCATGTCACCATGAAGCTTAGTCCAACGTTGTCACAGATCGCTGTTCTGATTCACCTAATCCTGCACAGACTGAAACTCTGCCATAGTGAGTGGCTGGCAGGACTCTGAACCTGTCAGGAATTATCCTGCCAGCTTTCCCCTGAAACAAGCACAGACAAGGGGTTGCTTCAGAGAGTGAATGCTTCACTGACATCCTCTCTGCTGTGGGATCAGGCCATGGATGTGATGCCTTTGGTGGAAGCTTGGTCACAGGAGGCAGGAAGAGGCTGTCTCAGACCACTGAATGGGCTACAGATTTCTGGAGAAGGGGGGGCTTGGGAGTGTGAAAAAAAAAAAATATATATATAAAAATAAATAAATAACTGGCAATCCTTTTGTATAAAAAATGAGTGAGAGCAACTTTTTATGTGGGCAGTTAGTGATGGGACAAGAGGGAATAGTTTTAAGCTAAAAGAGGAGAGATTTAATTATATGTTAGAATGAAAGTCTTGACTGTGAGGGTGTTTGGCACTGGAACAGAGAAGCTGTGGATGCTCCATCTATGGTGGAAGCATTCAAGGCCAGGTTGGATGGGGCTTTGAGCAGCCTGGTCCAGTGGAAAATGTCCTTGCCCATGGTAAGGGATTAGAACTGGATGATCTTTAAGGTCCCTTCCTGCAGAGGTTGAAGAGGCACAGACTCTGATGGGTGTTGCAAGAAAAGCCACTTTATTGTACAAGTTACCAGCGTTTTATAGTTTACTGCTTCTGGGTAGATCCATAGGCTCAAACCCCCATGCCCCATTCCTATAGCAACACTATCAAGTCCTTGCAGATTCCCTCTTGTGACAGCGGTGTCCTGGCTCATCATCCTTTTGCACCAGAGGCTCAGGTGACGGCTTCCTGTTCATCCCGTGTTTGCCTCTCGTTCTTGCCTTGGGCTTTGTTTTGTTTCTGCTTCTCCTTCTTGCCTTGAGTTTTTATCTGTCCCATGGCTTTCGCGGCACCAAGGCTAGAAGGTCTGTGCAGCCATCAGCTTTCATCGCTCTCTGGCTCCTGTCACCTTCCAACCCAAACCATCCTGGGATTCTACGACTATGATGTTTTTGTGTCTGGCCCAGAGACAGAGCATTCTTCAGTCAGATTATTTCAGTTTCTTCTTTAAGGCTGCAGCTGACAAGTATCTTCCTTCATCAGGATGGCAAATGGAAAGACTGAGAGACCAAAACCACCAAAATACTGTGCTATCACTAATCTACTGGTGGAGCCCAAGAAGGACATGGTCAACAGGAGGAGTTCGTGTTCAGCCAAGATGAGCTTTCACCAAGCAGAAGCTAAACTTACCAAGAGTCATGTTTCCTTGCTGAAAGCAAGAAAAAGCCACAATAAAAGTGCAAGGGCTCATGTTCTGGTTAAGGGCACCACTACCAGATCTTAAACGATCTTGAAACACAGCCAGTGGTTTGGCAAGGAATATTAGAATGCTTAAGGCAGTCTTGTGTGACATTTTGAGTGTGTTGACACAGATGCCAAAAGATATCCACATATTGAATGCTACTGAGAGTCTACAGATCACTGAGCACTCTGGAAAATCCTTTCAGATTGTACTGAAATGTCACAGTTTGGCTGTGTCCATGTTAATACCAGAGATGTTCTCTCACACAGCATCCCTCACGGATTTATTCCAAGGTGATAAGCATTGCTGATGTACAAGTATGTGGTGAATACATGATATATTTCACATGGAATAGTTCTGAAAGAAAAAAAATTACTGATGAATTTCCAACTGCTTCACCTGTAAACACATGTTCAAAATCGTAACGCATCGTATCTGTTTCTAAAATGTACCTCAGACAGACACCCTGTGCAAGGTGTTTTCTTTCTGGATACTCTGTAATACATGTCCAAAACTCTTTTTCTACCCTCTCCCATGAATCCTATCAGAAATTTTTCCCATGGAAAAACAAAAGTTTTGCCTAAGGAAAGGTTTTCAGCTGTTCCTTCTCTTCCACAATACACCAAAGAGCTACAGCAGTCTCTCAGCCCTCGAACAGTACAAATACTGAATGTCCTGGGACACTGGACCCCAAAATACTTCAAAGCTTATGTATTTGCTTATGGTATAAACTGAAACTGCTTCTGAACAAGTTCAGCTAACAACTAATTGAAGTTTACAAAACTGAGAAAGAGTTTGAAGACAGAAAACAAAACACTGCCTTGGTTCACACCATACTCAGTAAGAATCTTTTAAATGTAGAGGTTTAGCTGTTAGGTAATAAACTTTTGTTCTAGAATAACTAGCTTCCCTGGTATATAACAAAAACTGTTGTAGTACTCCTAGGTCTAACAGCCTGTGTGAGCAGAGGCCCCTTCGTAAGAGGCTGCTCCATCTCTCTATGTGTGTTATTCATAAGTGCTCACCAGACGCAAACATTTTAATCTGGGGATTCTTCATCAACACTTGGCTTTGGCTTGGTATTTGTGGGAGTTCAACTACCAAATAAAAAATTCAATAATTTTTAATTTATAAACACACTAATACTGGCATAGTATTTGTTAGGTTTTTTCAAATATAAGAAATGTTTTTGTTTGAGAAAACAATAATGTTTAGTAGCCTAAGTATCACAAATATGTTTCATGCATATATTAACAAAATGAAGGTCCTTTTCAGCCATTTGAAGAATGTCATGTTAGCAAACACTTGACCAGGTGTAATGTGAAATTTATCTGTAATTCTGTTACAACCACCTTCAAGTAAGACTAAGTCTTTATCGAAACTGCTCTGTTGGCTGAGATCATTCCCTGAAGTCTTGTACAGTTCTTTACTCAGCCACAGTAAGTGATGTCCTGCTGCCTCAGGATCTACTACTACAGATGCATGATTGAACATGCATGTGCAGCTAACCTTAAAAATTAAGCTATGCAATGCAACTAAGAGTAATACATCTCATTTGCCAAACAGGGGGGAAAAAAAAAAGAAAAAGAGAGACACTGACTCATGAGCAACTTATTAATTTGCCTTTTAGTGGCCTTGTGCTTGACTGAGTGATTATATCCAGGCTGTGAGCTAACTTCCTGCAGTAATAAAAATACTTCTTGAAGATTTCTTAATAGCTATGAAACTTCTTTTTTATGTTAAAAAAAAAAAAGTTCAAAACACCTGTGCACTGTGATTTCATCTAGACCAAAAATTATGTTCCTAGGGCTTATTTTTTAAATGTCATACAATAATTTAAAACCACACACACATAGAGTGAGCACTATGTGCCCAGCAGATCTGTCAAAGTTGGGAAGCAATGTCACTACATAGTTATGTAAATATATGTATCTCTATATTCATATGCATATGTGTATGTGTATGCATATGTATACATAGACACACTGGATTAAACATATAAATGTAAAAAAAAAAAATAAAAAGCGCTATTAAAAATTTCAATTCATTTGTTCTAAAGATGAATAGATGGGTAGAAGTGTAAACTATTACAATTAGAGCAGAACAGTTCCTATACAGCTACCAGAGAGTAAGAATGGTTTTGCTGTAGTAAGACCTCATCATAAGCATTGTACCACAGCCTACCATCCAAGGCTAAGAAGAACAATGTCATTGTGTCCTCATTTAGAATCCATTTATGGAACAAAAAGTGTGGGACAGCGCAGGGGGGAAAGCCACACGATGAATCCTCAAATGAAAAATTTTAAGTAGCTGAAATTTTCTTTCTTTCCTCTTTTAAAGCAAGAATCAAATATATCAAAACAAACAAAGGCAGAATCATTGAATCCTAGGCTGGTTCGGGTTGGAAGGGACCTTTAAAAGTCATCTTGTCCAGCCCCCCCTGCAATGAGCAGGGGCATCTTCAAAGGCTGAATTCCTCTGCTGTCCTTCTTTTGGATCAAATTTACTATGTGGCTAAATATAAAAAATTTTCTCTATCATACATATAGCAGGAGGTTAAATTGTAAGAAGCAACAGTTTACTTCAGTTAAATTTACAACTTTCTTAGGACTTACTTTTAATTTTTTCATTAACCCTAGCTGAGTTCTTCAGATATCTTTCTCCAGTACAGAAATTGTCTGAAGATTCCAAACAATAGCAAAATTCCTATTTCTAGCTCTAAAAAAATTAAATTTTATTCCTCTCGTGGCACCTTCAGCTGGAGGGAGATGTTCTTTCCTACCATGTCCAACTAATGAAGTCATCAGATAAATATAGCAATTGATAGTTTTCTTCTAAAGAAAAGATAAATAAGCCATGTGCCTGAAGGAACAAACCATCTGAAGCTGGGCCTTTTCTTTCTTTTTTTTTCCCCTGGATTTTTTATATTGCATCTGATGCTAGAAAAACACATATTCCTTTAGAAGAAGAAAAAAATTGTGATTCACTGCAGGCTCTGCCTAACATGATGGAAAGATGGTACATATGCTTTTTTATCTTTTTTTTTTTTTTTCTGTGAGTATTGCGCTCCAAACTCACATATTACTGCTTTCTGTCTTGCAAAAACACTTCTCCAGGCCATATATCTGCAGCACCTGACTTCTCACATAAATTCCCTGACATCTCTTATTTACTGCAAATTCCCAAAGCAAAACGCTGCTGAATTTCAAATGCAACCAGAAAAAAAATGCACAAGGATAGAGCTGTGTACGGTATCTTCCAATGGTCTCCAGAGGCAGGGAGACATCTCCTTCTTACTCACTTTAAATTTTAATGGAAACATTTTAAATCATCCACCAATTTTAATAAATGTGGATTAGCAGCGAACATTTTTGAAATGCACACACACACACACAGACATAAATGCAGATTTTGATTCTTTGTTAAGCTGCCTTAGCATCCTAGATCCCCAAAACTTTATTCCCTGCCTGTGTGAGGAGTCTGGATCAGAGCTGTCAAGAAGTCTTGAAGCATCCTGTGGCCACACTGATGGATCATTTGACACCTGTAGGTTTCACTGGCCAGCATGGACATTAACTGAGGCTTTTCAGCAGCCCAGGCATGCAAGGACAGGGCTAACCTAATAGATTTCCCAAGATGGACTCACTTTTTTGGGCACACAGGTACTTGGTCTACCTGGGGCAGCAGATGCAGGTGCAGGGAGGCTACTGGACTTGTGCCAGACTGAGATGAAGAGCAGGGCCCATTATCCCCTTGAGTTTAGAGGTGTTTGCCTAACAGGTAGTTTGCACAAGTTCATCTGAACTGCCTAGGTAAACTGCACTTTTTTTCTCTCCCACGTGTGTGTGGTCTGAGAGCTTTATTGCCCAGTGTGTATTTGCTGGGGCTCCTGATCAGTCCTCTGCAGTTTGAAATACAATGATGAACTTGTAATTGCAATGGCACCTCTCTTTTCATTGCATCAGCTGACTGCACTTCTAGTCCACATATGAAAAATAGATGGAAACAGGCACCTTCTCCAGCACCAAAGGCAGGTAAGGTCTAACTAAAGGTTTATAGATAGGCATTGTTTCTAGATGTTGTGGAATTTTGGTAAGATTAAAATAGTTGACTGAACACCAGCTAAAATGAAATGGGAAGCTCCTCCTCTGTTGGACTCGATGATCCCTGTGGGTCCCTTCCAACTCAGCATATTCTGTGATTCTGTGATACTTGTTCTTTCATGAGTGCAGATTTAGTCTTTATTTTTAATATATGAATGCTGCACATCATGCTGATAAATAGAACAGCAAGGAAGCACTAAATAAACAATGCACTGAAACAACTTTTTCCAGAAATATTGTTGTTATTATTCCCTGTGTTTTGTATTTGCTTTGTTTTCTTTCCTTGAAATGACTAAACAATGTAAGCATTCCTGGAAAATATTTATATTTTTCTTCTACACACTTCCTCCTTTTAAGTGTTTCATTCTTGACTAGGAGTTTCCCAGGGCTGGTATACCAGCCTTCATGTGGCACCAGCCAAGGTGTTTACACAAACAGAATCCAGACACATCTCAGCCACGGCATCAGTCTTTTTGCTGCAGTTAATAAATTTTGATTCTAGTTCACGTGTGCCCAAGGCTAAGATTGCCCTGTTCATTTCTCCAAAATGTCATTCTTAGTGATGTGGTCTTCCTCAGGAATGACTTCTCAAGGGTGGGAGACACTTCATCTGTTTAGCAGCCATGGATAATCTGATTCCTTTCCATTCTAGGTTTAGTTCTAATGCTAACTAAGGTGCTTAGCACTGTGAAATGATAAACTTTTTGCGCTCAGCAGTGATGAGGCCAGCCCTCAATTCCTGGGCTCAGTTTTAGCCCCTCATTACAAGAGAGATATCGAGGGGCTGGATTATGTCCCGAGAAGGGCAGCAGCGCTGGAGAACAGTGTGGAGCACAAGTCTGACAAGCAAAAGCTGAGGCAACTGGGGTTGTTTAGCCTGGAGAAAGGATTAGAGGAGACCTTTCCTTCTTTCTACAATTACCTGAAAAGAGGGTGCAACCAGGTGACAGTTGGTCTCTGCTCCTGAGTAACAAGCGATAGGACTTCAGGAAGTTGTCCTCTTCTGCCAGGGGTCATTTAGATTAAATATTACAAAAATTGTCTTTATTGAAAGTGTCAAGCTCTGGAACAGGCTGCCCAGGGTGGTGGTGGACCCACTGTTCCTGTAAGGATTTTGAACATGTGTGGCATTTGGGGACATTGTTTAGCAGAAGACTTGGCAGTGCTGGGTTGAGGGTTGGATTCAAAGATTTTAGAGATCTTTGACCATCTAAATTACACTATGAACCCATGACTCTATGATTTGGAAGTTGTTTTTATTTTTTGGTGTAACACACACATATCAAGCTCCTGAACTATCCCAGGGAGCACTTTAGAACACCTAAAAAAAAAAAAAGGAGTGGCACCTAAGCCATTTCTGGAGAGGTAGAGGAAACACAAAGGGTTCAGCCAGTGTTGTGAGGATCACACAAAAATTCCTTAAAAATGCCTTAAAAATGCCAGCCCTTTCTAAATCCTTTCTAATCTGACCAGGGCCATTATTCCATAGAATGTGCCCTGTCCTGTTGTGAACATCCATAGCTACACGAGTTCAGAGCTGGTGATTTTCCACCACTGACTATTAATAAAGTGAGAACAAAGCAGGGAAGAAGCATTGCTGGAAAACAGCTAATTAAGAGCAAAGAAAAGAGAAGAAAGTTCTAAGCCATGTCTGCAATGGCTTCAAAAAGATGAGTTTGGGAATATTAATGAAAATATCAGTTATTAATGGATAAAAATATGGACTTCTGGTTAGTCCTAGTTTATGACACATGTAGCATTGGTGGAATGGTTGAAATTGATTATTACTTTCATCAATTTATGTTGAAACATTTACAGAAACACTTGAAGAGAACATTGTCTTTTAGAGTCTTCAAGGTAGCATTTTTCTACTGAAATCAAGTGCATTTAAATACTTCCAAGATTATGAAGGATTTACTAATTAATAGGCCTAGACAGCCTCTTGAGTTACAATTTACAAATTGTTTTAAATTACTTAACCCATGTCTGGCTTCTTGATTTATGTTTTATGTGTATCACAGTGTGGTAGAACAGAAGTGAAGGTACACAGTACAATTATGATTTATTGATTTATATTGTGGAAGGGTAATAGCCTTCTTGGCAAGGCTTTACTTTCTTAGTGGCTTGCAAAATGTTATTAGGCAATGACTAATATTATCATAGCTCTAATTTAACACAATTAAATAGTTGTGTTTTAATTGGCAGTAACTGGTACAGCTTGGGAAACAAGAAATATCTTAATTACTAGAGCGATGTATGTCTTGGAAAGCCTAATTGAGACAGGTAGGAAGTTTCAATACTTTTGTTTCAGTGGGGATGTAGTGGATGTTGGATAGTTTGCTTCAACGTGAAAATTCCTTGTGTGGCATTTATTATTATTTAGCTGGAAAAAAATAGGTTAAAATAATTTTGATTCACACATTTCAAAAGAACATAGATATAAACAATCATAGATCTACTACCATGCATGACATGCTTTACACAAATTTATCCCTAACATTACTGATATTGCAAAGAATTGGTAACAGAGTCCAAATTCCTGGAAAGACCAGCATGACGTAATTCAGCATCAATTTGGTCGCTTTTATGGGCTTTTCTCGATCAAAACAAGTTGGTCATCTTCACGTCCAGCAGGTATATGCTCTCAATGAAATCCTTAAGGAGGAGCATTGGAGCAGAGAAGAGCCGGAGAGCAGAGCAGCTCCCTGCTGAAATCCTGGAGGAGTCATGCTGAGCTGCAACAGGTTAGCGGGAGGGGCTGCCAACGTGTCTTTCTCCTCCCTATCACCATCACACTCCTGTAGCACTGTGAACCTTCCCCACCCAGTGGATGCTTGTTCAAAGTGAAAAACCTGCAACCGGATGGAAACTGCATAGTGTCATATGGAGTGCCTTTATATGCAGTTAATTCTGGCTACATTTCATTAGATGTGTGTGGAAGAAACAGACCACTTTCTTTTGAGTTGTTTGTTTTGCAAATCAATGATTGAATACTCAGTCTGCTTTCCATGAGAAAAAGCATTTCCCTTCAGTCAAATGTGTATACATAGATAAACTCTTCCTTCTCATTCAATCACAAAGTTAAAAAAAAATTACTATATGACCTCCAAGCATAAATATAACCTTGATCTTAAGATGATGTTAAAGACACTGTGTTTGTGTAGGATGACACTCAGCAGCATTCAGTGCTTACTTCAGTAATAACTTCAGTATGAAAGAATCAAAATGAGGTACAACCACAAAAAACCCCTCAAAATTATCAATGACATTTCCTTTTCTCTTCCTTTAACATTGTTTGTTTTTAATCAAGGTCAGGCATTACAGAATATAGTCATCATATGTGAAGACAGGGCACTAGAGCAAGAGACATTTAAGCAGACATTAACTGTGTGTATCTTTCGGGTATCTTTCCAACTCATTGACACATAGAAACACCCTCACATTTTTATTGCTTTATAAGCAACAGCTAATTTGGTATTTCTGGTATTAAAATTGTAATTTGCATTACATATTTAATTACATATTGTAATACAAACCCATGTGTTTGTATTATTGATAATTTTCACAATTTTTATTGACAACACTGATACTCTGGAAATCTTGCCTCCATAAGGCAAAAGCTGAAGGAAAGTAGTGTCTCTGGACAATTGTTCACACACTGATTGTCCAGCATGTATCATAGAGCCCACATACCTTCTTCATAGCCTAAGGTCCTGTCAGCTCAATGAAAAGCAGGTGAACACTAAAAATTGCTCTAGCAGGGTACAACACTAGCAGGTTGTCCTGTGGAAAACCAAAGAAAGAAAACCAAAGTGAAGCAGGGAACCACATGGTCACAGACTTTCTGCCCCAATCTGCAAAGTCTGAAACACAAGTAGCAGCAAGGCCCTCTCCAGCACTCCTGTGCTCTTGGGAACTAATTAAAGATCAATTCAGACACAAAAACAAGCCTGAAACAACCTCTCAGAGTCAAACAGAGCTATTTTTACAGCCTCGGAGACAAACTGACTCAGCAGACATGGGTGTACCTGGAATCAGCAGACATAAAACCACCATTACTTGACACATAATCAAAGATTGTGAAGGTAGCTTCACACCCACATCTCTTCAGGGTGCTTACAAGGAAGACAAGACAGATGTTGTTGGTCTTGGGCTGTGGGTTGTGCTGCTGTGGGCACAGGTGTTCCACACTGTGCAATTCACTGAGGGCTCCAGGTAGCCTTGTCATGGGCTAAAGCTGAGACCTGGAAAGATCCTCAGACACCAACAAGGTAGTTTGCTCTCCCCAGTTTCACTCTGCATTGAGGAATGCCGTATTCCAGGTTACTATGGGAAATCCAGAGATACAGTTTTTCCACCGGCAAGCCAAAAATAACCCTTATATTCACAACATAACTCAGTTAAGACCAGAGTTTCATTCCTGTAAGTACAAAGTATAAATTCCTATCAGTGAAATCTCATGTTTAGAGCTATTGTCTGGGAAGCTGCTAGATCAGGATCTGACCTTAAGAAGCAGTAGAGCAGTCACTGATGACTGTACCCTGCCAGAACAAACGAAAACAGTCACTGCAGGCGTAATCTTACAGCTGTTAATAGTCAAGCTAAGACAATGACTCCCACTGTCATGAATTTGTTTTCCATGTATCCAGTTTTGGCCTAGAATGGATCTTAATAGAAAGGCACACTTCTTTGTCTTTCTCACGCTTAATGGGATTAAATATCCCTCATCCTTTCCTGCTTTCTGTATTCTTTCTATAGAAAATTAGACATGCAAATGTCCCAATTTCAAATCACCCCTCCAAAATCCAAGAAGCATTATTTCTTTAGAGGATTATTTATTTATTTAAAAAATAAAACACTGAGCTGCTCAAAATGAGAAGTTGTCTCTGTCCAGTACAAGGAAGCAATCATGCCTTTATTTCCCTCTCCCCCATGAAAACTAGACATAATGAAGTTAATTTTAAGCAAAACATGTATTGCCACCACTAATACAAAAGTCATAAGACAGAAGAAAAATATAATACTTGCATAAGACAAAAAGGAAAAAAAGGGCTTTAATTCGTTTCAACACAAGAAGTTTCCTTTTAGAGTAGAGATCAGATTAAAAAAAAAAAAAGCAGTTAAATTAGAGCTAATGAATTCTTACCACTTATGAGTCTTATGATCTAGGTGTTAAGTTACTTCATATGATGTGCAAAACACTACTTTTTGTCAGCTAGTACTTCTGCAAAAAAATATTAATTCTAACAGTATTTCTGAGGGTATAAATATATATAAAAATGGACATTTTCTTTCTTTGCTAATTCACACAGTTTCAGAAAGCTATGATATTTTTAAATCATGCTAGTCTCAATTTTATGAGGAGAAAACCTTAACTTCTGTTTCCTTTGCAATAAAATATTGTTTTCATGAACATTCAGAGCTCTTTTTCTGGGTTAGAAAAGCAAGTTTTTCCATTTACTTTCTCCTCTAGAGCATGCTGCTTTCAAAAACAAGGTCTGTATCCCTGTGGTCGGATGGTATAACTGTGTATACAAGCTCCAAGGATTTAGCTGTCCGTCTCCTGAGGCTACGTGGGATTCTTTCACATGCTCTGAGGATTATCTTTAATATTAATCACCCAGTGTTTGTTATGGGCCATTCCATTACGACTCAAAAGGCTTGTTAGTAACTGCCTGGCATTTGCCTGGCTCGTTCTTGCTCTGCACTCTGCAGCAGGGCATGATTTTTAAGGTAGGCAGGCTGTTTCCTTGCTGGTGACACAGCAGTGGTCCATGCCACTGCCATAGGTCAGACCTTATCCTAATCCTTAGTACACAAAAAACCAGGATTGGAGGTATTCTAATCCTAATCCTTAGTCCTTTAATGACCACGATTAGAGGTCTTCTAATGTGCAGCAGTGGTCTTCTGCCAGCACTGAATTTAAGGAATAGATATACTCTTAATTCTAAAAAGCCCTTTAGTCCTGCAAAGTAAAATAATTTTTATTAAGTCTGGCTCTCAAGATGGAAGAATGATCCTCAGAGAAGCACCACAGCCCTTGCCTTGGGTACTCTGGGTTGTCACACACTGCTGCATGAGAAGGCAGAGCATCACGTTGTGGGAAGAGCAGGAAGAGAATGGGTGATTGAAAACAAAAGAAAAGGAAGACAAGCACTCAGAAGTTTATCCTCTTTGCTTATGTTCCTCAGCTGCAATCATTACTGCTCCACAAGTGAGCATGCATGTTACAAAACTTGCAGGAAGTCCCAGTTAAAATGGGATATATTAAATATGCAACAGACAACAGTTGGACACAGGATCCATGTGGGTGGAGACACATCAACCAGGGAACCGGGTATTTTGCCACCTGAATAGCCAAAATAGCCACATGTTCAACTATGAGGATGCTCTCAAGTGTAATTTGCTGGAGTAGGACATAACTCCTTAGGACCTTACCCAGGAGAAGGTACAACACATGGTAATTGCAGAACAATAAAAAATTAGAAGGAAACCTGTTACTTCTTACAAGACAGAAAACCAGAAGATTCTTAATTGTCATTATGTTCTTACAATTGTCTGGAATAAACAAGTGAATAACGAGTCTCTTTGGGAAGTAATGTGGGCGACTGAGGCGCTGGGCATGCAAGAGCTCAGGGAGGAAGGTCACTTCTTTAACAAAGGAAAGTTAGTGGGTGGGGTATTTTTAGATTTCTGCTAAAAGGAGCAAATAGTATCTGTGACATGGAGAACACTCAAACAGGGCTCATTTTGAGTCTGAAACAGTAGAGACCAAGTCCTGTTTGAGTAGACAGTACAGGCGCTACTTGTGTGCCACAGCAGAGGAGGGGAGCTAGTGGTGTCGTCCTCCTGCACACACTCAAGGAGAAACAACTCACTATCTCCCTTTGTCAGGATTCATCAAGGATTTGGAGTGAGGTCAGTGTTTGGCCATTCTTTTCCTCTCACACTGTCCCAATCTCCAGGACATGCTGTTCTCTCAAACCAAAAAGAATCATGGTCCTGTGTGCACATCAAGCAGGAATCCATTCATCCATCTGGTCCCTGCCAGATGGTAAATCTTTGTTTCTCTGCTTCCCTGCCACAGGGAACAGACAGACCCAAGGCACAAACAGGCTGTAGGTTGTGCAGCACATCAATCACATAGCTAGTGGGCTATGTGAGGCTAAGAGCAAAGGGAGATTTTGGGCTTTTTTCCTTGCTCCGCTTTTAACAACTCTATATCCCATGCCTGACTCTTTCCAGTTAGGAAACTAGGAAATCACAGGCTTAACTTTGGTTCAGGAATTGCAAAGCAGGAGCCAAGAAGTTTCCAGGGAAACCTGTTTCATAACCACAATGTTTCAGCTCCCAGACTGAAACAGAATTTATTCTTACTATACATCTATCCATCTATATCTACATCTCCATCTATATCTACATCCACATGTACATTTACATCTACATCTATCAGTACTGATCTATCTACCTATATCGATACCTGTATCCACATCCATATCTATATATCTATCTATATATCTATATATCTATATATCTATATATCTATATATCCATATATCCATATATCTATATATCTATATATCTATATATCCGTATATCTATACATATATTCTTGTATGCCATAATTATTTTCTGTCTGTCTGCACATGGCGACATGTACTTGTTCATGAAGAGTAAAGGCACCCTGAAGAGGACAGGTTTTGGAAGTTAGAGTTTCGCTGGATAAAGTCACTGTGTGCTCAGATCAATGGTGCTGTAGCACAGGCATTACCACACTGTCTTCGAAGCCTACCTGCTAAGTTGGGGAAAAAACACTCCGGTAAAAACCCTTCTGTTTTTACCCCAGGCATTGTTATGAGACATAAGAATATATATTTTCCTCCAAATCTTGTCTTTTTGTAAAAATGCTGCCAGTATCATGAACACAACTTTGACTTGGTTAAAACCAACCAAGCAAAATCATTCTTAGGGTTTTTGGCCTACCACTTAGTCTAGTTTACACAAACTGTCTTCTCAGTTTCAGCATATTATTAGTCCCAGGTATTTAGTTCAACAATGTTTGAGTATTAAATTGCAAATATTTCCATTTATTTATTGTGTACCAGAGTGTTACACTGTAATTATTCCAATGTATTTATTGCAGAGAAGATAATTTTGAATCATGAAATTAGAAGTGGAAATTCTTCTTGAGTGTTTTTCTGTGAAAACTAACAGAATATTATAACAGATATATAACAGATAAGCCCAAACTTGCATGTGCTACTTTCACACATGTTACTATCAGCAGAAGTAACACAGGAGCAAATTCTGCTGCCAGCAAATTTGAAATACATTCTGATTTCTTAGTGGTTCACACTAGTGCTGGTGAAACAGAATCTACAACAGTAGCCCAAGGGCCAGAGCATAAACCAAGCTATAGTGAAATGCATCTGACAGCAGGATATGCCTGAACTTAAGCAATTTTCTAGTCTAACCATGATCCTGACATGATCAGTCAATTTAACATAATTTTATGTTGAGCACATAGGCACTTCATTGCTGTAAAGCTCTCAATATAATCTAATCCTTTGCAGATCAAAGCTCTTACTGTGAAGTCCTCAGCAGGATGATGAGCTTGGATGTAGAATATTGGAGAGCTAAGCATTTGCATGGTAGAGACAGAATATGAGTATATTGGGATCCTCAGCTGGGTTCTAAAAAAATTAGTAATCTGAATAGTTCTGTTCAAGTCACTGACATGGAGTTTTGTTTTTGCTATACAGCAAGAAAGGTGAAACCAGCTGCTTTCTCTAAAACATCACCTCAGAGATGTCTGTTGAACCTAGCACTTTTCATCACTTATGCATTTGAATGTGAAATATCCTCAGACATCCTTCAAAAGAGGTGAATTATATTGGCATGTGACAAACTCCTGAAACATGTTATTCATCCATCTGATCTACGTATATACGTAAGTAGTTTTAAGTAAAATTTGTCTGGAAAAGGGACCTCCTTCACACAGTGAACTGTAAAATGTTATATATTAAGTATTATTAAATAATATTAAATTAAAACATAATACATAAGAAATATAATAAATGATAAACAATTATTATAGTATTGCACAGAGCATAATATGTTATTATATTATTAAATAATAATTGAAATATATTATACTTTCTCTTAAATATTGTAGTTAATACTATTATTTAATATTATATTAGGTATTCATAGTAAATATAGTCAATATTAACTACAGCTCCTTCTACCCTTCAAAACACATAAAATGGCTTCTTGGGGAGAAATTATCTTCTTTGATAGAGAAAACAGAAAAGGCAGCAAGTGTTTTTCCCTACAGAGGAGCAAAGAAAAGCCTTGTATAAGTCAGTCAGCATGGCAGGCTGTGTGGTAATGCTTGGTTTGAAAGACATCTAGCTGCAGATTATTTCACCTCATGGAAACAAAGAAATGTTTATCCTCTCAGTCAAATTTTAAATAATTCCTGAGATCAAGGAGCTGCAGGAGGCACTCAGTCTGCTTGGGTTAAGTTAAACCAAGTGTAAAGATACTGGTCTTGCCCAGGTGTGGCTGCTGGGCACACCTGAGTCAGAGCACACAGCTGCCCTCCTCCTGTCTCTATCTTTGCCTGTCCAAGGAACAGCAAAAATGGGCTGAGAGAGACTCGTTTTATTAAACCACACAATCTCCTACAGACAGAATATTTTCTGCTAAAAAAGGACTGGTTTTAGAACAATAACAAAATTCATCTTATGACCTTAAACCGTGTGATTACCACCTAGAGATTTAAAATTCAGAAAATGCTGGCAGCAGATGTCATCCTACTGGTCTCCTCTGAAAATGCTGATGCATTTACAGCAAATCCCTAACCAGGCCAGTTGTGCAACCAGTTGAAGTGACATAAAGTATTAACATTTATGGTGATGAGTCAAATCAAACAAACATCCTCTTTTATAAGCTTTCTCACGGCATGTAGTAGCATGTACTGCGAGTAATGAAACATCTGTTACAGCCCTGACTTGCTCACAACCAAGCACGTGTTGCAATAGTTCTGTGGGGCCAGGCTCCACATAAAGCCTTTAGTGGGTAGATGAGAAGGATCAGCACTAACAAGGTTTACTTCATCTCAGTTTATTCAGGAAGAATGAGCCAGGTTTCCTGTAAGGAAAAATAAAAAAAGTACCGTATTTCAAAATATCCAAAATTATTTTAACTCCAGACTGACTTATTTCAATGATACTTGCAGTTCACTCAAGCACTCAGAAAGTCTCCTTTCATCAGGTGTATTATAGGCAAAAAAGTGAATTATGAAATCTGCTTAGATGGCTCACTTTTGCACAAAGTTGCCCACTTTATACATCTGTATGCATCTATATACACATTCTGAGGCACTGCACCCAATTTTAACAGCTGCCCCTTCTGCTCAGGGCCTTCCTGACTGCCCTGTGTATTGCCCACAGTGAAGAAAGACTCATTTACTATCCCCCACTCCCACCTTCAACCCCACATTAACTTCTGACATTTACCGAAAAGACTTGGCTTTGTTCCCTCTGTACCATGACCAGTATAAAAAGCCAACAAAATTCCTGTAAATCAGAAATTTAAGACTCAATACAGCAGACCATATAATATATACAGACATACTCTTATTTCCCAATTAAAATGTATACTTAAAAAGCACTTGTTTAAGGGCTTTCCTGACTAGAAATATTTTCCTGTGTCTGTGAAGGCTTTTGCAGCATTAGACCTTAAAGCTGGTGTCTGCCTTGGATACAGGTGATAACTATAAACTGTCCTATTAGCTGTTACAGAACTGTGACACAGAAGTGAGATTCATTTGTTTTGTTCTTTTTGGCTTTTTTAAGCTCAACAGTTAACTAGATACAACAAAATTTGCATATCATTCTAGAAAAATTCATGGAAAGACTTCCATAAGAAAAATTTTCTTTTAAAGAGAGAAGTTGTTGCTCCGATCTTACCCAGTGTGAAGCCTTCAGGCAAGTTCCTGAGGAAGGTATAAAAGACTTGCATTCTTATTTACTGTACATCTATACTACACTGAGAAGTGTTCAAAGGAAAATTCCCTTGCTCTCCTGCTTTAATGTTTTTCTTCCAGACTGTATGTGCACAAGCAGAGTTAATGATTCCTACAAGATCAGCCTGCCTCCCCGCTCAGTTCTGAAATACTTCCTCTGTTATTTTTTTTTCCATGGGAGGACCTTTTCTTCCTCATTTATGGCCGCAGATTACTGATCTAACTTTGTAACGCAATACTTGAACCCTTCAATCAGAACAGGAATGTCTACATGGAGATCAACAGAAAATTCAACTCTTTGGAATTCCCCCTAATTTTGATTGTGAAAAGAGTAAGAGAAATTAATACTATGAAATCAGCAAGGTAAAGAAGTTAAAAACACACAGCTGGCAGTGGTTTCACTCTTGTCCTTTATCTCCCCTTCCCTCGTTGTGTTTCAGATCATGGCATATTTATCATGTCACAATTTAAATTACAAGTTCTTTGGCTCAAGCCTTGTGTCTTTATTTGAATTTGTTCACAGACTTGAGTACTCAAAAAACAGTGAGAGGAGTACAGCTTAGGAAACTTAGAAAAACAGTGCCACTAGAACACTTTCCTGTCCAACAGGGTGTCTGCATCACCTTTCATCTTCATAAACAGTAAGGAGAAATAACAGACTGGTTTGTATCAAACAGACTCTATTGCTTTATTAGTCAGTGTTAATGTACAGGTTAATTAAGAAAAGCTACAGTTTGTGAAATGTATCATCTACTTACGAGATAGGCCAGTCACCATGGTATTTATTGATGCTCACCCACTGTAACAAATTTACAGTTTTTTTTCTGATATACAAAACCTCAAGCAAACATACCTTGTTAAACGCTCAGTAAAGCTAACAGCATTCTACTACAGTTTCATCTAGTGTTTTAATGCAAAAGGAAGTACAAATATAAAAATACTGAGGCTTGAATTAAAAAAAAAAAAAAAAAACAACAACAAAAACCCAAGCAAGCTGTGGAGTTAGAGGTGTGTGTCAGCTATGGGTATTCTTCTAAGCTCTACAATCTGGGAGTTAGCCATGCTGCCACCATCCTGGCTGCCATGACAAGACTCGTTATCACTGACACTGAGACCTGCACCTGAAATAGAGAAAAAACAACAAAAATACGAATCAGTGAGAATGAAATCTTGGCACAGAAATGGGGATACTCTATCCCACTCTGCTTTATTCTGATTATTGAAATGTTTCCCCACCCCACAACTATGTGGCAAGTTTCCTCTGACTAGTCTACCATTCTGAATCCACAGATTATAACATTATCTGACATAGTTTTGTACCAGATACACTTTTTCATAATTCCACTTTATTCATTCACTTTATTTCGCCCAGTAAGTGGTACAATAGCTATTTAGAGGTTGCCTTGAAATGCAGAAAAGCATGAATCAAGGCCTGGTTTAGACTGGGTTCATGGTCTGGCTGTTAGAGTCTGGTATTTCCAAGGATTTCCTCGTAAGGAATTGATTTTTAATGATACAATTTTCATATTAAACCATAATTCCAGCTGTCTTAATAGGACTGTAATTTCAACATGAGAAAAGATGCTGAGCAACTATTCTTTAAAACCATATTTGGCTCAAACTGGTACATTATGTTTTCCTTCTACTGAAAGACAATATTAGACTTTGGTCCAAGGGAACTTCCAAAATATGTCTAGAAGAGAGGCTACCTTCTCCATCCTTGTGTCATAGGACTTCTACTAGCTTTCTGCTTCCAATTTGTTTGATGGGGGTTTAATTTGGGCTTTTTTTTGTGGGGGAGGTTTGAGTTGATTAATGTGAAGATGCATAATCCTGCATTAGTTTTTATGCAATGCATATTTTTGTCAGACCATTTCTTCACAAAATATCTACTGGAACTACACACTTCAGTGCTTTTTCAACTCCTCTCCTTGAGCTGTAGAACAGATTCTACACAATACATGGGTCTTGAGGGCTTAGGGTGTCTAGGCTTTAAATTTGTTGAGAACTGCCTATCAGTATAATGAGGCATGAGGATTTCAAGACAAGTTACTTTCAGGCATGATCTTGCAGCGATGTCACTTACAAATGATGAGGGAAGTTATTTGTTTTGGGCAGAAGCAGATCTGTAACTACATGCAATTCAAGGCAGTTACAAAGGAATGACATCTGGCTCAAAACAGCCCTGAACAGGGTATGCTGAGAGAGGCAGTGATTTGCATTTCATACTGAAAAACACTTTTTAGAGTTTCTATCAGGTGTACAGTGCATCTCTTATTTCTACCTCAGCTGACATTCCAGTTTTTGGTTTGTTCAACAAAAGAAAAGTAATTCCATTTTTTCAACTTTGTTCATCTTTTTCTATGCTCTCTGTTGTTCCACTTTTACAAAGTTGTCTCTAGCACCCTTCCTCCCACCACCCCTCAAGCACAAAAGAAGTACTGTAAAGTGGGCAGCAGATGCTGCTTCGCTGTGGCAAGTCAGGCTGCAATCTTGAATATGGAGATTGGTCCAGAGAACCTGTGCAGGAGGCCCTGTAGGACTAGCCAAGTTTTCCTGCAGAGGTCTGGATGAAGTCCTAGTAGGGGCCAAACTTGGGTCCATGTCCTATGACCCAGGGGAAAAGTGGATATGCTGCACCATGATCCTTCTTACACCTGGTTTTGGTGTTTGGTTCATGGAGGGAACACACATTCACTGACACTGATGAGTCCTTAGGGCTGCATGACCTAAGCTCTTGAGAAACCAACAATTACTGCCAGAGTATGACAGGAGTAAAAATACATCAACATACAGAGATACAATAACAAAGTCAAGATTAGGATCTGAATCATTAAAATATTGTTTATAAATGTACTGAAGTTGATTTAAATTTGTATGCACATTCAACCTTTTAATTGAGCCAGATGCTAATATCCAAGAGTTGATTCAAGGTCCTGGGAAAAACAGCAATTGTTTAAACAAGTTATTTTGATTGTTTGATATTTGATTGTTTTAGAAAGGAAGTGTGACTGTAATAGAGAAGTTGAATCAGACTGCTGTATTTACCACATGGGGATGGAAGAACAAGTAAAAATCATGAAGTAAATAAAATACTTTGAATGAAGAAAGAACACAATACTTCTTATGTAGCATCAATAACAGTGGAATTCATTCAAGACATTTAGTCAACCTGAAAAGTGTACAAATTACAAAAACTGCAAAAAACTCATTATTCAAAACCATTTGAAATCATAAATACGGTCACCCTGGGCTCAGATTTCAAGGTGAACACTGATTGTCACGGTTAGAAAGATATTTGTCTAACTAGTGGCTATACCGGTGAAGTGGCCACTATTTAGCATGGGGTTTCTTAAAGAATCTTTTGCTGGTCACTATAAAAAGATCGGGCATTCGTCTAAATGTATTACACTATGTCTATTCTTAAGTGTCATCTACGTGCAAGTGTTGTCTGTGCTCTGTGCAAAGTCAGAGAAAATCTTTTTTGTTACAGCGGTTCTTATCAGAAACTTGGTAAGCCAGAGACTGAAACTGGGCACTTTAGGTTTACAAGGGCCTTGTTCTGCTGATGGTGCAAAGACAAACTACGTTAGAGCTGATCCTTTTTAGGAATAAGAACTGAAATGTAACTATGATACCAGCTTACCAAACAGTCATCAGGCTGGAAAGGGTATGACTGTTTACACGACGGAGTTTCACAGAGTTCATTGGTCCATTGTGTTCTCAGATTAGAGTGGAATTTAAACTCAATCAGATCCCAAAAAGCATGCGCTCATCTGGAGATGCTACAGTTAGGTGGTAGGTATGTAGCAGGGAGTATTACTTCTCCCCAGTTTGTGAAGGAACTACTGTAAGAAAAATAGGCAGGAAAATGAAGCCTTTCTTCCTTTTCTTTTTGTATGCAAGGACTAGCTAGAAACTGAAGTCACGGCTCAGGCTTCAAACCCACCCACCGAGGTCCCTCCACTGACATCTGCTGGTGAAGAGCTACACCAGCGCATCCCTACATGCCCCGGAACACCAGCTGTTATCATCTGCTTGCTCAGAGACAGCCCAGACTTTCACTAAAACATTTTAAGAGAAAGAGAGTTTGTTTTGTAATTACTGTACTAATACCACTGGGGAAACTTTTTATCTCTCAAGCACTTATATCTTGCTTAATCAATCATGATTTTATTATATGTGTGTGATGTATATGAATAAGCTACACAAACCAAATTTGATTATTCTTTCAGGGTTTTGATTTCACAGAAATAACACCAACAGATATCCAGACTTCTATAAATAAAGTTCAGATTCAACTAAAAATGCTTCCTGGGTATTAGGCAGTCACATTCAACAGCCATCACGTAGCATATGTGTGACAAACACAGATAAGAAACTGAATGAATATTCAAACTAGCTACCTTTCCTTCCTTTTTTTTTCTGTGAAGTGAGCTCTTCAAAACTGAAATTATGCAGGCTGATAAGGCAGGGCTTTGCCACCTACAGTCTATCTGCCCTGTAATAGACAGTCTCCAGGATGCTGCACTGAACACCCTTCAGAACTGAAATTTCAAATGTTTCCTCTGGTTCAGGCTGGCCACATGAGATGCTTTATTGTTGAAGCAGACACCTACAGCGGTGTCACCAAGGTTTATAAAATGCTGACTTTGGAACCCTAGCTGTAGTAGATTGAAAATCATTAATCGTTTTATATAGCACTGCTATTGTAATAGCTGTATTTGTGTGGGGTTTTTAACTTCTTCAGTAGATTTTTCCAGGTATTTTCCATGTCAGAGAATTATTAGAATATTTGTATATTCTATATATATATTTATGTAATATACATATAGTATATATTATACGTATTTTTATATATATATATTTATATAATACTTATCACAATTTTCTCTATTAAGAGTAAAAATACACTGAAGTATGAATGTAGCAGTATTGTGCTCAATATATATCTGCAGACTACCATGGTGGGTCACCCATCACCCCTGGAGGAGTTTGGGCCTCCCTCAAAGGCTTTGCTGTTTTTTGATTTCACATCTCATCCAAAGGAATAAATTGTTTTGGTTTTGTGCATCACAGAAAGGGAGAGGACAGGAGTATTTATAAGATATAGATGGAAGCTCAGAAATCAGTAAAGCTATCATGCATTTATGGTATACATGCTTTAGAGCAATGCTGATGGGCAGCTTGCTGCTTTGGGACAGATTGCATCTACTTTTATTCTTGTTGGCTCCTTTTTTAACTTCCCAGCCTAATCAGAGTCCTCAGGGAATTCTGGTAAATTGGGCTTTATCCTCAATGACAATAACATATGACTCTGTCGCAATCTGGAAGGCAAAGGTCTTATTAAATCGCCTATCAATATAAACCTTGCACAAGAAATCAGAGGGAAAATGAAATCTAGTCCAAAATTGCAGACTTTTAAAGTTAATTAATGAAATCAACAAAAACTAATTCATAAATAACTAACTTCCTCAATAGAAGCTGTTTGAATCATTATAACAGCCATAAATGAAATACAATAAAATAAATAAACACAAATTCATAAACATTTTTTAAAATTTTTGAATTTTTTTAGCACATATCAATGAGCAGGACATGTCCCTAAATTATTTTTCCTACTCTACTTGTTCTATTGTTTCCTTCACATAAGCCACCTTGGAGCAGGCCTCACTTCCAAAAGATTTCCAAAATAAAAGAAATTAAGTGATGTAGTGAGCAGAGTGAATCTTAACTATGTATTTCTGTATGGACATGAGCCTATTTTATGGAAAGAAGGAATTAATTGATAACGCATTCAAATACAATATGATATAAGAAGCCCACTGCATTTCTCACACAAAACAGAAATACCCTATCACCATGCAAGGCTTGCACAAAGCTAGCATAACAGGTGGCTAAGAAACAGTACACTGCTGTCCACCTGATTTGCTAGAACTGCAGTTGTATGCCTCCATCTGACCCAGCCTGTATTTCAGGTTAATCTGTAATTAGGTCCAGAATTAATGACTGTGGAACCAAGGGCTAAGTGCACAGTTCTACAGCACATTCCTTTAGCAACAAGGGTGAGTGTGCCAGCACAACTATTTATGGGGCTGCACTGCACACTGCAAATTACTAAACACTGACAAGTTAAAAACAAAGTTTTTCTGTGGAGGATTGGTTGAATTTTTTTAACCTGTCTTCATTTCTACAGCTGAGAGTGGCTAGCTGCAGAGGCAGGAGTGCAATGTTAGCTTTGCTGTGATTATACCCTCATTCCCATTGATCCTGGCTGCCAGGTTAAACTTTGTGGCTACAAAATTATTCCCTGTGAGCATAAGCTAAAATCACCCTCACAGAGCTTAGAACTACAAGAGCAGAAAGGACAGATAAAGCACAAAGGGGCATAAAACCATTTTTACATATTCCTCTGCTAGTCAGTGCTGATCCTCAGTCAGCCCTCAGAGTGGGAGCTAGTATTTTAGCAACGCTATAGCTAAGTTTGGTTACAAATTGACAGTTTTAGGGAACACAGATAATGGAAGGTTCTGTTTCAGTTTATCAAAGGTAAAATTCAAACAATAGCAGATCAGGTATTTCTAATCCTCCTCAAAAAGCAACATCCCCCAGTTTAGGAGTGATTAAACTAGCTAATGTGAGGGGAAAAGCACCTTCTCCCTGCTCTTCCAGAATGAGGAATTCCCAGCCTACTGAAATAAAGTCTATTCTAAATGGGTTTGGGAAGTACCTCATACAGCAAATGACAGGCAAGAGCAGCTCAGCAAAAAGGCATCTTAGATGCCTATACACTTTAGCCTATTTAGAGAAGAGGTCCCTGTCTTTCAATTGCCAATGACCACTTCTTCCTTGGAGCCAGGACTGGTGTTTGAAGGGCATCAGACTAACTGATATGGAATGGGAGGGAGACGGGAGAGAAAGAAGGAAAAGAAAAGGAGAAATCTAACCTGACTTGTGGTTTCATGTGAGCACAAGCAACGATGCACAATAGGAAGAAATGTGCTGAAAGACTAGGAGATGAGCTCATTTCAGTGCCTGCTAGCTTAACTAGCATCATAAAACTCCTGTTAGACCACAGCTCAGTGAATACTTTAGCAGCATAGGTCCGTATTGCCTAACAGAGAAAAAAAAAAAACACTTTCCACCACCTCATCTCTCTTTTTATTACTTCCATGTGGTTCCCTGCCTCCCTCTCCTTGGCCATGCACTGAACTGAACTGGAGAACAGGTTAGGATGAAAATAATAAAACAGATTTTTAGTTACAGAAAAGCTTGCCTATTTTTTTTAAGTATGTGTTGAGCTAGAGGTTGTGTCTGAGAAAATAGCTGATAAACATTTACTTTGCTGGTCAAAGAGGTTCCAACCTTCCACATCACCTCTTTAGTTCATCTTGTTCAAATGTGGGGCTGAAACTAGATGGGACAACTGGTTTGGTTTAGAAATCATGGGGTTTTTTACTTTTGTAACTTTGCTGGGGACACAGTGTGGGCACAGGAATAAGCATTGGTGTAAAATTGTCAGGCACTACTTGAATCAGTAATGCAAACAAAATATTTTTCTCCAACAATGGCCTGAGGTCACTGCTTCAAATCACATTAATATAAAAAGGCTCATAAAAACAAATTATAATAAAATATTAATAAAGAAGACAATAATAGAATTTAGGCAAGAAAATCAAAAGTTTATTTTAGACCTACTAAAAGAACTGAAAACAAATTAACTAGGAATGGAGCTTGAAGACTTAGGAAAAAGTAATTAAGTGCTGAATAGGTGTTGAATTGTATTATATATCAGCTATATTTCAATCTAGGCTGTTGCCTAGATAGTTCTTCATGACTTAAGACTCAGTCTTCTACAGTTTACTGATGCCAACTAATTTACTTTAGCAGTTAACTTTGTGTAATAGTGGGAGTGTTAGATGTAGATGGTTTCATGTCTTATTAACTATCTATGAATGATCTAATTTCCTTCACAGTGTTCCAGAAGTTAAAGAGTAAAAGCTACCTTCTTACATGCCTAAGAAATGGTTTGCAACTGTAACTTCTGCCCCTAGCTTTGAAAGTCTTGCAAAAAAAACCCCAAAAACTGCTAACAAAGCAGAACTAGTCTGAAAAATGTCTAGAAAAATCATTAAATACAAAACAGATTTTCACAGAACATAGAATGGTTCGGGTCGGAAGGGAACTTAAAGACCATCTATTTCCAACCCCCTGCCATGGGCAGGAACATCTTCCACTAGATCAGGTTGCTCAGAGCCCCATTAAACCAGGCCTTGAACAATTCCACATGCGGCAGCCACAGATTCTCTGGGTAACTTGTGCCATGGACTCCCCACCCTCACAGGGAAGAATTTCTTCCTAATACCTTATCTAAACCTGCCCTCTTTCGGTTCAAAGCCATTCCCCCTTGTCCTGTCACATTATGCCCTTGTCAAAAGTCCCTCTCCCGCTCTCTTGTAGCCCCTTTAGGCATTGGAAGGGACTCAAAACTCTCCCAGCACCTTCCCTTCTCCAGGCTGACAACCCCAACTCTCTCAGCCTTTCCTCACAGCAGAGGTGCTCTGGCCCTCTGAGCACCTTCATGGCCTCCTCTGGAATCAGTCCATGGCCTTCACATGTTGAGGGCCACCATAATTAGAGGCATTTTCTGCAATGCAAATTGGCTTAGGATATATAGCATTATGAACTTACTGAATAAAAATACCTCTTTATTATCAGCATTCCCAGTCTTGCATCCAGTTTGATTTTTCTTGATATCACTGAAGGGAACAAACTTCTGAAATTACATCTGCCAGATCACTCAACCTGCCACTCTCACAAATACCTTACTGTTGTCTCTTGCAGGGCTCAAGATACTTAGTGGTATCCCTAAAGATCATTTAGGTGACCTCCTGCTACCAAGCAAGTCCATTTGTACTTTACCTGGTGCCTGAACATCTTATCAAGTAGGACTCCTTTGCCTCATTGGTTGTCTCATCAGACATTCCCATGCTGACTGGTCTTTAGAATTTTCATTGGAAATAAGATTATATTAAGAGACCTCATTAACTGTGTCTCATGGAATTGTGGCACCATTAGGGTGAATAACACCACAGCAATACAGCAAACTTTGAGGGGAAAGGGGAACAGTCACTCACCAGTCTTTAAAGCAAATATTAGGTCATCAAACTCTTGTGATTCCTCATCAGCAACCAATGAGCTGGTACTGAATCCTCGAGAAGGGTGGAAGACATTACCATTTTGTGGACTCTGCTTAAAGGCAGCACTAGTTTGACTAGCAGGCTGCAAGGATGCCCTCTCCCAGTCTGCAGGCACCTGCAGAGTTTAAAAAGACGCAGAAATGCAGTAATCATCAAAACCATTGTATAGAAACTGGGAACTATGACCAGCGCTGAACTGAAGACCAGGAGATCTTGGAACCAGCTATTCTGTCACTTCTATAATGAACCAGGAAGACTTTTTTACCTTTTTAATAAATTTTATATATATATATATATATATATACATACATATATATATACACACACACATACATACATACATATCTATAGTTATCTATCTATCTATCTCTCTATCTATCCATTTATATGTATCTATCCCCCTTTCCTTTTTTCTTGCCTTCTCTTCCCTTCTGTATTGGCTTTCCATGGCCAAGTTTTAGTAGTGGGGGGGTTGCAGGGGGGCCTACCAGCGTGGCTTCTGTGAGAAGCTGCTGAAAGCTCTCTCCATGCCTGGTAGAGCAATCCCTGGCAGCTCCAAAGATGGATGCACTGCCAAGTCAGGGCCAATCAGAAATGGTGGTAATGCCTCTCTGATAACATATTTAAGAAGAAGAAAAATCCAGTTACTGTGCAGATGCAACTGTGGCCAGAGAAGAGCAGGGTGAGAATTTGTGAGAGGAACAACTCTGCAGACACCAAGGCCAGTGGAGAAGGAGGGGGAGGAGGTGCTCCGGGCGCCAGAGCTGAGATTCCCCTGCAGCCCGTGGTGCAGACCATGGTGAAGCAGCTGTGCCCCTGCAGCCCGTGGAGATCCATGGGGATACAGAAAACCACTCACAGCCCTGGAGGAGCCCCCTGCCGGAAAAGGGGGATGCCTGAGAGGAGGCTGTGACCCCATGAGAGGTGTGCAGAGAGAAGAGACCACACAGGAACAGCCTGTCCGTGAAGGACTGCACCCCTTGGAAGAGAGACTCACTCTACAGCAGTCTGGGAAGGACTGTTGCCTGCGGGATGGACTCACACTGTGGAAGTTCATGGAGAACCATCTTCTGGGGGGCTGGAGCCCATGCTCAAGGAGAGGAAGGACTCCTCTCCCTGAAGAGCTGGAGAAACTATGGGTGGTGAACTGACCATAACCCCCATTCTTTGTCTCCCTGTGCTGCTGGAGCAGGAGTCAAACCTGGGAAAGAGGGAGGGTTGGTGCGGGGCGGGGG